>OX421358.1:28201793-28801793 GCA_949126925.1 Cheilosia vernalis
ATAAATGGATGTGTTCAAGAACTAGACTGTCGTAGAAAACATTGGACTCGGAAATAATTTGTAAAGGATTTTTATAGCCTCGTAGTTTTTTTTTTCGTACAAGACCCATTTTCCAAAATGCTATGCTCACATCAATAAGTTAAATAACATTCATTCATGATGAAACCCATTATAGCCTAAAACTAAAAAAAAATTAGTACTAAACCGTGAAAGTCACGCCACCTGACTTGTTTTCGTTTCGTGAGTGAAATTAGCACAGTTGCTTGTATATGTAGTGTGTAGCTCTTTCTCGGGTGATTCACAATATAAAACTGAGCAATGCTAATAATCGTATTTAGTGTCCAGTAAGGATTTTACGAATTCACAATGGCGTACAAAGTTACCCATTTTGACCTACAAAATATTTAGTGTGAAGGTGAAATATGCTTATTAATCGAACTACTTGGCGAATTAGTGGTCCCCATAAGTCAAAACATCTCAAACGAAATGCAAAAATGTTATTCTACTCTCAACTTAATTTTTGTGAACTCCTTGCGCCGTACTAATAACAAAATTTAGTATCGGCCCTAAATTTAGGGAACCTCACAATTACATAATTTGTAAGAAAAATATATCCAAAGTAACCATTCTTAAATTTAGAGTCCAATTTAAAAATGTTTATTGGTAGGGCCCCTTAGGTTATAAGTCCACAGCAAAGAGGTATTTTTAGTGAGAGCAAGGTAGTGGTAAGATATGGCGATTTTGTTTACAAAAAGGACGAACTATTGAAAGAGGGCATCGAAAAATAAATACTCCTATCTCAGTCATTCCTTTGCACTGCTGTCAGTTTCATTAATAACCATTTCTAGCTATGATTTTTATGTTTAAAGAGCACCTATTTTCCACACAATTTCCCCTATTGTGAACGTACATAAATTTATCGTCGAGACTAGAATTTATTATTAGCTAATACTAATAAGAATTTTAAGTCTCGACTTAAAATTTAGGGAAGCTCACAATTGCGAAATTTGCATTGAAAAAATAGTCATTGTGAACTACTAAAATTAAGAGTCGAGACTAAAAATGTTTATTAGTAAGGCCCTGTGTGTATTTTTGCATAGGCACACTGTGCGATACTAAAAATCATACTTAGTGTCCAGGCTAGATTTTACGAACTCACAATGACGAAATTTTCCATATCAAATTACGCATTGTGACCTACAAAATATTAAGTCCAAAGAATGAAAATCATTATTAGTAAGGCCCAATATATAAAATCTATAATAAAATTCCCAGCTCTTAAATTGTTTTGCATTAAAGATAATTCACAATAATTTAGCTATTTCAAATAAATGTCAGTATCCGTTCATCCGTTTCACTATTGTCTTTGCTCCGTTCTAATAATAATTTCTAGTGTCCACCACACGTCTTATAAGAACTCACAATGGTGACACATATTTTCATTACAAAATTTCCTATTATGATCTACAATAAATGCTCACAACGCAAGTAAGGAGTGCCGCGAAAGTCGAAAAAATAAATCCCCTCCCTTCCGTCACATTCTCACTCACCTACGAAATTCACTTTAGCCAACACCGGTGCACTTGAGGCCCAAACTCCATCAACCAAGTCCGGATACAATCGCTTAAACCATATCACCATTGTGGCTGAATAGGAACCGCCCACCAAAATTACTTTCGAATTTTCCAGTCCTGCGATATTTGACTTGACAGTTCGAATGAAATGTGCTAAATCGGCTAGCGCCTGTTCAACATGTAAATACCTAAGATACGAGGTGCGAAGGTCACTAGAAAAACAAAAATTTCATCAAATTGGGAAATAAACATTTTTTTTTTTATTTTGATTGCGTAATATCTCACATACCTCAGTGGCTTGCTCTGACCGTAGTATCTGTGCTCGGTATAGAACATATATCCTTTATGCTCCTTGGCCATGTCGTGCATGTGTCCTCCTGAGAGGAATCCACTTGAAATGGACCATTCTCCTCCGACGTAAATGAAAATTGGGCCACCATCAACGAAATACTCTTGGTTCAACATGTACCTCTAGTAGAAGAGTAAAGGCGCCTGGTCAAATATTGACGAACGGTGAAATTAGGAAAATATCCCCACTCACCATGTCCCATGTTCGGGTTTCAGTGCTGTCGAAATGATCGAGTTTTTGCTGAATCCATGCTGTTTGTACTGCACGACTGTCACGGCTTGTCGTCAAGTCTGGTGGAGGCTCCTGATGCAAGGTTTCGAAAGTTCTCTTGAAAACGTTTGCCTGCACCACTGCTGTGGCGCACAATATGGCGAATACAAGTGTGACAGCTAACTTCATTCTAACTCGAATGTCGGACAGAAAGTGGCTGCCAATTATTTCCGAGCTTATATCGGACGTTATGGATTTTTGGTTATTTATTTTTCAATTTATGCGGGGGGCTTATCGGATTTTATTTGATAGTTGGAATGTATATATTTTGACGATAAGATCGTTTGGATTACAGTGGATGGTGATGGTGACTGTTTTCATCCAAATTGGCTATTGTTAACATTGATAAGCTATTTATGGTTTTATTGTCGGCATAAGTCGCGACAAGTATAAGCAGTTAAGATATAAGAGGAAAAAAGTTGATAAGCACGTTGCTAGTTTGAATGGGTTGTTGTGGAAAACCTTCAAATTGTCGAAAAAACACAGGAGCCGAATGATCCCAGCACGTATGGGCTCGAAGTCTAATTTAATTTTAATATCTGCAAAAAGTAGCTGCCGCCGGTTCGGTTGTTGTACCACACGTTCGTTCGTACTTACATTTTGCGGCGAATTCGAATCTGACGGCAACAAGTGCTGTTCGGCGAAAAAAGCGGAAAGCAGATATCCAATACATTAAGAACAATACATAATTTTCTGTATTATCGCATAAAAGCGTGCACATGCACGTGCAGAATGAAGTCGCAGGAATGACGCAGTTTAGCTCCTTAAAACCGACCTATATAGAGATACTGTTGATGAAGTAAATTGGCTCATCACACATCTAGCGGATGTTTTGCTATTGAAAATATTGTTCTTTTATATTTATCTGTTCAATTACGTTATTTATGTATTTCTGCAAGCTTTTTCAGAGTTTTACTAAATTATTTATTTAATAATTTGGAACTTACCTATATTATTATACTTGCCTCCATTATTCCAATATCTTATAGAATAATTTCCCTCAGACCTTCCCGTCAGCGTTACCTCTGAACATTTTTATAAAGTAGACATCCAAAAAGAGTCCCGACTTTTAAAAGAGTCCCATTTCCATCTAAGCTTTCTTAATGCGCGCTCAATGGATTTCGACCTTATTATGATTAAAAACGCCAATATTTATATACGCTATAATTATATTGCAAATTTAGGTAAGGAATTTCGTTAAAACAAATGAAGCTATAAATATTCCAATAAAATATCAATTAATAAGTAAATAAATAAATTAAGTAGCCAGCCTTCTATTCGTAGTAATATGAACTTATACTTATAATTTAACTCATAAACAATCATCTTCAACAATTCAAAAAAAAAATTAATAAATGAAACTAAAAAAAATTAAATAATATTTTCAGGTAACACAAAAAATTAAATAAATATCTTAGACATTAGTTATTAGGAATTTTGTTCCTGTTCTGCTGAATTAAATTCGAGTCAGGAACCCAGTGTTCTAGTTGCTAGTAGTTTTAGTTGAGCGCCGAAAACATTGAGTGACAATATTCTACCATAAGTCGGTTGGTAGGTTTATTTTTGTCAAGCTAATTTTGAAAATAGCCTCTCTGCCAAGGATCCCAGATTAAAAAAAGAAAAAAATCACTCTTTTTTAACACTAAAACGATGTTTAAAAATATATATGTGCCTGAAAGTTTGTACATTGCACTATTGTAAAGTCTTAAGCGGCCTTTTTCTACCACAGAGTCATAACAAAAATTTATTTTTTAACAAATTTTATGTGTACAAAATTCCTGCCAAAGTGGAAGTAGACAGTTTGTTTCGTGTTTTTGTTTTATTTAAAAATAGTGTAGTCCTTCGAAGACTTTATTTAAAAAGAACTTAAAATGTTGTTTCCCTCCCCCAAAAAATCTATTCCCTCCTTTTTCACCTTTTGTTAGAATCGACTAAATTGCCGACTTCCCCCCCAATCTGGGATCACTGCTGACAGCACACGCTCTTCTATGGGGCAATGTTAAAATTTTGATTACAACATCGTAAAAATTGTTTAACAAATATTCATCCAAATGTTTTTATTAAATTGCCGATTTCGAACCAAAACTTTTCTCTCCAGATTCTATTTCTGATTACTAATAAAAGTAAGTTTCTTTTTGCACAAAGTCATTGACAATATGCATTAAGCTATCCAAATACAAGTAGGTAGGTAAATAAATTCTACAAAATGGTTCTATTTATGGAGCATAATTTGATGATTAAGTTACAGAAAAGGAGTCCGATTTCACCGGAGTCCTGGATTCCGGGCGTTCAAAAAAGAGTCAAAAGGACGCTAAGGTGTCCCGAAGGTAACCTTGCTTGACGTCCTTGTTTTATTTTCTCTTAAGCTTACTTTACCGCTTTCAAACTTTTATATATACAAAGCTTTGAAGAAACTAATGAAACCTAAACAATAGGTTCTAAGAGACTTTCTAACTTTCTTTATTGAAACATTATATTATTTTTGATTCTATTTTTATTCATATCCATAAACTAATCAGATTCCAATTAACTTTCATCTGAACTGCCTGTATCTAAAAGTTCTTCGGGAGCTTCTAACAGGAAATGGGGGCGAATTTCTCTTTCTATGCAGCATTGTACTTCGGCTCGATAGATAGGAATCCGAAGAAAGTAAAAATCTATTAAGCATATCTCTATTAGAATTTATTTGTGAAGACTTTCGGCTGTAGTGCTCCCGGAATCTTCTATATTCTTTATTACTGGCTCCTTTGGGCCTCTTCGGATAACTGCCCAAGAGGCAATATGCAAGCTTTAATAATGTCCTTTGAATACACAAGAAGCTTATGTATGCTTGCAGGCATATGGTACCAGGAATATTGTCGAAGATACAGATTTTTAGTTTCTTTGGCACCAAACCAAACTTGTCGGCATCAATTTCATTAATATTCACTAGATATTACTTGTTGTTAAACTCGGAAACGTTTTATTAGATAAATATAAATACCCGTTATTTCCGCGCTTATTTCAGCGTTCCTGAAAAACTTTGGCTTCCATTAACTTTCTTCTGTTCTGCAACAAAGTTTTTTTTCTTCTGGCGAATTTGCTTGCCACTTTTTTATTTCTCTAAAATGCTCTTATCCAGGGATGCGATGGATAAATATCAAAGTTGAACAATTTTTTTCATCCGGTTTTTTTTTACACTTCTCTCCCTGTTCATTTCCTTGGGAGTTGCGCCACAAATGAAGCATTTGGGAGGAATCATATTGCGATAAGGCACTACACACCTTTACGTCTAACATTGTGAAAAGAAGTTGGTGTTCCACTCTATTTGGGTGTTGTTTAAAACAGTTTTTTGTATTTATTTGATCTTGCATTTGATGTTGTTTGCTAATGATCAGTTCCTTGTTTTCTTTTTTTAAATATAAATCTCACAAGTCTGCAGTACCTAGTTGAATTCGGCCTCGGGTTTTGCCATAAGTCTTTTCGTCAAACAAACGAAGTGGGACTAAAGTAACAGAAAATAAATGCTCGTCACTGCATTCTGCATGATGCTGAGCTACCATCACAACCCCACTTGGATAAAAGATGCAAGGATAAAACATTGTCAGATGTTCAGATAGGTCGTTTTGAGCTTTGATAAAGCGCTTGCAATCTTACTTGATCAGAAAACCAGTCACATTAAATGCTTCTTCTTCAGGGTAGCATTCTTTCTTTACCTGTTGGACTAAATAATAAGCCGGGTATACAATTGCATTCATTGTTTTAAGCTGCTGGCGCATATTTTTGTACTGAAAAGTACTTAATTTTGTGTTAACCATCAGCAAAAGCGCTTCCTCTGGAGAGATGATGTTATTTGGCTCATGCTGACTTAACCTAGCCTTATTTAGGTTTGTAGCCCTGGCAGGAGATCTAAGAACATGCTCTTTAATCAGATTTGCTGCATCACTTCTGCCACAACTGCAATTTCGCTTGGCGTTCTAGTGCTCACTGTAGTATCGGCACTGTGCGACACTTGACTATATAAAATGTAAAACATTGAAAATACAGTCACATTATATAAAATGTAAAATATGTACACTGGATACTGAAGTTCAGAGCAATCGGTTCTCAGGTCTCTACACTTACCAGATCATTTATTTTTCGTTTTTGCACTTTGGTACCTACACATTCGCCGAAAGATTTTGAAGGTCGTCCACGATTCGGTTTCGAACTTGTTGTTGGAACTTGGTTGTAGATTTCCTGAGGCAACTTAAAGTCCTCATTCAACCATTTTTCATTATACTTCCGGAATCTTCTCAGATCTCGCACACTAAGTTCCCATTTTGCTGAAATTTCCTTATTACGGCGCTCTTTCTTGATGTTTTTCCAAATATCAAAAATTACTTGATTTTTCATTGTACTATAGGCCTATGCAAAACAAAAAAAAAAATGTATTTGGTGAGCACTTGAGAGCAAAAACTGTAAATGGATTCTGACAAATAAAACACAGGAGAACGTAACCACTATTACACGAGGGATACATGTGGATTCATTTTTAAAACGCTTTACACAAATTCACAAGATACAAAAAAAAGAATCCAAGTGTAAGCCCTTCAAACAAATAAAAGATTTCTTCACTTTCTTAAATGAACTTAAAACTTACCTTCAAAACTTAGAATATATACCAACAAATAAAAACAAATTATATTTCATGGACAAACTGCTTATTTCAATGAACACGGAAGGGTCACGCGAAAAATGCAACTAACTATAAAAAAATTATATTGCTCAAGTTAAGCTTCTGTATGAAGAGAGAACGGTAAATACCGTTTTATGTTCTATGTTCTACTTTTCATACCATACCAAAACATTATCATTTGGGCGACTTTGAATTTTGCAAAAAATTCCGCTAGATGTGTTTGTTGATGTACTGCGAAAAATCCCTTTAAGAATAAATCGAGCCTAGTTAATATTTTTACAGAGCTTGTAGACTGTCGTTATATTTCTACTAACTAATAGCATAGCTGAGTCGAGTTGCTGATGAGGCGCTGCCATCTTTGATACAGTCGGCAGTTCATTTCTTTTTAGTTATATGGACTATGAGATTCGGTGAATTTTCAATTCGTCGTTGTCACCCACACAGCATATTTTTTTTTATAGATATTTTCATGATTTATTGTTGTTAATTTAGAAATATATAATTTTTTCTGAACTTTGTACAACCAACTGACAGCAATTGCGCCTCCAACTGTCACTTTCTTACGCATTCACACTTCTTAGTTGGTACTTGAACCTATTTTCAATAACTTCCGGCAGCTCTTCCATCTCCGATTCGTCCGTCACCCAAGTTCGCACTAGCTTTGCGATTTTCTCCTTCGATGCTTTCATTTCATCTGTGTCCGTTTCCTTAATCGATCCAAAGTCTGAACAATGCGCATGCACTGGTTTAAATAGGGAAAAAAAAAAAAAAAAACTTTGAAAACAAAATTCATTTAGCTGCAAATGTCAAATAAATCCTTACATGGTATAACAGTAGCCTTTTCATTGTCGATAATTCCCATGGCATGCCATGGATCCAATTGACCATGAGTGATGTAAACATTCTCAACATTTGGGCTTAAGCCGCCAAAGAATGCATTTGTTTCCTTGATGTTTTGATGAATTGTTTCCTTTGTAAATTGATCACCGTACACATCTTGACAGACGGTCACATATAGGTCCACGGGGAACATAGTTCCAAAGGGTTGAGCTGATGAGCCAGACGTTTGATACCAACCGTATTCACTGCAAGTTTGGTATAGCCATTGTCGATCTGAAAGTTGACATGTGTTACAATTAAGTGGATATAGTGTGAATGTGCCAGCTACAGGTTGTGGAGTTTCTTGTGAATCTCACTTGAACACTCTTGTGTGAAAAATAATCTGTACACTTGGCGAGTTGGACCCTGTTTATGGCCCTACAACTTCTATCTTATCAAGACAGCCAATATCTTGTTTCGCAAGATACACATTGACACAAGATCAATTTGCATATCGTTTCGCAATTCGCACAAACCTTCAAATTGTTACTTCGCGTGGGTTTTTGCCGATTTTTCTATTTGTACCAACGTTAACCATTACATACTTTGATGTATCGCGTCGGACTCCCTGATGAACCGCCGGAGAACGAAATGCGAACCGCCTTACTGGGCAATTATTGTGAGTTAAGTTTGAACCTATTTACTTCTGCTGTCAAAACAACAGAAATGCACAGATTGTTGCTGTCATAGGCATTGCCAGACTTGTTAGAGATATGCATTTAAATATTATTTAATTACCGAATTTTCGAATTAGCGAGAACATGTCAAACAATTTCGAAACGTCATAAATTGCGAAATGAAATTTTCACTTTTCAGATGAAAGGACGTCGTTTGTACCGTGCAACTTGCTTGCTCGTTAGTTCGTATTTGGGGTCTATATTTTTTAACAATTTGTTCCAAAAGATCTGGTAGTGAATACGCTGCTATAATTTGTCAAACCTTAAATAAAATAAATGTTTGACGTAACAACTTTACATAAAATGCTAGCCCTAAGTTATCACAACCATTGGTTTGTATTTTACGTAACAAAACTGAATACTGATAAAAATTTCAATAAAATCTGAGAGACTAGTGTCAGACCTTGTTCATATGTCACTGTCACATCACTGTCCATAAGAACAAATCAATTTTACTTACACATGCCGCCATTAGTATAATTGGACACCTTGATATGGTCAATTGTTGATTTGTATGACACATCCGAGCAATTGGACGATCCACTGAAACGCACAATATAATTTGACAGCCCTGTCACATCGTCTTCACCTTCCATGATTTTTTCGCAAGCCTTTTCGATATCACCAGTTCTGCAAAGAGTATAATAATTCGAATTTTTACAGTTTGCTTAGCGATATGTTCAACTTACTTGTGTGATTGAACAACGCCAGCAAATATGTCAGAGATTTCACTAAACAACGACCAAACGTCCAATTTATTTGTTTCATCGAAATTGTCACATAGCTTTAGCAGTGATCTCGTTTCAGCAGCTCGATTGTTTGAGACCATGTTTTCCAATTCAGCGATACCATTTTGAATTCGATTGTAACAAGCTTCACCGCCGACTAGTTTGATTGATTGCCCAGCAACCTCTTTGTATTCTATAGTGAGTAAATGGAATAGTAATTTAGTTGGCAATTTATGCAAGTAATCTGGCTTAAGCCAATCATTATCATTAAATTGAAAATATTTGCTTTGTAAATTCTTCGATAACTATTGACACTAGTAATCTAATTACCTAATGTCCAGAGTTAATTTTGACACATGTGCACATCAAATGAGTGACATATTTTAATCCAGATCAATATAGTGATGATTGAATGGTTTAGTACATACTGCTGTAGATGTCGAAAGGGAGCGTTTGTTAGATTGAAAAACAAAGAAAATTAAGGCGCTGTTGTCATTTCTTGTCATGAAGTTCAGGTTCTTGAAAACGAGTCCAAGTACTCAAGAATCTTTGATTTGTTTGACAGCCCTGTATTCAACAAATGAAAACTACTATCTATTGTGGTGTCACAGAATTGTCAAAGATTAGCGCACCAGTAAATGGACGGGATCAGCTTGTCAAATTTGTTTGAAATTTCCAATAAACCATTGGCTAGCTATTTAACTTATTGGTTATTTTCTTTTATGATTCTTACAAATAGCTGGCCCTCTTGCGGGAAAAGAAATAAAACGTGACGTCTACGTTTGGTAAAACCTTCAAGTAACTCAAGTGGAATTTCGCATCTTAACATTGAATAAGAAAACATATTACATCCAAATATAAAAGCAGGATAGTTGCATTCTGCTACTCACTTAATCTGTCACTTTCCTGTCACTCCCAGCGAAACATCTTCATATAATAATACCTCTGTCTGTCATTTATCTAAGTATATACTCACAACTGACTCCGACATTATTCGAAAAGTTTGCCCATTCCCTACCTCTGACATCTATCGCTTAAGTCAACTCCCGCACAACTGAACTTACCGAAAAAATTAACTTTTGCAAATAGCGGTGCACTCGATGCCCAGGCTCCCACAATCAAGTCGGGATACAGCTTCTTGAACCACGTCACCATTGTAGCTGAATAAGATCCGCCAGTTAGGACGACTTTTGAATTTTCCAACCCTCGAGTGGTTGATTTGACAGTACGAATGAAATGCGCCAAATCAGCCAGCGCTTGTTTCACATTCAGGTACTTGAGATTCTCCGTTGCAAGATCACTTAAAAAAAAGAAGAAATAAACAATCAATCAAATTGCGTTGCCAATCAAACAGCCCCTTACCTCGTCGGCCTGCTCTGGCCATAGTATCGATGTTCAGTGTAGTACAAATATCCCTTGTGTTCTTTTGCCATGTCATGCATATGTCCTCCTGTCAGATATCCACTTGAAATCGTCCATTCTCCGCCGACGAAAATGAATATCGGTCCGCAATTCTCAAAGTATTGATCGTTCGCCAAATATCTCTATGATCGATGGCGAAATGTCAAATGTCAAATGAAATATACCTCTCATGAGCATACAAACCATTTGCCAGGTCCTTGTGTCACTCTCATTGAACTGATCCAGCTTCTGTTCAATCCAACCGGTGGCAACGTTGACACGGCTTGTAGACGGTGGCGGTGGCGGTTCCTGGTGCAATAGTTCAAATGTCCGCTGGAAGAGGGAAACACCATGACAGTTGACACAACACAAAATGACCACGGCAGTCGTAACAATGAACTTCATTCTAACAAAAAAATCGTACACCAAATGATAAGTATTGCAAAAACTAGCCGACTTATATTGGAATGCGTGTGAAGGTTTCGTTTCATGTCGTCTACCGATAAGCGTCTAATTTGAATGGGTAATTGAGTCTTGATGGGGGCTTGACTGTTTAGCGATAAATTGGGCGTTAAAAGTGCTTCCTATAATCTAGGTTTGCAGAGTATAGGGGTGGGTCGTTGGACCTCTTTGTATGGTGCATATAGGAAGCGTGTGCGCCGTGGGGGACTTTCACTGTTTGTTTTGATTTAAGTCCATTGTGCTGATTATTATTTATAGTGAGCGAACTTTATAGATTGTCATTAGGCTAACGGGGTGGGTGAAGGGTGGACTCGGACGAGTCCAGTTTGACTTTGTGGCATTGCCCAGCTCATCGCCACCGAATCGACATTTCTGTATCTTCTTCGATACTGGCCACTTCGGTGGCAATGTTTTCTTAGTTTCGCAGCCATATCTGTCTGGTTGATGGCTTAAGGTATAAAAGACTGTTCTTCACATTTAAACGGTGAATTGCCTGCACACTGAAGCAACCAGCGATGACCACCGACCTTAACGAAATTCAGATTTCTTACTTGCAAGTGTGCTGGAAACATTGAGATTGTTTTTCACAAAAGAAAATTATTAAATTTTAATTCTGCGGTGACGTTATAATAGATTCTAAGAAAATTGTCGCACTAGTAAATGTGGAGGTCTAATTGTTCATAGGTAGCGATTCACAAATGCTGTACATTTTTAATAAATCTGGCAGCCAACTAATTGTCGACTTAAGTGTTCAATTATTACTTAGGCCGATTACAATATATATATATACGACTCAAACGCAAAATAGTTGGCCCATTAACTTTCCTTCTTACGAAATTCGAATAAAAAATTGGCATTCCGAAGTAAACAAATTAATTCAAAATTTATTTGAATATTGTGTAAGTTTTAGACACACACATTTAAAAATAATCCTTTATAAAGTAATAACAGTTCATTTAATAAGTGAATAAACGAAATTATCACAACTCATATTACGCAAAATAGTTGGCCCACTCTTTTATCGATGCAAAAAAGTTGGCCCAGTACAAATAACTGGCTTTTACCACTGAGTGACGTCACCTTTGTTTTTAATAACGGCAGTAATTCGACTTGGGAGAGTTTCCACTAAATTAAAGCAGCACTCAGGGGTTATGCCATCCCAAACTTCTTGGATCTTGTCTTTCAATTCAATTACGTTTTTAGCCGGATTTGTTCTTAATTCTTTTTTCATTTTCCCCCATAAAGTCTCAATTGGAGACAGGTCGGGGCTATTTGGAGGCCATGTTAAAACTGGAATGGCGTGTTCTCGAAGCCAGCCCATATTTCGCTTGGCTGTATGACACGATGCGCCATCTTGCTGAAATGTAAAACTGCCATCTTCTGTTTGCAGTCTTGGAATTGAGGGTAAAAGTTGGTGCTCTAGGATATCTTGGTACCTATTGGCATTCACAGTGCCGTCGATGAAGTGAAGGTTGCCTACTCCTTGGGCTGACATACATCCCCATACCATTACTGAAGCGGTAAATTTAGTTTTTCTTCGAAAGCAGTCTGGGTGAAATGCTTCAGCTGGCATTCTTAAAACTCTTGATCGCGAGTCTCCAACACAAAGTTCGAATCGAGACTCATCGCTCCATATTACACTCCTCCATTGGCTTAACGTCCAGTTTTGATGATCACGAGTCCACCTTAAGCGCTTCTTTTTTTGCAAAAGGGTTAAAAGTGGTTTTTCTTTTGCCTATATGACGGATTGTTAGAAAAAAATATTTTCTAAGAGAATAAAACAAAAACAAATTGGGTAAAAATTACTTTATAAAATTTGTATCCCATTTTCTTCATTTCTCGAATGCAGGTGTCTCTTGAAACTTGCTTTTTAATCACATTTTTCCACTCTAAGGTGATATTTGCGGTTGTAGCACGACGATCTTTTTTGAGAATTTTTCTCAAAGCCCTTCTGTTACGATCGGAAGCTATCGATGGCCTCCCAGTTTTCTTCAATGGGTTCACATTTCCTTTTTTCTTGTATAAATTTATTATATTTCTAACTGAAGACCTTGATATTTCCAAATTTTTTGCGATTTTATATGCCGAAACGTTTTTTTTGTACTCTTTTATTATTAAGTTACGCATGTCTTCCGATAAGCACTTGCCACGCGCCATACTGAATTTTGATTGCGACTGCAAAGAGTGCATGCCTTACTTGAGACATTCATACCTAAATAACACAAAAAAAAACGGTACATGTCACGAGAGAAAGGCATTATCCGGCTTGGGCCAACTATTTTGCCGCGAAATACTAACGGGCCAACTATTTTGCTATGAGAAAATTGGGTTAACGTTACAGTTTTGTGGCAACAGACATATTTTCTTTTAAATTATTAACTGCTTTGTAAAGAGCACATGTTTATGAATTATAACAAGAAAAAGAAAATAATTTTTTTATTAATTCTGCATATTAACAAAACATTGACAAATGTATGCGACGAAAAATACAATACTAGGCCAACTATTTTGCGTTTGGGCTCGTACTAGCTGAACCCCCCGGCTTCGCCCGTGCAAAATGTGGTTTCAGAACAGTTGATGGAAAAAAGATCTAAGAAATATAGATAATATGGGATAACATCGCTTCGGACACTTTCTTTTATATATATACAGCTTCATACCACATAATGGAGCGTGTTGTATATCCGGTAGCATTATCGTTAACAGTAAGGTTATAGGTCATAATCTGCATTTATTAAAATGCTACCGAAGATCCAACAAACGGTGTTGGCAAGCATTGTGGAAGATAGAAGCTGAAGCATTTCTTTTGCGCGCTATTTTGTGCTGCTAGCTTATCCGATTTTTTGGTATCATATGCTGCATTAGCCTGTTCCTGGTGGGATTATAGATCGTTTTCTACTTCCTGATTAGCAGCAACTTGAACGTGCATGTGAAGGGTGTCGCATTTGTAGCAGGTTTCCACTTTTAGCTTTAGGCGAGTTTTAATTTATGAAATTTCCTCTCATAAATTGAACGACCAACAAAATTCTGTCGTCCTTCTTTGCATACGTCGTATATAATGCGCAAGTTTAAATAGGAACAAAAAAATAAGTACAAACTGAGATATTATTCAATTGAAACTCATTAAAAAAAAGCGCTGGGTAACCATATTAGACAGGTGATGCAATAACTGTTTATTTTTCTTCTCATGTTTCGTTTTTGTAATGTTTTTCTAAATGCGTTGTAACAAAAAATAAAAATATACATACGTATATTTACGCTATAATCCTATTTGATTATTTTGTTCAGTAAAAAAGACTTAAGGTGACTTAAATCCTTGGAAGAATTTTAAATGTTTTTCAGAGACATCGGTCACAAAGACTTAAATAAACTTAATACGTTACTACCAACCCAAATATGCGTTTTTCTGACTTACTGCCTAAAGACTAAACTATTACGATGGGAAGCAGTCATGCTAGACTTAAGTCGTTAATACCAAACGAAAGAGAAAAGATTTTGAGTTAAACCCAATACAAAACCCAAAATGGAATTTTTTGACTTAAGACCTTTTTGCCTAACGTCAAAGATATAATTATGTATAGCTGTACCCCCCGGCTTCGCCATACAAACAAAATACTGCCCTTGTCTGTCTCCCTCTCCCTCGCAATAGTAAAATAATGTTTTAAAAAAATGTCATTATATTGCGTGGTTAGTATGTTTGATTTGAGAATGAAGTGCATATCGACTCACCCAAGTGAAAATCGTAGAAATGTTTTAGGTTTTGCCTTTTTTATTTAAAAACCATTTAAGTTATCGAGTTAATGGGTATGTTATACCTAAAGATGTCCTCTATAAGGTGGTATTTACTATATTTAAATTCTCCCAGTATTTTCGAACGCAAAGCGTGACAAAGACAAAGTCGAAACAAAACGAAATAAAGAGATTACTCTTATCCATTTTTTCCGGAATTTATAGAAATATAAAGTTGAAACAAAGTGGAGGTTGTAGGCCTATATATCCCCTATATAGGCCTGTGAAAAATGCACCAACATTTTTGCATTTAAAGACAAGTAATCAAATTCATTCTAAGTCGAACAGCACTACACCAATTATTATATTTTAATTCACACAAACTCACAAAATCGCAATGAAGAAATCCGAATCTGTAATGCGCAATGGCCGGCAAGCGTTATTCGATCGAACAAAACACGAATCCGCAAAGTGCAAAATGGACGCTGAAAATGAAGAAACTGCGCAACTGAATCAATTGGCACAGTCAACGTGGACAGCGCCACCACACATGAAACAAAAGTAGCTTCTCCATTGACCGATAATAGATAGGCGTTACGTTTCGTGTCTATCTGACAGTTCAATTGTGATCAAATTCGATTCTTTTTCTGGTTGTTGCAAAAATAAATAAATACAAAATGAAAAAAAAAAATTAAAAAAAAAATCGAAAAAAAGCCTGTCGTAGATAACACTCTGGGTGGTCAAAATAAGACATTTTGAAATTTTTATTTTTGTTTTAAAACCCGTGCTGAGAAAATACCTTTTCAACAAAGTATAAATCATCAAAATCTCGGCTGACGCAATTGATTTCGAATTGTAAAAGTTTCTAATAAATTTCATTTGTGTTGTTTCCCTTTTAAAAAAGGAATCCTCATGAAAATAATATTTGGGCCTATTCTGCGATATCTTTTATTCAGTTTAGAATCATAAAAGGTCATTTATAAATCGTATTCTAAGTTTCGGACTTTTATGGAACTCTGTTATGGAACTTCGAAAATTGACATCTCTTACGAACCTTTCAAAGCAAACAGCTTTTTTTGTTTTGTAAATATGTAGTTAGTGGGCACCTGATAAATTAAAAATCATGCCCGCTCAGAAATGGTTATATCTCTCCCCTGAAGCCCAACATATTTTAAATGTTAATGTTCCTATTCGATTCTTCTCTTGAAATTGGCTGCCGTTTTTCTGTGGAAATTTGTCGTCGAATGATTTTAAAACAAACGAAAAGAGACAAAATAATTGTAGAAACTAAAATGTCTTATTTTATACCCCCGAATGGATATTTAGCAGTTTTTTTCATTTATCTATATGTTGATGACATTAGTTACTAACCATTCAGCATAATAAATATTTTCGTGGTGAAATAAAAAACAAATTTAAACTGAACGCATCCATCAGCTGAATCACACCAAATAAACTTTTCTCAGTCAGTGTTCTAACACTCTCTCTTTATTTTTCCCTTTTCACAGAAGTAAAATTCCTTCGATTTTGTTATGAAAAAATCTTTCTAATTTTTATTCTTCGGAAATAAAATCACATTTAATGAAACTTCTGTGTAAAAATCGCAGTTTGTTAACATTGTAATGATTACCTATTTTTTGGTAGGTACCTACTAGAAAGTTTTGCTAGGAGGCGAATTAAATTATAGCTCTTTTTAGTTAGTTCATTGATATTCATGGTGAAATGTTGTTTGAATGTTTTTTTTTGTCAGATTATTGATAGTCCTACAATTTTGATGTTTTTTTCCTATTTCTCACGGAAGGTCATCGGACATCGAAATTCCCACAAAAAGATAGAGATACCATGATGTAGTAACACTGCTTAGTATCAGTGCGTTTTTGATTTTTTTTTTTGTGTTTCGCTCATATTTACAGATGGCCCTGCGAAATAGGACCCCAATGAAATAAGGCCCCAACAAATTATACAGGAAACAACAACAACGATTTTAAATAAAATTTGGGGTGTTATTTCCTTTTTTGAGGCCTTTTTTCCTAATGAAAATTGGGGTCTTATTTCATTATGAAATAATACCCCAAAGGATGAAATGAAATAAGACCCCAAAACTATTTTTTTGGGGCCTTATTTCATTTTTCTTATTTTTGCTAAAATATGATATGTAAGCCAAGAACTCCATTAAGAGTTAATTTTCTTATCTGTTCTTAGACTAATTATTTGATGCGCGGATTTTTTGTACAGATGTGCAAAATAGCGTTTTAAAATTAGTTCAGTGAAAGTTTTTTGAGTAAGTTGCTCAGTTTAGTGAAATAGTTCGTAGTTGACGTAAAAGTGAAAGTTAAAATTATGGAGTGCAAACAATTTTTTGGATTACGCAGAACTGCAAATTTGTTTTACGTTAAAGAACATGGGCGTGTAATAGCCCACCTACTTGCCAAAATGGCCTAAAGTGGTATACGGATGGTTCCAAAATGGAAACAGGAGTGGGAGCTGGGTTCCACGGACCTAACCATAATGTCTCAATACCGATGGGGGCTAATCCAAGCGTGTTCCAGGCTGAGCTCCTAGCCATCCAAGAGTGTGCTAGTCACATATACAACACTGGTATTAAAGGCATTCTCATCCATATATTCACGGACAGTCAAGCAGCTATTAACGCTCTTAGCTCGCATATTATTGACTCCAAATCGGTACTAAGCTGTTTCAACGCCCTTCGAACACTTGGCCTAAGGAATAAAACCAAATTATGGTGGATTCCGGGCCATGAGGGTTTTGAGGGAAACGAGAAAGCCGACGAAATGGCCAGATTGGGCTCTGCAACTCCTTTCACAGGACCTGAACCCTTCTGTTATGCTCCCAAATCGTCTATAAATCTAGCCATCAAAAGATGGGAACACACAAAATGTATTTCATACTGGGAGAGCATCCCAGGTCTAAGACAGGCCAAGCGTGCTATACAGCCGTTCAATAAAGATGCCAATAAAATTTTAAATCTAAACAGGCATGATATCAAAAATCTCACTGGTTTCCTGACAGGACATCACCACCTACGATATCACCTAAATAAAATAAATTTAACTGACTCCTCACTCTGTCGGTTATGTCTTGAAGAAGACGAAACAGCTGAGCACATAATATGTGTATGTCCAGCCCTATGTGGAATCAGAAGAACAATCTTCTACAGGGAGCTTCTCAGCCCTGAAGAGATGAAGAAGTCATCTGCTAGCAGCTTAATTAACTTTATCAGGAAAGTGGAGAGCATGCTAGACTGAACAATATTCTGGCCCTATGGCACAATAGATCTTATTGGTCGACGTGCCTTTAATGCTTAGGCATAGTCAGAAGGTTTAAAAAAAAAAAAAATAAAGAACAGAAAACGTTATACAAAATAAAATCTAATTACAAGAATATAAAAAGATTTGAATGCAGGAACAAAACCTGTAAAGCCAGGGTAAACCTATTGCAAAATAAATAGTAATAGAGGCTTTCAATTTGGAATCTGTGTGGACTTCGTTTGGGCTTAAGCTGCGATTACACGGCCATTTTTTCGAGTCATTTAAATGAAGCTCTGACGTCAGCAAATAATGTCGCATAGAGTGCCATTCAATCTACGATTCGTCATTGGTCATTTGCGAAAAAAATGGCGATCACACGAAATGACTATTACCCTCATTTTTGTCCCAAAATCAAATGACAGACAGTGCGAGTCATTTAGAGTTATCCATTGGGATGACATTTAAATGACGAGCGAAAAAATGGCGATCGCATGGCAATGACTGCCCTTATTTAATTGACAAATGACACCAATGAATAATGAGAAAAATATAGCTACAGTCATTTAGTGTTTTTCTTTCGGCAAAGACACATGAGTGCCACCTTTTTAAACAATTTAAATTGCAGTGAAAAGAAAACAAAAATTATAATAAATAAAAAATGTCAAAAAGAACTTTGAAGATCTTGAATATGAGCCAACGAGACGAAAGCAGAGTATTTGGCAAAAGAAGTGGTTAAGCCGTCGCGAGAAGAGTGGATTTTGTGCTGGATTGGATGGATTGCTGCTCGAATTGCGCGAAAAAGAACCTGAACTATATCGCAATGTCCTTCGTATGTCAGCCAATCAATTCGATTATTTGCTGAGATTGGTTGACACCGACTCGGTCGATTGCTCCACTTTGGTCAATACAATGAACAGCAATTCTCGGAAATGGGGATATTTAATTTTACCTGAATCGATTGCACCTTGACCGGACTTTGTCTTGCGCAGTTTCGTCATGACCGCCTTGAAGTTTCTGCGGATGCTATTCCACTTCTTTCTGGATTATGTTACATCAACTGCATCGATGGCTAGCTTGAGTACAACGATTTCCCAACAATCGGTTTTGATATTTTGCAGTTTGTATTGGGGAACTGCGCTATCCCAAAGTGCCCGTTGTTTTTGCACCGCCACAATCAAACGTGATTCCTCCTCGTCACTCCTCAAATGGCTAATTTTTCTATTCCGATTCCCTACTGCTTTTTTGGTCTTGGAATTCATAACATAGTTCACTGAACAGTCCATATTGTCATATTAAATGCTGCTTCATTTGTCATTTGCGTAGAAAATGGCATAGCATGAATTTCGTACCTAGTCATTTTTTTGAGGCTGCCATTTAAATGACGCAACAGCCGAAAAGTTTAGTCATTTGTCCTAGGCGTCATTGAAGAGCGATCACACGGCCATTTTTTTCCGTCATTGAAATGGCACAAAATTCATGTCATTTGCTCTGCCATTTCCCTAGTCATTTAAATGACGCTAAAAATGTTGTCCCAAAAATGGCGATCACACGGAACGACATTTAAATGACGGCTTTGTGACGAGATTTTTACGTCAGAGCGCCATTTAAATGACTCGAAAAAATGGCCGTGTAATCGCAGCTTTACAAAGGACAAAGCAAATCCACTGCCATTTTACACGATTTACACAAACATGATTTTTGTATATTTTCGTCTAAAAATAATAAGCGAAATAAAGGAAAATATACACCGCCTATTAGACGATATTTAATGGACGGACCTTTTAATTTTTTCTACCAAATTTTTATTATTTCTTAATGTTATAGATGGTTTATTTTATTTTTTTTTCAATAATAGCGCCGCAGGCAAACATTTTATACACAAAACCGCGCGATTTTTTGTTCCAAATTTGTATTATTTCTTAATGTTATAGATAGTTTATTTTACTAAAAATCCAAATTTAAAAATGTTTGCAAATTTGCTTCTAGGTATTTCCGTTATTTTCCATTTTAATAAATAAAAAAAAAACCGGCCAAGTGCGAGTGTCACTCGCGCGCCGAAGGTTCCGTATTTGGCTTAAGTCCAACACATCAGATATTATTTGAAATCTATAATATCATTCAATCTTTCCCCTCTTCATGAATTCATCACAATTTAGTTTAATTTAATTACTTAATATTTTTACTCTCAAAAATTACTCGCACATGAATCTCATTTTCTAATTATTACCTAGTACCCAACCCACGCCAATTTTCCATTCTGTATGCGACCTGTCCCAATTAAAAACTATTGACTAAAAATATATTACTTTTATTTTGTTCTGTACTCCCCAAAAAAATGTATTATACTCTCCAACGAAATTAGCAAGCGGGAATGGGGTCAATTGTGCACAACTGCGTAGTAGAGATTAAAACTTATGAGAGCAACGTATTTTACATGGTAAAATTAACTTTTTTGAAAATATCTTGTAAACTATTAACTTTTCGGCAAAACAGTATTCAGCACATATATAGATAAGAACATGATCTACAAAAAAGGAATTTATGTATTTTTTTGTGAATCAAGAAATAAACCGTTTTTTGGGCGAATGAAAATATTTTTTTCACCAGATTACCAATTAATCCAAAACCAATCGATGTATTACTTCCATTGGTATTTGTCGTTTAACTAGAGGTTATACCGGATGTTGTGTGTAAATTTTAGCCTCCTATGTCAATCGGTTCTTGAGATAGACCTGGTAACAAAATTGGCTTAGTGGGTTCGGACAGACAGACAGACAGACAGACGGAGAGACATCCGAGCGAAACTAATAAGGTTACGTTTTTTCCCTTTGGGTACGGAACCTTAAAAACGAGAACATGTTACGAAGAAATATTGCAATATATTAATAAAAATGTCGATATGGAGCCTTCAACAGTAGTAACTGATTGTGAGGAAGGCATGAGAAAATCCATCCGAAATGTGTATCCCCACAGAAAAAAGTATCGGACGTCTTTATTTAATTAAAAATACATATATATAAAGATTGTAAGTTTATATCTAAGAAGACAATGAAATGCAATGAAATATACAAACAAAAAAAATAAAAAAAATTGGGGTGTTATTTCATTTTCTCTTTTGGGGTCTTATTTTATTGGGGCCTTATTTCCTACAGCCTTCACAGATAAGAACAACTTTTATAATCATACTTCTCTTTTTTTGTTTATATCCTTACTCCTAAAAATAATTTATCTAATAATCACTTTGCCTATGAACAATTGTAATTGTAAAAAAACATCATTTCGGGCCGTTATAAAAGGACAGCCGAAATGTTGTTTATATAATAATTCTTTCTTAAGAACTTCGAATTCTCTAAGGCCATATTAATAGGAGTAGGAGGTTCAAAGTGATTACTTTGTTTTGTTTTAAATAAAATCGTACTATTAAAATAAAAAAAAAACCTACGACCTGTTTCGTTTTCCACCCAAGAGGGAATTCAACGCTACAACTTCTTTTTACATAGCTTTGGCCATAAAATGCGGCAGACCTCCGAAAATACTTAATTGTCCAGTCCATCTAAGTTCACTGATTCTTGGCCCAACTTATGCCAAAGCATCCTCCTTTGCGATACCTTCTTTATTGCAGTGTCCGGGAACCCCATATGAGTTTGAGTGAGTTTGGCGATCTCATGATCAGTGCCTTGCGACTTTTTTAACCCAATTTGTTCTGCTTTACGAAGCTAGTTCTATTTTAAGGACGAAGGTGGGTATATCTCTTATCTTGTTCTATTGCCAGGATTTCAGCAGACTTAAAAGGAAGTATAAAAGACTCCTCTCTTTGAAACACTTCTTGCCTCCAGAAACTGCCAGTTAACTGCTTAACTTATCCAGTGAATGATGATTGATTGCAATGCCCATTCTCAGCCAAAAGTCCTTTTTCCAGTCCAAGACAACTTGAAGGATAGATTACGTATCTTTCCTTCAGCTTTCTGGGGACCAACCCCAAAACTATTAGTATGCTGATTGTCTGGGAAAATGTGTCTTTAATAAACATTACTATAAGCCGCCCGCATAAGCAACAATTTTGATCCACATCTCTGTGAAGATTCTTATTACTTTTTTAACGGAAATACGCCAAAGCAGTGGACGGAAGACCTTTTTTCATGCCTCTTGTTGTGATTTTCTTTACGAAAATACGCCTCAGAGTTAAAACATTATCGCACTAGTAGACGTTGTTCACAAGACCGATTTAATTATTTTTGTTTCTCATCAACGACATATTTCGCATAATATTTTTCATTGGTAAAACTCCTTGGGTAGGAATGAACTATACGTACCTACCTCCTGACGGAAATCTTCATTGAAATGCAAATTTGTTCAACAATTGAGCATTTATGTCCTGCACTTCGACGCCATCCTGCCTCACTTGAAATTCGATTACATCTTCTCCACCGGTGACAGAAAGAGAATCCTTTTCTCAATATCCTTTGGTAAATTAAAATTTCATCAATTTCCACCGGATATAGTGTACATGATTTCCCATCCATTTTCCCCAGCACATATTATTGAATTCGGCACGAAGCAACAAAACCCCCTTTGAATCAATCGGCTTATGAAAGGCGACACATAAAAGGATCACGTTCGTGCACTTTACAAGGGATGCATTCTGTTCCCATTCCCATTTCCATTGTCGTTAGTCTACTTCTATTGACGCCTCTGTCCTTTTGTTGAACAAATTTCGAAAACTGAAAAGTTTTCCCAATTTTCCTCACGTGCACATCAACGAGACACCAGGCACCCTAACCTCACTATAGTATCAAACAGTAGACACCGAGCTAAAATTTATTCAATTGTGCGTATCTTTTGAAGAGATACGGAGCCTCCTCCTCTTGTAACCTTAACCCTGCATAATAATACAACTATACCTACATAATTCAATTTAACCCCTTTTTTTCTAGGTTATCTTCTATGATTCCGACTGGAACCCTACTGTCGATCAACAGGCCATGGATCGTGCACATCGTCTCGGCCAAACCAAACAGGTAACCGTCTACCGGTTGATCTGCAAAGGCACCATCGAAGAAAGGATACTCCAAAGAGCGCGGGAAAAGAGTGAGGTAAGTGTTCGAAACAAAAAAAAAAACGCTTACACCACAGTAAAGACAGAATAAAAACACCGATCGTACTTACCCGCATTTGTTGCGCACGTGCTGCATGCGGTGATGTTACACTGCGGTGGAACATGATCACTTTTAATGCTATTTATGTAAATTTCCAACCGGAAGCTCGGTTCCGAATGCGGGGCGTGTGATCCTACAGAAGTAAAAAAAAATAAAATAAAATGAAAATTCTTCTTGTGCATACAAGTACATATTCGGCGCCCCGCTTAAAAGAGATTATGAATATTTGATATGCTTCTCTGGCATTTCAATGGCAGCGATTGTTTTTTGATAAGCACACTGTTTTGTTATTTTTTTTTATAGATCCAACGGATGGTCATAAGTGGTGGAAACTTTAAGCCAGATACACTCAAACCGAAGGAAGTAGTATCTCTGCTCTTGGATGACGAAGAAATAGAACTCAAGTGTAAGTACTTATGTCTGTGCTCTTTTGTGAGTCGATGAGAGAACTGGTTCTTTAAATCAATTTGCTAATTCAAATTTTATTTCTTTTTATTAATAGATCGCCAGAAGACGGAGGAACGAAAAACCGATGAAGTAGTGACGAAAGATGGCGGTGACAAGAAACGAAAAGTTACACCAAAGGTGAGTGTTGGACTGACAGGTCTTCCATAGTGGGTATTGCCTTCAAACAGTGCTTTTGTTTCTGACAGTTCTTTGGCAATTACGTTCGGTTTTATGTGGCAAAGTGTCATAAAGAGACTTAAAAGATCCCGTTTTGAAATTATTTTGAAAGCAAACTATCGCTTTCAGCGACAAGTCTTACCTTTGTATATACATTCCTATAGTAGCGCCAAGGAATCTAATAAAAATGTTGTACCAGTAACCCGCAGAAGCTTTGGCGCTTCAATCGCTCAATAATGAAAACTGGTTTGTGCCCTTAATTGATTTAGACGGAGCTTTAAGTTTTTATCAGTGTTTCGTCCAAACAAAAGCTATATTTGAACGAACAAAATTGATGTGATAAAAAAACAAAAGTAATATTTTTAGACTTTTTGGCATATTTGCTATTTATTATGGATTTTGTCGAGAAAATAATTTGTATTTGGACTGGTTGCCATATTTCATTTTTCCTCACCGATTACTATCAAAGATTTGTTTGCCAAATATCTAGATCCGTCAACATAGCAATGTAGTATTTTCAGCTGCTATAGAAGTAGGTAGATTATGAGCCGGGAGAGCCTTCGAGGGGCTCTGGCACTGCGGCTTTTTATCTTAAGGAGCCTATTGTGTAGGTGCATAAAACATAAACATGTAGGTGGATATTCAATTGCAAGATGCAGACGCTACTCCTATATTATGTTTTGTATTTAACTGCAAGCACTAAATTGTACTTGTGTTTGTTTTTCCAACTAATTTACGATGACTTTAGTCTTTGGTGGATTCCAAAGATCAGTTGCATTTCAAGACTAAAGAGCATAGTTTTGATGGAGTTGTGGTCACGAACGACAGAGCTCATACCTGAAATGTTGGCCTGAATGGACCTTCAGGAAGTCGTAGCCTGCACTGTGCATCTTCATAGATAAAACTAGCCTCCGATCCAGGATCACGAAGAGGACGAAGAGAGAATTTGTTACCAAGATAAAAGATATCGATTAATGCAGTTGCAAGAATTACACTTACATTTTTTTTGGAAAAAAAGAATGGACTTGTAAATTGGGTGTTGTACTAGTGGACTGTATGTGTTGTTGAGAGACTTGTTGAGAAGTACTGGGCTAAGAAATACTCGTATTATTAGTAGAATGTGAATCCTGGTGCACTTGTGCCTGATGGGTAGTAGTGTAGCGACTTTATTAACATTTAATATAATTTTATAACGTTTTTGTTCGTATTTACAAACGATGTTAAATAAGTCTTTTATGGTTTGGCTTATGGCCGTCTACCAGATTGACAATTTAGCTATCAAAACAATAAAATGACTAATGACTTTAAATACCTAAGTACAATATATTTATGTTCAAAAATCGCTTTCCAAGATACGAGTGTGCTCGATATACTTGTTGAAGATGCATCGCCCCCAAACTGACGAAACTGCTCTTTTAGCTGCTGCTAGATAAGCCTCGAGGTGCTTTTTAAGGTTCCGTACCCAAAGGGAAAAAACGGAACCTTATTAGTTTCGCTCGGATGTCTCTCCGTCTGTCTGTCCGAACCCACTAAGCGAATTTTGTTACCAGGTCTATCTGAAGAACCAATTGACATAGGTATGAGGCTAAAATTTACACACAACATCCGGTATGACCTCTAGTTAAACGAAAAATACCAATGGAAGCAATACATCGATTGGTTTTCGAGTAATTAGTAATCTGGTGAAAAAAATATTTTCATTCACCCAAAAAACGGTTTATTTCTTGATTCACAAAAAAATACATAAATTCCTTTTTTGTAGATCATATTATTAGCTATGTATGTACTGAATACAGTTTTGCCGAAAAGTTAATAGTTTACAAGATATTTTCAAAAAAGATAATTTTAATTTTTTAATTTTTCTAATCTCTACTACGCAGAACGCAGTTGTGCACAATTGACCCCATCAAAGACAGAAGAGAGTCACTGTTGGTATACATATACACTATATTATAAATTATAATACTACAATTTCGCACTTGGCCGGTTTTTTTTCATACTTAGGTTGGATGTAATTAACACACCCAAGTATTTATACTCTTTCACTACTTCAACGCGTACACCCTGATAGGACCATTTTTCGTTGCGAGAGTATCTTCCACCACCATTTCTAAAAATCATCATCTTTGATTTCGATAGGTTAACAGTCAAATTCCATTGATTGCAGTAACTTTCAAGACGATTGATATCTAGCTGCATCCCATTTACTGTCTCCGACAAAAACACTATACCTATCGTCCGCAAACTTTAACGCTGGTATCCGCACACCACCAAGTTTAATCCCTCCTTCTATACTTCCTTAACTATATCATTTCTAAACAAGATGAAGAGCATGACTGTGTTAAGATGCAACCTTGCTTAACACCCATTTGCGATCCGAATTCTTCAGTATGTAATAGTGTGTGATGTCGTTGCCGAACTGACTTCGACAGCCGTTAACCGTGAAAATAGTGAACAGAAATGAAGTGGATGAGGGGATCTGCATAAACGACAGTTGAAATTATTCGTTTTAGTGTGAAATACACGATTTTCTGATTTTGAGGTGGTCTTTCAGCCTTAAGATTTGAATCCCTAATATCAGAAACTGATTCTAGGATTTGATATTGCTTGGTTAGAAATGCGTCCAATTCTGAATTGACAAAACATTTTCAATATTTTAAATTTGAAAGAAATTCACACAACAAATACAAATCGAAACCCAACGACAAAAAATTTTCTAATGAATGAAGGAGTAAAAATCTCAACGAAAGCTTTTTTATAAGGAATAAAATTATCAAAGGCTCAAAGCTCTCAGTAATTTATTTCTCGATTTGGTATGAGTAGGGACACCTATTAGGTTAATGGTACTACTGGATTGGCGCTACTATAGGAATGTATATACAAAGGTCTTACTTAATGGGTTTTGCAAGACAAGCTAAATTTCCGTTTTTAAAGTGAAATGAAGACATCCGCCATATATTTATGAGCCACAATGGGCCTTAGGTACTCTCCATTCATTGTTTCATTAAAATGCTACAAAAAACGTATATTATAGTTCGTCTAGTTAGTAATTTGTTCAACTCCAAACTAAAGGGTTTTCCAATGAGAGGTGTTATTGTGAATGACCCGCCATTTCGGTAGCTGTCACTTCAACAACGCATTGAAATTATTCAAAATTCACTACAAAAATGGTGAAAATCTTGCAGTCACAGTTCGCAAAACTAAAGCATTTCTTGGTCGTCGTGAACAGGGTTGTCAGGTTTTTAAAATCGAAATCGCCAATCTTAAATTTAGAATCGCCAAAAATTGCCAAATTATTAAAATCTCCGTCGCCATAAATCGCCAAATTAAAAGTATTGTAAAATGTAATACTAAGCAATTAATTATTTAAAACACAAAAAATATCACATTTATTAAAAAAAGGAAAAGAAAACGAAAACAATTCATTTGATAATAACTTCAGCTTCAAAACAAAAATAACGTAAAAACCAGAAGATCAGTCTTGTATTGTATATCGATTTGCATCCTCGACCTAATTTTTCATCGCATTCATTATAAGAAAATGCGCGCTCAACCACTGCTTTGCTTGCAGGCAGGGATAGTGTACTGAGGGCAAACTCCCCTAGCTCCAGGAACTCTGGTTCTCCCAAAGCATTTGTCGTCTTCTGAACCTTATTCCAAAACTTAACGGCGTCGTTGGGAATATTTTTTGGATAAAAATGTTCACACCAGCTTACTGATATCAATTTTTCCCACTGAGACTCAGCAAGCTGTAAATTTCTTTGTGGTTCAAGTGTATAGGCAGACTTTTAAAATGGGGTCGCAGTTGGCTCAAACAAACTTCCGGTGATAAATATCCAATTGAAAAAAAGAGTTTATTGCAATCGGACAACCTTTTTCGCATTTCTGCTAGTATAAAGCTAGAATAAAATTCAGAACTTGTTCCTTTATTTCATCCACAATCTCAATATTGCATCCTCTAGCATTTTTTTTCGAATTCGGACCCTAAATCTATGTCTGTGGTAGCTTTCAAGTTGCTTGGGCGAGTAACTAAATCTATTATGTCATCAGTCATCACATTCTATATTCAGGGGTCGTAAAGTTGACAAAATCTTGTGCGCAAGGCAACGTGCAACAATTTCTATTTCTTTTTGTGCCTTTAAAAAGTTTATATTTGTTGCTTGAAAATATGCATTTATTTGCGATTATTCATTTCTCTTATTAAGGGCAAAATAGCTGAAAGAAAAAGATAAATTCTTCTAACTTGAAATTGTTTATGCAACATCTCTGCCGAGTAGCACTTCTCCCTGATGGCACAAACACCGAAATTAGTTTTCAGTTCTAAGAATTGATCGTATATTCGTTTCAAAGCATCATAACAACATAGCCAACAAGTGTTGCATAAAGCTATAATGTTAAGTGGCTTTTTTTCATAATTTATTAGTTTATAAATTTCCTGGTATTTGCTTTTTCGCAGAGGACTATGTGCAAACCAATTGTAGGATTCGCGAACTATGTAATCCAGTTCGGATGGAAGAACTTTTGATGCTTTAGATGTACATAGATGTATGCTATGACAAATACACTTAACTAGTATCAGGTTTGGTACAATTTGCTTTAAGTGAGTGAACAAACAATTGTTTTTCCCAACAAGGTTACTAGCGCCATCAGTTCCAATGCCAATCAGATCACTTATACTCAGTTTCAGAGTTTCAATAAAAGTTACAAGTTTTTCGGCAAGTATTTTGCCTGTACACTCTGTAACTTCAACTATACCAAGATAGCTCGTCACGACAGAACCTGTGTTTTTGGAGAAGTATCTGATACATATACATAAAAATTTACTTATTGATACATCCGTTGATTCATCTATTATAAGGGAATATCTTGTATCCGATACATCATTTAACAATTCTGCCAAAAAGGCAGGAGCTATTACTTTTCTTATTAAGGCTGAAAATTTTGTCTTGTGGATCTTTACGCTAGGTGCATTTGTCGAAATGCAGAAGCTTTGAAAAATTTCGCCGAGATGGTCAACTGATCGGAAAGAACTATGGCAGGCGGTGAAGTAAGCAAGTTTCAGTTCACTTATTTTTGAGTGCTTGTTAATTCTCTTTACTGAAACTTTAATAAAACAGTATAAGCACAAAAACATCAAAAATTAAGAAAAAAAATTGAAACATTTACCATAACTTTCCATCGGTTTTGTTTTTATTTTTTCTGCTTTTGCAACATGACTCGATCTTTCGGCGTGTCGTTCAAGGTCTGCTTTGTTAGAACGCAAATCACAATCGCATACCTTGCAATGAGCGAATCCTTCTTTATTGGATTTTGTTAGCCAACCTGTAATGATTCAACACGTAGAGGCAGAGGATACGAAATTTTTGGTAACAAATCTTAAAACAATAAATTTAAGGTGATCGGAGCTATATTTCCTACCTTTAAATATATTCAATAGTTCCCACTCTCGTTATTGGTACTTAAAAATCCGCTTTTTTTTTTGCTTTTGATGAACTCATTTTATTGTACAACTTCAAATGGCCAAGTTTCGAAATTTATTGTGACAGAATCTTTCAGTTTGACACATCATGTCATTAATTTTAGGGATGTGCAATTTACTTCGATTAATTCGATTTCCAATTTGAAAATCGAATATCGAAATTTTTTTTGACAAGTCGAAATATATTAAGATTTTAATTCGAAAATGAGAAATCGCCAAAAATCGACACGTTTTTGGGTATATCGCCAAATTGATTTTCGAGTCGCCAAATGAGACTTGAAATCGCCACATCTGACAACCCTGGTCGTGAAGCACCTTGTCGGACCGCAATACAGAAATTGGTGAAAACATTCGAGCTGTTGGTACAAGTTAGTGATGTGAAGAATAAAACCCGTGCGCGGCGCTCAAGAACAACTGTAGCCCAAAGTGTTGAAGAAAACCCAGGTTTGTCCATTCCTCGTCGTTCTTTGGAATTGGGCATTCCACAAACGTCATTACACCGTATTTTGCATAAAGACTTGGGTATTAAGGCTTATAAAGTTCAGTTAACACAAGAACTCAAGCCGGCCAATCATTAACAACGTCGTGTCTTTGCTGATTGGATCCGGACAGTGTTATCTCTCGAAGAGGTGATCACAATTGGCCACCGAGTGTGATTTAACACCTTGCGACTTTTTCCTTTGGGGCCACGTGAAAGATAAGTTCCACGCCAACAGCCCAGCGTCGATTCAAGACCTCTCAAAGATAAAATTCGTGAGGCTATCGAGGCCACTTTGCGATTTGGTTATGGAAAATTTCATGAAAAGGATATCGTCCTGTATGCGTGCTTGTGGTGGCGATTTGGCTGATGTGGTTTTTCATTATTAAAGACATACCTTCCTCTTTATTTTGAAATAAACATCCCATCATTTATCTCAAAAATGGCATTTTTCTTTTAATACCAAAATAGCACCTCTTATTGGAAAACCCCTTACTACATTTTTACTGTCAAACCATAACAGTCAAGTCAAGAGTACAAATGGTTGCCATGTCACAATCTTCGAACTACGAATATAAACTTACGTCATATTCCTATTCCTTTTGTGGTGCACAAAAAACAACCTGAATTTGGCTTCAACAACAGAACATTTTTCCATTCAAAATATCAATTTTTGCTTCCTGATGGCCTATTTTTGAAACCAGTTCTAAGTTCAGTCGGTTAAGGACCATATACATATGTGAGCGAATTGCGAAGAGCGAACAAGCGAACATTTGTCGATTCTGACACTTCACTCACACGAAATCTCTTTTTGGTCAAAGATACCTGATACCAGCGAAACAGTTTCATTTTTAAAAACTAATGTAATTGTGAACTTTGCTATTTACATCAATTGAGACTCAGGTTTTTTTTTAGATGTTAGATAAATTTAATGCAATACTTTTGTGGTATAGAACAAATAGAATTTTTCATTTATAAATACGCTAAAATTTAGATGTTCGCAATTCGGTTGCAGGTGTATTTAAATCTTTATGAAATTTCATCGATCTTGTGTTTTGTTGCATATTTGATAATTGTCTAGAACAGGATCGACAGTGCGGATCGTCATGTTTGTGTTCCATATTTGAATATTTACAATAATGGTGATCTGCGTGTTTAAAAGAAAAAAATGTATTAAGTTTAGAAGATACCAGGTCATCCGAGGGGGAAGTAATCAATATTTTTGAGTAGTCCTTGACTACAGATTTTCTACTTGTGATTGCATGCGAATTCGTTTGAATACACTGTGATACACTGTGATTCACCATGAATACGCACAGAAAAGTTCCTTGAATACACCTGATTACTTCCCCCTCGAGGTCATCCCCTATGCTTGGCTCACAAGACTGATGGAGAACATTTTTCACTTATGTCTCGATTATACATGTATCCAGAGAAATTTTTCCAATATTTTCGTATGAGCCAGGAGTCATTCATTCACTTTAAGTCCATTATATGAAGCGTAGGCGCAGTGGCTTAGTGGTTAGTATGACTAATAAGCGAGCGGTCCAGGTTCGAATCCCGCAAGAAGCCAAATTCCAACTCACGGTTTTTTTTTTTTCACTGCGCCACCTCTCGCGAACGTCTGACAAACATCCGAGAGTATAACTGTCTTGAAAGAGCTTCTCAATTAGCCGTTTGGGATCGGCATAAAATTGTAGATCCCTTCCATTCGTTCCAAAAAAAAAAAAAAAAAAACTCACACAAAACGAATGGTTGTGAGGAGCGCCAACTATTATTATTATTATTTCCGCATGGTCTCCAATTGCCCAATGCCCCGTGATTATTGCCTCTGGTAATATCTGGGCGAGTTCTGTTTAGCAGGTTTTTTTGTTCTATTTTGATCGTATGTAGGCCATATCTTCCTTAATATGACGCAGTTGGTCAACCCTCTCCATTGGCTTTCTGCAGGAAATGTGAATGAATTTGTCCCTTGCCCACTCCTAGTGGAACGTTGACCCTTGCCGCGTGACATGTGTAGAGCTGACGATCGTTACCCAGGTATTTACCTTTTCTAGCGCGGCACCCATAATTGTGCTAATCACGGAGGGAAACTTCCCTAACACTAGTATCATCCGCATATGCGACAACTTTGACTCGTTCTCTGTCAAGTTTTAAAAGAATTTTGTGTACATATAACCATAAGCCAGAGTAGGGGAGAAGTGACGCCGCCCTGTGGCGTTCCTCTATTTGGTTAAGCGGCTGTTGCCTGAATGGTTCTTGCTCAGCATATCCATTGACTAATAAATCCCTTTATGCCTAGGCCGATCCGAGATTTAATTCAATTGCTGCACAGTGTGCACGTTGTTAAAAACTCCCTCTATATCTACAAAGGAGGCCAGCGTGTATTCTTTATAGTGTAAGGATTTTTCAATTGTCCGCACTACCTGGTAGTGCCGTTTCCGTAGATCTCCCCTTGAGATAGGCGTACTGTGATTTGGATAGCGATGATTCTACTAGAAAGCTTCGCATGTGGATGTTATGAAAAAATGCTGTCACTTACAAAAAATGAGAAAGGCCAAGACTTTATGAAATTATTGGGAGTACAATAGTGAATGAATAATGAATTGACTGAAAGAAGAGTAGGAAATACGATAACATATTAGGGTAAATAGCAACAGTTCATCAATGGAAACTCAACTATTTTTTTTACAAGGTTAGACTAATTGGTCTGAAGTCGGTATAAACACGACTCTAGCGCGTCTCCAGGAGTATACAGCTTCTAAAGATTGACGCCAGCCAAGGTATTGTTAAGTCCTGCGTTCTGCGTTCTCTGTATTATGACAGGTAGTATGTCGCCAGGGCCCGGAGACTTGAACGGAGAGAAGCTGTTAATAGCCCAGGAAATCGTTTCCTTGGAAATTATTGAAGTGATGTTACTATGGAGTGCAGGTTGTACTGGCCGAGACCTCCCGGGCTCCGGACTAATATCGCTGCATCCGGGAAAGTGTGTACTAATTAGGACTTCCAGGGTCTCCGCACAGGATTCAGTCCAACCTACATCTGACTTTCTTAGAAAGGAACTGTTGGAGTGTTCCTTGGTCATAATTTCGCTGAGCCTGGCGGAGTCCTTAATGTTTTCTATTGAATGCCAGTAATCCATCCAGGCCTCCTTTTTGAATGCCTTAATGGATTTTTTATAAAGACTAAGACAGTCGTTATAAGGCTGACACAATTTATGTTTTTGGCAGATATATAGAAAATCGCTCTGGTCATTCGTCAGAAATTCGAGAGATCCTCGTTCCGCCATGGGGGAAGTGTTTTTTTACTACGTTTAACTGGGCACGAGACTTTGTATGGCTCCAGTTCTTCTATTGCTAAAGTGTGTCTTTCAGGGGTGTTTTGGAGTTTTGTCCAAAGGAGTTGACCAAACATGGTCCAATTAACTTCGATGACAAAAGTTAGATATTGATTCAATGAATTCAATCTCATTTGAACGTTTGCCAAATATATTGCATCAACATTTAGGCATGACAAAGCTATCGGCAAGATGGGTGTAGCGTTCTCACCGTCGACAATCAGCGGATTCGATTGACTACTTCACAGCAGAATTTGGTCCTTTTTAAGCCCAATCCGAAGGAGTTTCTGCACCGCTACGCCTGAAATGAAAGAACATTCCATCCGACAATGCACCGGCTCGTGTCACGTCGCAGCGGAAAAATTTACTTATGGAATTAGACTACGAGTTACTGCCGCATCCACCGTACTCTCCATGTGATTTCCTTTTCCATATATGAAAGCAAACGAGGAGGTCATTGTCAAAACTGATTTACATTTTGCAGCGTTCGACAAAACTAATTTTTTGGAGGGTGTAAAAAAGTCGGAATATCGTTGGGATAAGTGTGTCGATGTCAAAGGGTAAAATAAAATTGTCTAAAAAAAATTGTACTGTGTTCACACAGTTACTTTTCAATAACCCCTCGTAAACGCGCCAGCTTCCGCATTAAGTACCTGCACACTGTTCTCCTTTGATAATTTTCGACATCTACTTAGCAATTCCAACTGTCCGGCAGCGTTGCCGCGGAAAGATTTCAAAAAGGGGTTGAAAAAGCGGTCGAGCCGAAAAAGGGGTCACCACATAAAATACTAATAAATAAAGAAGAAACAAACTATTTAATTTTAAGAAAAAACAAATTTATTCATCACGAAACACTTCTTTTCATATGTTTGCATTCTTTTACTTTCAATAAAGAATAAAATCTTGCTTAGACTAAAAAAGGGGCCACTTTGATAATTTGTCTAAAAGTGGGGGCCAAGGGTCCTGAGCCTCAAAAAGGGGCCAAACGGCAACGCTGCTGTCCCGTGTCCCAAACTGCCATTATAGTCTTTGCCGTTCACACTGATACGGTGCATTTTTAGCTGTGTGCCTCTCACCGTCAGCCGCGCAACAAAAATTACTGCTAATTCTCACTTGCAAATGGACGCACTTTAAAAGGTCCCTAATTACCAACCCTTTTCCCGCATCCCCTATATTTATTCTTTATAACCCGTTTCAATTGCATTGGCTCTGCCATGCAAAGCATGACCAGACTGCACCACATCCATTAACTGCAAGCGTATCCATGGCTCGGTAATAAACTATAATTTTTGGGAGAAAATGATGGCCCTCGGGAAAATTCATAACACAGTTCGATTGTACACGGCTTCTTGAACCTGCTGGCTTCCCTCCGTGTATCGAACAGGTGGATTTTCACATCAATTGTTTTTATGCCTTTTTTTCGTGTGTCCTCCTAATGAACGGATCATGTCACGGTCCATTTTTCGGCTAATGTCAAGGTGCATCTACTAATTGTCTACCATCGAACATACCTATACCTGTTTAGACGGTTGCCTGTGTGCGTTGTGCCTTTTTCCACCAACACCACTATCACGTCCAATTAAATCCGCGGCAGCAACAATTACTTCAACTGTCTGTCACTACAGATATGAATAGCAGTCAGGCGATGGCCGGTCTGCTACGAGAGTGACCAATCCTTATGCAAACCTCCAGCAGTCTTCTTGCTCGAATGCAAGAAAATAAAATTTATTATAGCGATACCATACAGAGGGGGAACCGGGGCGGGGGCTAGCTCTTCTTTGGCATCGGTCTCGGTAAATGATTTTGCTCGTTCAATGGAAGACTGATTATTGAAGGAAGATATAGAAAAAAGAAGCAAATCTCGCTTCATATACCACCAGCACCACAAGAAGAAGAAGAAGCGGTAGAAGGTAGAAGCCCCGAACCAAAGACGAAAAGAGTTCGTCTACATTTGCTGTACTCTATTGCTGGGGCGGTGCTATGGCTACCGAGAACAAGAGGCAAGAATGCTCTGGAAATCATATACCGTACAAGACCTATTGACAACTTTGTTTCGCTCCCTTTTTTGTCCTCCTATAAGTGCTTTTGTTGTCATTGTCGTTGTTGTTGTTATGATTCCCTTTTTCTAGTTCTGTTTTGCACCGGATGATGGGACGCGATGCCACGTTCTGTGAATGAATGATGGCAAGTTGGTGACTATATATAACGATCGTGGCTGTTTTTGTTTTATTTTTTATTTTTTTTGTAGAAAGGGTATTCTATCAATGAATGGAATAACCATTTAGGTGGGTAATTTAATGTGTCTTCTGAAGTGATCTGCAATTGTTGTCATTGTTGTTGTTGTAGGTAGCCGTTGTTTGAATGAATCACAGTTCTTCATCGTAGTTGATGTTGATTGTACTTTTTCTGTCTAAATGCATAGTTTTTCTGTTGAAAGGAACTTCGCTTGAGATGATTGGGAAATCATGCGCTGATAAGATTGCGTGCTTCAGGGGGGAGCTGATAGGCTCATTCAGTTAGCATGATTTTAAGTTAGATTAAGCCGTATTTTATTTAGCCGATGAACCTCCTAGCCAAATTCCGTTCAGAAATCACAGGAAAACAAATTGGCTAATATATGGGGATACTCTGAAACAGACAAACCTTTTAAGTCCCCCTTGTAACGATAATGAGCTTGATCTTCAAGTCAGGAATCTTACGTTGGCTTTAAACAATGCGATGTCCTCCTCATGTCCTCTTATTCTGCCAAGGGGAAGGAAAACGCCGCATTGGTGGACTTCAGATTTAGGTCTGGGCAAGTGAAATTGTAGAAAACTTTTCAATCGTGCCAAAGGCACAAGAAAAGCGACCGACTGGGATTCCTTCAAGGAAGCCCTTAAGATATATAAGATTTCGTTCGGTACATGCTACAGACACAATTTTCAATACTATCAAAATCCTCTTGAGAAGCAATTATACCCATTCCAAATTTGGACCAGGTAGCGCAGCACAAAGTGTTGGTCCCAATCCCTGATAAGTCGAATTATGCTAATATATCTTGATTGTTTGTGGATATAGTTCCAACTTCAAGCCAGACTTTAACGTCGATTTTTAGCTGTGGTAAATTGAAGAGAGCTATAATGAGAACATCTGTATCGGACGACTTTATAACCACGGAAGTGTCTTTTGTAAAAAAAGACAAATGTAGCATCATGCGTTTAAAGACGTCTGGCAGGGTGAAAGCGGTGCCTAAAACGTCTGGGACCTATTTTTTTGTAATCAGATTGACCTGTCCTATCGTTTCAAAGAGGATTTAAGCGGTTATACAAAAAAATCCAGATTTAGGAAAAATGCACGATTTTAGGTTACTATTACTTACCTCAGCTGTGACAAAATTATGCCAGACTTTCCTTTTCAGACATTGTCTACTGCAGTGCTTCAAACTCATGTAGCAATATTTTGGTTATATCTTCACCCCTAAAATTTGCTGTGGGCTCTTAGACTAATAGAAAGTTAACCTGGAAACCTGACATCCAAGAAACACTTAAAAAAAAGCCACTATGACACTTTTCTCTTGCAAAAAAACATTAGGTTATAAATGGATGGGGTTTACAGCCTCGTGTCACTCACTGGCGGCTATACGTCTCCGTCATAAGACCGATACTCACGTACGATGTGGTTGTCTGGTGGATTGCTTTGGATAAACTAAGCAAAGTCCAAAGAACAACTTGCTTGTGCATCGGCTATAAACTTGGTGGGGTGTTCAACTTTAAGATCATCCGATTGAGCCCAATTGCATCTCTAAGCATCTCTCTAAATGTTTTCTAAAGTACTTCTGTTACCTCTAATAAATCCAGGTTCATTCTGGTACATTCTTTAGGAAATTAACCGCGCTTCAATAGAGCCTAAGGCAGGCGAAAGCTTTCTAGATATTTGAAGTTATTACGAGTCTAGGAGTCTAGATGAATTTATTGGGAGTATGTATATAGAAGTCTTATAATGCTTCTCAGAGGCTTTGATATCCACCAAGCTAGGCTGTTTATCGGTATTAGGTTCATCACTTATTAGACAATGTCAGGCCAGCATTTGTGTTCACAACCGCTCCGAAGAGGTTCTAACACGGAGCTGTTATGGATACCACAAATCTTCTGGGAGACAACGACAGCTCTGTACACCTAAAGAAAAGCCATTCATTCTTATCTGTTCCATTCTAGAATTTAATACCAACTCAGTCCAGACCGGAATTGAGCTAGTTCCTGGGCGCCTGACACTTTACGCATATTTCTTTAAGGGAAAATAGTTAAACGCGATTGAACTCTTGTGGAAACAAGGTTCTATATGCCTAAAAACAAAGATCATTCATTTTTCTGGCTCGATGAGAATTCTGAGCTCTAAAAGCTAAAAACCTCTCAAAGGATGGTCATATTCGATTTTACTCAACGAGCTCTCAAATTATTAAAGTAAATGGCCAAAAGAGCATGCTTAGAAGTTTACCATAAACGCACTCATGAAGGCAATTTGTAGCTATGTCAAACGTTATAGCTATAACTCCTGCCAGCATTAGGTTTTCCCATTCCTTGTTATCTCTATTTTTCTTGGTTCACATTCCCAATGTCGCTAATATCTGTTTATGTTATTAATAAAACCCCAAACGAATTCGAAATTCTGAGGTATATGGTCGCGTTCCATTAACAATTCTTCTCAATCGAGCGCCAAAAGAGGAAATGACGGGAAAAATTATAGCAATTCCAATGAAAATCGCTTTCCATCATTTTCTCCATACGTCAAATTAACGCGCAAATATTGTGGACTTTCGGATACAGAGTTTAACAGAGTGTCAACTAGATTTTTCTGGACTAGGCATACGAACGTGTTGACTGGTCAACTGGAATTATTTTTGTATTCTCGCGGTTTATTTTGAATTTTGACATTTGGAAATGTCAACTGAATATGCATGCAGGACTTTCTTGACTAGATTTGTCGCCTGTCCCTCCATAAACGTCAACCAATCTGGGACAATGAAAACTGAAATACTCGTACATCAAGTGAGTCAGCTGTCAGACTTACTTAACTAGAAATTCGAACGTCCTCATTATCTTAGAATTGTACAATAAATTGCATACGCTTTACACAACAAAATTACGGTTACTGAAAAGCATAAAATATATATAAAAAATATTTGACATTACGTTTCATTTTAGTTCAGAACAAAGTTGAGTTAGAGTTTCTTTTTTAGTTCAGGCACATCAGACCATCAGAGCTCTGAATCAGTGTTTCTTTTTTTCCAATCAGAAAGCAAGCATGAGCTGAAAATAAATTGTCAGGTCAGTAAAATAAAATTGGGACTTTAAAGTAGGTATCTATTTTTGTAACTCTGACAGTTGTCTTACTATATATCCCGGTTTCGATTTTTTGTAATCGGTCATATGAGCAGCTATTTCAGTTGAAGTATTGGAGGGCTAGCCGAATCTAGTCAAAGAATTCGTGACTGAATACTAAGTTGACAGTTCGCGTATGTGGCTGACGTAGAAAAAGTGACTTTCCCGACCAATCTAGTGTTTGCGTTCAGGGTACTAGTCCAGACAAATCTAGTCGACTTAAGATAAGTAGATTTTGAAAAGTGTCCCACTAACCTACTCTTCTGTCAAACATCTGCTATTGTTGTCAAACTATTAATCGGCGCTACGGCAATCGTGATGACTTATCACTATTACAAGTACAGTAGAAAAACTGCCTGATCGTAATGATTAGAACTAATTTAAATTGATTTAGAAACAAATTATGCCTCATGAACTATATTTTGCAAATATTTCTCCAACAGGTACAGCCATCTGACGGTTCTGGTTCTACCAATACACCTGACAGTGCAACAACTAAACGACTAAAGCTAGATCTCGATGATGATTCCAATATCGATGTGGGAGCCAACAGTCCAGTGCCCAGTGAACGATCTCACAACGAATCGCTTGTGCCCGGAGCAACGCCAGTCGTCCGAAATGATGAATCCAGCAATGAGGCCCTGATCGTCGATGGTGATACACCACTCCGACGAACATCACCAAGTAAGTTGTGTTTTAAACGCGAAAAAAAAAAATAACAGACGCTCTCCAATACGCAAAATTTGTTTCCAATTCAATCCCGACAAATCGATAATTTATTACCCAATTGCAAGGTATGGTGGTCACGTTACTTTTGGGGAGAAATTCGTATCCAGTAGTTTAATGTTTAACGATTTTATTGCCGTTGTCCGGTCACATGGATAATCGGCACGACAACGACGACGGACGACCAAACGAACCAACTATCAAATTAGTACATCATAAAGTATCGGCGGGACGCGACTGCTGGTGCCTTATTTATTGCTTCGTATTTGTTTACTTGTTTTTTTTTTTTTGTTTTGGGGGCAAAACTACTGCCAATTGGCTGGCAGGCGCACATGTTTCACGTGGGACGCGACAATGTCGATAATAATTATTCTACAATGAAATGAGTCGCTCGGACAATTAACAAGTTTTTTTCCTGGCGGATTTTGTGGACTTTCCACATGTTGTTGATCCTTGTTGCGTATACTCCACTGTGGTACATGGAGTTGTAATTTTTAATCTTGTTAATTTGTTTCTCTGAAGAATAGGGGCTACACAAAACACAACATGGGGAAGTAATTGAGAGAGAACCATTGACTACGTGTACAAGTGATCAGCATGGAACTGGCTTATCGATGTGGCCTGAGACAGTCAGATTGAGTGCAACAGATGAGAGTTGTGAAATATACGTTCACGTGAACTAAATTCCCATAACTGGGTGGGCTGTTGGGGTGAAAGGAGTTTTGCCAGCAAGCCCGCAACATCGAAAAGAAAATATCCGTAACCGGAACCGATTCGGACATCGTCTTTAAGCAACTTTTTGAGTAAGAGACTCCTCCTCATCATATCTTATTTTGACACCATTCATTAAATCTAAGTTATCCTAAGGTGCCTGAAATTCGGGCTGCAAGAGCGAACGTGATTACGATCTAAGCAGCGTAGAAGATGTGGACAAGGGGTATAGACCTGCGTAAGGACGCATTGAAGAGATGTTGCTGAACGCTTTGCACATAAAATAAGAAGACCCTGACCAGTAAAACACAATGGAGGTCTTTGAGACAAGCCTTAACCATACTGTGTCTTCAGAGGACTTGGTGCCACAAATGTCAAGGGAAAGAAAGAGTCGATATACGAACTCTAGGAAGCTTTAATATGGTTCAATGGAAGCCACGGTCTTTTGTCCGACGATTTGCTTCGTAACTTCTATGCTTCCTAGTCTAATGCATAAAGACACCCAATGGTCATAGCCGAGGTCATTGCTCAACTCGTGAGCCCGTAATAGCAATAATTGCCGATCATCCAAAGCCGTCCAAGACTCATGGCGAGAGTTTTCCTATTTATACCATTGAAACTGACGTTTGATTGCGGTTTGAAGGCGAAAAGGCTTCCTTTACATCTGCTACCTCTTGAGTTAACTTGAGCAAGTTTAAGGTCGCTGGACAGCGTAGCTCTTAGGCTTTTAAGTGGCTTCAACTTAGAGCGATTATTTTGAACAGATGTCAGATTGTTACTTGCTCAACGACTGGCGGACTAAGAACGGCTGTTTTTTCCGCAACGACCAAAGGCGTCACTATCATTCTTACAGCCTCCCGGAGACTGCACTTCGTTTAACTTCATTCGAGTATAGTCGTACCTTTTTTTTTTTTTTTTTATCCGAGGGTAGGTGAAAATCTTCCAAAGACACTATGAGAAAAGCAAGCGCGTTCTCATAGTAGTGTCAGATTTTTACTGACTAAAAACACCACCCTTCTAAAGATTGTTAGATACTGCAACTTATCAAGCAATTTTTCTATCATGAAATAACAACTTTTGACAGGTTACTTTCCAATGAAGGATCCTGCGTGTTCCGCAAATTAAACGCGGTTAATCTTATCTTGCCAAGTCGAACGGTTTCGTTCTTTGTAGTCGGCGCAATAAATTGCTCTCGTCCAAGATTTGTCGGACTGTATTGTTGATATGTCCGATTAGTCGGTTTCTATGCTTTCTCGCGAAGCTTCTAGGTTCAGCTTCGATTGTTGGAATTCCGAGATCCCTATGGATATCGTCGTTTCTAATATACCATGGTGCTTAAACAATTTCTCTAAGCACTTTATTTTGAAAAGTTTGTAGAATGTTGGCATTTGTTTTCTTGGTACAACCCCAGAGTTGTATACCGTAGGTCCACACCGGCTTTAGCACTTGCTTGTATAAAAGCAGTTTGTTCTCAGTACTGAGCTGGGAATGTTTTCCGAGTAACCAGTACATTTCTCTATATTTGATATCGAGTTCTTTACGTTTCATTTTCACGTGCGAACTCCATTTCAACTTTGCGTCGAGTTTCATTCCCAGATATTTGGCCTCGTTTGCAAAGGGTATTCGGGCCATATTTAGGAAAATTGGCAAGTCATTGGTTTTCATATACGTGAAATTCACATGTACAGATTTAGTTTCATTAAAGGCGATCCGCCAGTTCGTTGTCCATTCATTTACCTTATTCACTGCGGCTTGCAGTTTTGTAGTCGCTTCTTCGACTGTATTACCTACAGCTAGGATAGCTGTGTCGTCGGCAAACGTAGCAAGGGTAGTGCCATCTTCCCTTGGTATATCGCGAGTATATAACACATAGAGAAGCGGACCAAGGACGCTTCCTTGCGGTACCCCGGCCGAAATTTCTTTTAGCTCCGAGTATTCGTTTCCATTTCTAACCCGGAAGAGTCTATTCCCGAGATATGATTCTAGAATATCATATAGGCTTGCGGGGAGAACTTGTCGTAATTTAAATTTCAAGCCGTCGTGCCACACCTTATCAAAGGCTTGTGAGACGTCAAGGAATACGCTTGAGCAAATCTTTTTTTCTTCAAATGCTTTCTCGATTACGTCGGTTGTTCTATGTACTTGGTCAATCGTCGAATGCTTGGTTCTGAACCCAAACTGGTGGTCAGGGATAAGATTATTGTCTTCAATAACCGGCTGTAGGCGCCTAAGCAATATTCTCTCGAAGACTTTGGAAATGACCGGAAGAAGGGAAATCGGTCTATACGATTTTACTTCATTTGGCGGTTTTCCTGGTTTTAAAACCATTATGAGCTCCGCGACTTTCCATTGACTCGGCACGTGTTTTAGTCTGAGCGCGGCATTTATAATATGAAGAAGCTTAATTAATGCTTTCCTTGGTAGAACTTTCAGAACTTCTCCGGTGATCAAATCATAACCAGGAGCTTTCTTAGGTTTTAGGGATTCGATTTCACGTTTTAGTTCACTTAGCGTTGCGCTAGTGAGTGTTGAATCGTCAGATTGTGATTGTTAGCATTGTCGTGGATCACTTGGCCATCGTACGGTTTAAAAGTTTCTTCTAGATGAGCGGCAAAAACGTCCGCTTTTTCCTTATCTGCCCTTGCCCATTCATTTCTATTTATTCTAATTGGCGGCGCGGGGATTTTGGGCCTTTTGAAGCCCTTTACAGCTTTCCAAAGTGAATAATTGGAATCTTTTTTCGATGTTAAACTTTCAAGGTAAGAACCTATCGCACGGTTTTTCAAATCCTTAATAACTGTCTTCAACAAATTGCACAAATAATTCAAATGTGCTTTATGTTGCGGAGCGCGACTCTGTTGCCATTTCTTACGCGCCTTCCTTTTTCGTTGATCAATTCTTTTATTTCGGGAGGATATCGTAGCCCGTATTTGGCCGGCGTTTTCCTTGGATTAGGCGTATTATTCCAGGAGGCGATCTGTACGATCTCGACGAAGCGATCAACTTCAACCTCAAGTTCATAGGGTGTCGTAAGTGGAACACTTCGTACCTTTGGTGGTCTTCGACTTGCTTTCAGTTGTGACTTTGGGGCGTCTTCTATCGATGAGTGCTGAAACCTTGTCATATACGTAGTGGTTTCCTTTTTATGCTTCAGTTGAATCTGCGCTTCTTACAACGCCCCGTTGTCATATGCCAAGAAACCATAAGCTAGCCAGATTACATATGCACGAGTGAGTTATCACGGATGGATTTGCATAACTAGATTTAAGTGTGATGGACATTGGACAATTGAGCAACAAGTTTATTTCGCAAAACACGAAAGGGATTTGCTTATGAATACCTCACTCCTGCAGTAAAAAATAATGCTGGGTCAGCGAAGAATACACGCACCCATTCATCAGATGATTATATTTCAAAGCTGAGCTCGAATCTAATAACCTTTATCAAAGACGGTTTAGAGGACATAATGAACACTGACCTTATATCCAGCGTAAGAGCAGCGAAGACGGCACCAACTGCCGGAAACCCTCGCCACAGACATGACGCCCGGCGCGTCTTTGAATTGAAGTTAAGCTGGTTGTATCGGAAATACTGCGGATCTTACGGAGCATTTAGTACCTTTTTGTCTCAAAACTTAAATCTTTCATTTGGCCTTCACGGCTTTGCTTGAAGGCGGTCATCCTAGAGGTCTAATTTTGAATGAATCGGTCACACAAAGGGATCTCAATTAATGCATCATGCGAATAACGCTGTCCTTAAGGTCGTCAAATGCGTCTGACTTATTGGTCAAAGCCCTTGGATTTAACATAACCCCAAAGAAAAATCTAAGTGGACGATCGCAAGATCTGTGTGGCCAATAGACGTCAGATCATCGAGATATTACGTGAACCGGAAGCCTTTAAGATGTTGAGTGTTTCGCTCACCACAGTCTTTAAAAAACAAGAAACCACATGTTACTAGAACAGAACTGACGTTTGGGCGGTCTGTTACATTTTTAGTTGACTGCGCGTTTCATTGGCGTACTAGGACTGTTCGATAAGACGATGAACCCTTTTCCTTGCATTTGATTTCTTTATAATTTGCGGAATAATGAGCTTGGAAAAATGGCCGTTGTAACGCGCGGGACGTTACGCGAATAAAACTCGAATTTGAATCATAAACGTTTACGATTTCGATGCGTATAACATATAACGTTCCATGGATGAATGGGGTCGACGAAATATCACTTCTACGAGAAAGTTCTAACTACTCCAATGGCATTTTTTTGTTCTCGTAAGATGTGCTTAATTTTTGACACAACAGCAACTTTGTTGACAAATACTTTTGTTGAACTCAAGGCTACTTTAAACTACGACTAATCCGTCATTAGCCTCCTTAGAATGTTTGTTTGAACAGTCAATTTCTGACAGTCAGTTGCCCATATATTCCCCTTCAAAAAACATTGGGATTCCTAGTCTAGTAAGTCTAAAAGCTGACTGACTGTGTGTTTCAGTTTTTATTCGCCCAGAGTGGTCACGTGTATAGTTTTTGCGGTTGATGTTTATGAAGGGGAAGCCGACAAATTAAGTTAAGAAAATCCTGCCTGCCTTTATCAACCATTAGTTCGCATAAGACTATAACAGTGGTTGTGATAGGCAACCGTGTTACATTTTAAATGCAATTGTTTGAAAATAGCAATTTTTTAAAAATGTATCAAGCGCCGTTTCCCAAAAAAATAAATTGCAAAATCAAACAAAGGTAACGCTGACCGCGAGAATTAAAAAACAATTCAAGTTGTTTAGTCAACGCGTTCGGATTCATAGTCCCTGCAAATCTAGTTGACGTTTTACATAAACTAGGTATCCGAACGTCCCCATTATTGGGTACAACTTGTCAGATAATCAACCTGTAATTCACTACGAGCAGTCAAGTGGATAAATAGGTTCATTCATACTTTCAGCATAGAAAAATGAAAAATGTCAAATCTCAAATATCGAGAGAGAAATCTCTCAATTTCAAGAGAAGTACCTGACCGGTTTTCTTATGCCGAATTCACAATGTCGCGTTGAACGCGTGCGTGCGTCGGTGCGCTTTGACACGCTTTATCGAAATTTTACGATTCTAAGTGCCAAAGCGCGCGAGCAACAATTTTGTAAAACGAAATGCTGCTTTGAAGCGAATGCGCGTTGAGAGAGTAGAGTATTCGCCGAAATGGAAAAAAAATCATATATATCAGCATAACAAGCAAAGAACAACCTTAAAGTGGATACACGACCAATGATTAATATTTTTTATCAAAGAAAAACATAAAAAATCAGTAATTGCTCAAGAAAAAAATAGAATACGTCATTTACACACACTAAATTTATTAATCGGAATTGAAAAAATAGAAAAGTTTTCTTTAAAATAAAAATTTGTGGATCTGTGCCACTCCATCTAATCAAACGCGCGTGATAGTAGAAAGTAGCTCTACTCAGGCGTCGCGTTGAACTTTACGATATTTACGATCTAAAGTCGACTCAACGCCTGAAGCTGTATTTTGTGTAGCAGCATATGAATGCTTTGTTTCTACATAATCTGTCAACGCACGCGCGCGTCAACGCGACATTGTCAATTCGGCATTACAAATAGCTTGATATGCCATTTTGACATTATCTTTAAATGCAGCATATACAAAATAAGTTGGAATTGAATTTTTTATAAACTAAATACCATTCAAATTTACCATTTTGAATGCGCTGATGTGTTTTAGGAGAACATGCAACTAAAACAACCTCCTCCGACATCGTTGAAGACGAAAATAAATTAATTTGTAGTTGTCAAACTTTTGAGCTGTCCCTTAGTTGTCAGCATTAATTTTTCATTTTTCAGTATAAGTCTAAATTCGACGATTTCGATGGATTTTTCTCTCATTTTATTTTAAATTTGTTCAGTCCTACGTGGTTGCATTCGCACAGTTTCGTCGCAAATTTTAAATAATTTTACGTTTGCAAAAAAATTCCCGAACGAACCTAATGAAAGACCAAATTGGAGTTCTATTTGAAAAGCACATCTCTTCCTTTGTTCTTGACACTGAAAACAGTCCCAAAAATATTCGAAGTAAAATGCCTATAGGTGAACTGACTACGTCAAACTGCGTTCCCAATCAGTCGCATTTTATTCAAACACTGTTAATTCTTTGCAACAGATAAACACGCTACGCCACGCAGAAAAACATGAAAATCCCCTGCTTTATTGGGGTAATGAAGTGTAAATGTATTCGGTATAATGAATTCATTGTAAAATGTAACAGGTGTAGTTGTCATTATCCACGCAGTTTGTTTGAGAACACAATCGTCAGTACTTTCAGCTGGGAGGGGGGGAAAAACAAGCAATTTTCAATTATACAGAATTTTTATTACACACAAATAAATAATTGCATTAAATTAACTGTGTACAAGGATTAGTTGAGTGAGACAATTCAGTTGTGTATGCTCAGTGTATATGTGATTGAAGGCGACGCTGTCAGTGAGGTGTAAGTGAAGCGTTTTGTTTGACGACTTGGAAGGCAACTTCAATTGTAATTTGGCCTTACTGATTATCATTTTTACCCTTCGTACTAAATATTTTCTAGGTCACAATATGCAATTTTGTATGGAAAAATTCGCCATTGTGAGTTAGAAAAATTTAGCCTGGACGCTAAAAATGACCAACCGTATACTCCCACAGTTATTACCAATAATACCATTCTAACCCATAAGTAACCCAGCTTTGCATCCGAAATGCCTGAATTTATTCTGTAAAACTTCTCGAGGATCTTCTTCTTTTTATTGATTTACTGTCCATTTGCATCGTTTCGTCTGTATCTCAAAAAAAAATCTTTCCAACGCTCTCTTAAATTGAAATGTTTTTTCTTAGTAGGACTTACTGATAAATTGTTTTCCTCTTTAAAGATTCGAAGCCTTTTGTGGTGCCCGTCAAGAAGAACGTGAAAAGTAAAACAAGATTTTTCAAAACTGCAAATTGAATCTCTCAAGAAAAATGTAGTAACCAAAGCAAGTGTAAATAGCTTTCAAATTTTCGTTTTTCAAGTAAAACTGGCTCAAGAATCAAGTCTTGCAAAATAGTAATTTTCTGTTTATATAAGTGTGGTTATTTATTTATTTCTGTTACTGTTGTACCGACTTGTTTTGCTGTATCAAATAAATTCTTATTGTGAACATCCGTTTAATATATTTTGTTCCGTGAAATGTGGTACATAACAAAGCTGTTTTTATTCAGGTTTCCAAGGTCGTAAATTTTGGGCACCTACTGTTCTACAGTAGTATCGATAAAAATGGATCACAAAATTAATTAAAAAAATTAGAACGAGAAAATGTTTGATAATGTTTTCACGTTAAGGAGACCGTTCTGTTTGTAGCCATTTCCGGTGGATATTAAAAGCACAGTTTTTAACATGAAATCTAGACTGGTACATTTTAGCGACATTCCTTTGTCCATAGTGCAGATAAATGCTTTCCAAATTTGTAGAAGATCATAGATGGGTCATGAATCATTGCAAATATATATTATAGTGTCGTTTCAGCTTTTTACTGCTCCCATCGTTTTTCAGGAATTAGAAAATCAATATCTACTTGATATGTGAAAATTTGGCGCAGAATTAATATTATTTTGCAACCTAAAATAATGGAGACCTATCCTCGTAGGCTAACGTTAAATGCAGCCATTCAAAAAAAAAGAGGATAAGATATGGTTTGAAATGATGAAAAGAATCCTCTTGGCCTCTGAAGCCCACCTGGGAAACTTTCCCATGAGGCTCTTTAGATTCTTCCATTGTTCCACATTTGTCTTGAGACAATGCCAAGGCCAAGGGCTAGAAAAATATCCTCAAACTAATTCGAATTGACAGATTTTTCTACGCACAAAAAAAAAAAAATACTAAAATGGACCTTAGTTTTATTTACTGCTGCGCCACCTCTCGTGAACTTGTGACATCCATCCGAGAGTATAACTTTCTTGAGAATCGTATGAGCCGTAAGGATTCTGCATAAATTTGTAGTAGTTTGTAGGATCTAGACAGCTAGGTTCCAGAATTCGAGTGAAATGTGTGTGCTTTACGGAACAGTTGCGGTAACTTTTTATTTATACTTATCGTCTTTGGAGCAACTTATTTCTTTCTACCTTTCCTTGGCTTGTATCTAACCAACAAGACGTAGACAGAGAAACGAAAGGGTTACTCAAAGGTGGTCAAATTACATGAACATCTACCAGGGCTACCGCCACCGCGATGTAAAGCGCTGTTTCCTATTCAGCAACCTTGCTGACTGTCTTTTCATCATAGCTCTGTAGAACTTTCAGTCCGACTTTTCGGCTTGCGTCAGGCTTCTACTTAAATAAATATGACGTGGCGTTCAAACCTGGTAGCTCAAGCTACTGTATCCCAAAATAATTCAAAACAAAATACCGCTTAATACTTTTAGATATTTATTTATTTCCTAAAATGTACACTGAAATTTTCTACATACGACTTAAAATTTGGACCTCCCTTTTGCCTAACCTTTTTGAGGCATGCATCGCCGATGCATTTGTCGCGTTACCTTAAAGCTCGCGTCAGCCAAGTACTCCAAATGTTTCAGATGCTCCTTCCATTGCCTCGGAGTCATTTTGACGCGATCCGGTGGAGAGAAATCCCTATCCGGCACAATGCAGTGCTCCTTGATGGGATACCTCTTGGCAATCGCCATTTTTCTATTGCTATTCGTGGTCCGATACTTGAGTGCATTACGACTTATGGGAAACCTCATCCATCGCCAGAAATTGATTTCCAATTCTTCGTGAGGCCACCAAAAAGGCAGTTTAATAGGCTGAATCGGTCGACCTTTGTCGTGACGTGCGGGCTTCTTGTGGTGTATCTTGGGTGAGAACGGGTATATGGGCTCAGGCGGAGGTTGGTATTTATCGCGCCGGTGCTTGGGCACACTAAGTCGCTGGATACGACGCATTATTTTGACCAAAGGTTTCTTTTTCTTCAACTCTGGTTTTCGTTGACGAAATACTTGCTTGGGGGTGGATCTTCTCATCGCCCACTTGGAGAAGCGCTTCCAGTCCCTGGCTGACATCGGTCCGGGTTTTTGAAAACGAGTCGGTGATCGTTTTGGTTTGGGGAAGCAATGGTTTTTCGGCAGAGCGTTTTTCGCCGCCCATTTATCCCAACGTGAACGAGGCTTTTCCACATTTTGCTGTGGGTCCGGTGCAGGAGGCTGTTTTTTTGGTTGCATGACGAAAAGTTTAAAATAAAATAATTAAACAAACGCACACAAAACAATTTGCAATCAGTTCGGAAAATAACAATTTTAGAATCATGGCTGGCTGTGATTCAAATATTGTACGGTAGGCGTAGGACAGTGTTTTCAAGGCTTGTATTGAAGTTGAACTATATAGCCAAATTTTTAAAATAATTTTCCCCGGCTTTCCGTTGAACGTTGTGAAATTTTCCCAGACCAAATTTCGCATATATACCAACAAAAAACAACGCATTTAAACATGGCATAAACTAAGTAAATAGACTGACAGCTTTCCTATGTCAGAAAATTTTCGTTGCTTACGAAAAATAAGATTATGACAATAATCGAACGAAACTTTCTCGATAGAAGATAAAAGAAAACAAAATCCACTTTTGGATATTTATCTCATATATGGCAGTTATATCTTTGTATATACAATATAAGTTTTTAAAAGTTAAAGCTCTCAGTAACAGGCAATTGTCGCAAGTTCTGGCTAGATAGTTATATTTTTGAGTACAGGACAAGCGTAGTAGGAGTTTCTGTTTTTGACCTGCTGATTGCTCATCAAATTTTCTATAAACCACAAATTTCTTGTTGATACGTATCAAATGTTCGGGAGGTTAAAAATGTCAATTAACATCAAATCATAAAATTCATTTTCTTGTTTTAAACTTCTTTCGAAACTATTATATGTCAGGGTTTTTATTATTCTGTAAGCTTAAGACACTTTCGCTTGCACAAACGAGATTAACGAAAATTAATTTTCGAAAGGTATTTCTTGACGTTTTCGTTTTTTCTTCGCTTCAATTACCTAATTTCATAAAGCGAAAGCAACTATACACTTTTTCCATTCACGTTTACGTACTGTAAAGAGGTAAAGTGAAGAAATTTTAACATCGCATGATATGCTTCGTTTTTTGAAATGCGAAATCATTCGTTTCGTTTTTTACATAATCACGGCCCAAAGTCTATTGCGACAAGAAACTATACTCTGTCCAGCAAAAATTGTCGGAGGAGCTTTTTTATCACCAAGCAAAATAAGCAGTGTGTCTTTGTGTGACTGAAGCACATCAGAAGAGTGTTGCCATAATCTACAATGCAAGCATGTCATTAGGGTTTTTCTATGGATTTTGTCAATGAACTTCCGGTTTTGGTGCTTTTGAGAGCGAGTTATTATATAGGGTGTTGCCATTCGGTTCTAGTATGTATGTATTTCTGAAGGATCCAATAATATTCAGTAAACCCATTTTTAATGTTGTCTTTTAAAAATAAGGTTTATTCGTGAGATGTTTTAATGCATTCATTTCATTAATGCAACAAGTGGTCATAAGTGCGTTGTAGTGATATTGCGATAAATCAATAGTGATTACTAGGGCAACCGGATTCATTCAAAATCATGTATTCGTATTAAATATTTTAATATACAGAAGTAAGTACGTATAAGTACGCAGGCGCAGTGGCTTAGTGGTTAGTGTGTTGGACTACTAAGCGAGGGGCTCAGGTTCGAATCCCACGAAAAACCCAAATTCCAACTAAGGGTTTTTTTCCGCTGCGCCGCCTCTCGCGAACGTCTGACAAACATCCGAGAGTATAACTGTCATGAAAGAGCTTCTCAATTAGCCGTTTGGAATCGGCATAAAATTGTAGATCCCTTCCATTCGTTCCAAAAATAGAAACTCACACAAAACGAATGGTTGTGAGAAGCTAGGCCTAGGGTCCCTACGACCTGTAGCGCCAACTATTTATTTATTTATTTATTAAGTACGTATTTTCAGCCATGTATAAATGGTATAAATGCATATTTCACTTTGTAGAGCATATTTTTGGCATATTTTAGAATTTTTGTTATATTGAAATATCGAAATGACGAAGCAGGTAAGCCTATACCATTTATTGTCGGTCGTTGGGTTTTACCACATCCGGTCACTCCTCCCCAGTAAAGAAAATGCCTCGAAAAGATTTTATGATCCTTTTTTTGATACTGTTTCCGCACTGACACATTTTTTAACAAATATGTAATCTAGGTATATATGTCTATCTATTGTTATCTCAATCGTTTTGATTTGTTTTTGTATGTTAAGAAATTTTTTTTGGAAAACAAAATAAAGCGATTAGTCCCTTAAGGAAAAATAAAAAGATAAACGGAATTTATTTCGTTCAGCAATATTTTTATTTTAAATTGGAAAATGGTAACCCTAATAGTATTGCTCTCTGAGTTATGGCGAATCATCATATAAACCATGGCAACCCTGTGAGAGCTTTAAAGAGGGATCGATTTATGTAAGTCATTGCAACCAGACTGAGAGACAAACATCCTATCTTCCCTGTACTGACAATTTTTGCTGGACAGAGCATAGCATTTATAAACAGATGTTTCTGTGATTTAATTTAAGCCGCCAGAGTCTGATGCATTTATATACACAGGTAGAAACAGAGCAAGCTCTTTTAATCCCGAAGGCCCTGGCATGTGACTTCGCACTCGCCTAGAACTTTCAGTCAACTTGATGTCGAAATCAAGCGAATAAAAATACAAAATCTACGTGGTTATTTATAAACGTAAAGGGTGTTTTTTAAGAGGTATACAACTTTGAAATGGAATAACACAAAGATGGTTGAATTGATATGAAATTTACTTTATTAGAAAGATAATCTTCTACCAAACGTTTCCTTCAATAAATCAATTGTGGCACGAGGTGTGTGACATGTTGCGCCGTCTTGTTGAAACCACAGCTCCTGCACATCATAGTTGTTCTATTGGTAAACGAAAGTCAGTAATCATGGCTCTATAGCGGTCATCCGTCATCATTGACTGTAACGTTCTGGCCAACATGGTTTTTAAAAAAGTACGACCAAAAGTGAGCTTCATCGCTAAACAAAATTCGCTTATGAAAATTGACGTAGTGCGCGCTACGTATTTCGAACAGAACCATGATTTTCAAAATACATTTGCACAATTTGGAAGAGTTGTTCAGTCTATTCGTGTTTAAATGCCAAACCAAACTAAAAACAAATCACTTGACAGCTGACAAAATGGCCGTTAGTTAAAATAGTTTTGCCAATTTAAAGTTATATACCTCTAAAAAAAACACCCTTTATAATCAACAAAGTGTGTATTTTCTTTAGTTAGCTTAACTTACACGTTATAGAAAGTAATACTATACAAAAAAAGAAAATATTTCAATCAGATGAACACACCCAAAAATAATATCGCAAATCGCGTACTCTTTTACCACTTCAATGTATTTTGTGCAGCGATAATTTTTTAAAGATCGTTTTAACTTGAAACACCAAATGTTTGCTGTCACCGCCACTACTCGATCAATTGCAATACTACTCCAGTGAGCATTCGGCCTTAGTATCGCCAGTGTTGATAATGTGTCATTTGGCTACACATGCTTAAGCATTCCGACACCAAGTCAGCATAATTATTCGCTTTATGAAAATCAACGCCGATTCTCTTCCTTCAAAGTCGGAAAATAGAGCTGAATTAGATCCTTGTCCGTTGTAAGAAAGTCTTCAAATCTGTCTCCACATTTTGTTTTATTTGGTTCTTTGACTTATGTACTAGAGTGTGCCCGTGCACTGTGTAATAATAATCAATTTCAATTCGAAAAGTACTCGTATTTGTTTTTTTTTTTTTTCTTCGAATTGGAGAAGCAAAAGACTTCAATCCTTTCTTGCAAGGGACAATCTATAAAATTCAGCACCATTCTCCTCCACAAATTCACTTCTAACCGATAAGCACCTCGCTCAGCTTAGTTTGAATCTTCCGCAAAACCTTTGCCACGCGAGTTTCCTTATAAGACGAACTACTCAAATAATCCAGTCGCCTTTGATGTTCGTGCCACTGTTCCTGTGTCATTTTGACACGCTTCGGAGGCTCAAACTCCTCTCGCACAGGAATCTCACAGTGTGGCGCAATCGGGAACTTTTTTGGCTCAGCCATATTTTTAACGTTTCTCGAGATCTTGTAGCTAAGCGCCTTCCGGCTGATGGGGTATCTCAAGTCGCGCCAGAATTCCATTTCCAATTCCTCGTGATACCACCATAAGGGCAGCTTTATCGGTTCAAATGGACGGTGCTTGCTGGGTTTTGCAGGCTTCTTCGGATCAAGAGTCGGAGCGAAGGGATGTACTGGCGGTGGAGGTATATCGTATTTATTGCGAGTGTGCTTTGGCACGGCAAGCTTTTCGATCGCTCTTTTTCTTTGCTCTAGGGACTTTTGCTTGAGGCCAACTAGTCTTGGCTTTGAAGGCGTCGGCTTCTTCGGTTTTCTGGCTCTCTTGGGCATTGTCTTGGTCAGCCATCGGTCGAACCTCTCCCAATCATCACTTGTCATAGGTCCCGGCTTTTGGTAACGAGTTGGTGCGGGCTTTACTTGGGGAAAAGTGTAAACCTTTGGTTTTGAATTTTTCTCAACCCATTCTAGCCAACGGGGCTTGGGAGGATGCGTCTCTTCGGATAATTTTTCGTCCTTCGTTGGTGGATTTACTTTACGCATGACGACATGAGAATTTAGAAGACCCGACTGGAAATTTCGCCTGTCACAATTGATTTAAAAATAAAATGACATTCGGAATTGGCATCTCGTTCGATGAGGACTTGCGAGCTGTCAAATAACCTGTCGTGCAGTTTCAGACGCGTGAAACGGGGAATACTTGAAAGTTTTGTCGTTTAAACTCAATTACATTTATTTTGTTTGGAGGAGGTTTTCGTTTAAAGCAAGAGTGGTCCCAAACGTCACTTTTAGTAGGTCAGACATGCATTCAATATGTCAACTAAATTTTGTTCGTTCGTGGACTTTCAGCATAGAAAAATAAAAAATGTCAAGTTCCAAAAAATCGAGAGAGAAATCTCTCAATTGCAAGAGAAGCACTTGACCGGTTTTCTTATAAAAAGTTTGAGAAATGCCATTTTGACATTTTTGACAAGGTTCTCCTTAGGATATGCAGCATCTACAAAATAAGTTGAAATTGTTTTTTTTTTTTTTTAGCTCAACAACTATTAAATTTGCCATGCAGAATGCGCTGATATGTTCTAGGCGAAATTCTATTACAACTTCTTCCTCCGACATCATTGAAGACGAAAATAAATAGAGTCTTACTTGTCAAACTCTTAAGCTGTCACTTAGTTGTCAGTTTAAATTTTTCAGTAAGTCGGAATTCGACGAGTAGAAAATTACGAACGAACCTACTACATATTTACGTGATCAATCTAGGGCAATACAAACTCCAGACACATGATGTCGGCCAGCTGTCAGATCGGTCAAATTCGGTATTTTGAACGTCCCCCCTTCGACGGATATTGTACAAAAAGCTGGAGGGCATCGTAGTTGGAGTACCCAGTTTCTCAAACAGTTCTGTGGACATCAGCCGACACTCATTTGCGGATGTTTTCCTTCACTAAAAATCCACTGAAGCGACTTCTTTTGACAACAAATAGTATAATCCCATTTATCCGGGCAAAACCGCTTATTAGCGTGTGATTTCCGCCACCGAAAAACCCCCAAACTAACCATCTAACTCGCCATGACTTCAATACAGTGTGAAGCAAAAGAATCAATTTTTGGCGCTAAGTCCATCGGCACACTAATCCGAGGCCAATTCGTCGTGGAAAGTGAGGATTTCTCAACCTCTCAGTGCGGCATTCGATGAGGCGACATTATCTTTTTAAGCCGCTTATCTGTCTTGCGAAGGTAAATGTGTACAGATACAGATACCCTCTGGAATGGTAAACGTGCAAGGAAATCTGGACAAATGATGACAAATATTATAATGATTTAAATTAGAGTATAATGTCAGCGGGACAATAAATTAATCTCCAAATCCCAAGAAAGCCAACTTGTTTTTTTTTTGTGTCTTTATCTCACAACAAACAGGCACATTTTACGCATAATCGGATTTGAGAAGGTATTATAGTGCTTGTGGGGTTCGTCTGGAGGATTCCTTTTTTGACCTTTTTTTTATCCGCTGTTTCAGGGATCAATTATTGTGTTGGGATGCGGAAGAGCTCTTCTTGGGGTGCAACCCCCGATGCTGATGCATTTTCTTTTGTGACGGGCAGTTTGGGTTTTTCTTTTATTTATTAAAAACTGCAATGCACCATAAATTACATTCCAATACAACAAAAAAAAAAAATAAGCTGTAGCTATTATTTTGATATTTTCTATTGGACTTTCACATCCTTGTTTTATCTCTTGACTTTGTGCTAAAAAATTATATAACTTTGTTTGTGTCAGAACAGAAGGCGAAAAATAGACACCAAACAATTCATTGCGATAAATGCAGACAGATGGCGTTCACTGACCAAGGTGAGCTCTCGCCCGTGCTGATAGAGAGAGGCCGCAGTCAAATGTCAGGTTATTGGTGAAAGGGCAAGAAATATAACTGTCAAAATTGTAGGCGACATTTTGTTGAGTTATTCCTCTGTAGCAGTCGCAGCTCAAGGTAATTTTTTTTTCTGGTGGACGAGTCATTTGAAGCATCAAAACATCACAAACTTGTTTCGAAAGATTGACAGTAAGGTAGTCCGATCCAGCAGCTTTGTCGAACTCCTCGCTTTCGACATTTTGTTTTGGTGGGGTTCAAATTCTGACTATCGTCGCCCATAATGATTGGATCATTCTGTTTCTGCAGATTGTTGGCTGTGACTGCAATATATTTATTCATTCAATACCTACCCTTAGCACTTAGGTTAGCGGGTAGGCGAGATAGGGGGAACCTGAACCCGCCACACTTAGATCAATGTAGATCCGTTGTGATGCCCTTGGGGTTCTAATGACCCTCATACTGTGGAAACCTATGAAACAGGGTAGTCGAGCCATCTCGAGGATGATATAAATCTGTGTAGTCTTTAATGGACTTCTCAGAGAGGTATTCTAGGTCTTTGAAAAAGTGTGGACCAAGAATTCTGTATCTGATGTGACAGAGTGCCGGGCAGTGGCAAAGAAAGTGTGGAGTGTCCTCATGCACATCCTCATCACCGCATCCTCTGCACAGCACAGGTCATCAGTGTTGATTCCCATTTTACTAATAATTTTACTAATAATTTATCAATGTAATCCCATGTTTTTCTCTGTCTGGAGGCTTCTGTTCGAGGCTTGTATAAGTTAGATATTTTTACTCCGTGAAGAGGAAACAAATAAAAACAAATTTTATTTTACTTTGGGACTATTTTATTGTGCCAAAAAGACCTGACTTCTTATCTGATTCACAAACATTTCTAAGGTTACTATCATATCAATGCGACAAGTTGTGGATTCAGCAGCTTGGGTTGTGTCGGATGTGACCTTCCATGGAATTGTATTGCATCGCGTGCGGTGTCGTGGAAATAGGGTCATTGCACCTTTGGTGGAAAGCGACTCTTGACTTTTGTCGTGTTAACTCATTATACTCTTATTAAAATCTTGGTGATTTTCGAACATTGGACCTAACTATTTTTTTATTGTTAACATAGTTATATCGGAAGTAATAAAATAAAGAACTAAAAAACAATTCATTGCGCCGTACTAATAACCAATTTCAGTCAGTCAGACATTAAATTGACGGAAGCTCACAATTGCAAATTGAATGGAAAATCGAGCCACTGTTAAAACTACAAAAATTTAGAGTCGAAACTAAAAAAGGTTTATTTTATATTATATAGTAAGGACCACTGTGAATAGTGAAGCAGACAATACAGTGATCGATTATCTAACTATTATTCATTTTCTATACCCTTTGTGAAAATATCATTCTGTATATGTAGTTCCTATAATTTGTACAGCGCCGCAATGTTCGATTGGTAAGCGATCCATTGTCGTAAATGGCAAACATTCATCTAATGACCCTGTACATATGCATTGACTGATTTACAACTGGGTATATCTGAAGTGAAAATTCTTCGAGATCATGCAGGGCACTGACCCACAAAAGACTCAAATTCTTGGGCAAGTACCAATTATCCGAAGAGGAAATACTGTCACTGGAGCCAGCTTCCATTCTTAGGTTCTTAAAGGAAACTTGACTAGAGAGAGTGCTATCCCAAGTAGAAATTTGTGACTATTATCTTGAATTATAGTCGCCAAACGGGATATTGGACTCAGTTTTGTGTCGTAAAACTACATTCCAATAAGATGGTAACTATTTGAAATTTGTGTTACCATTATTGGCCTTAAAGCTACAAATGTCTTTTAATGTTTCCACTTAACAACTAGGTGAACTGACTGCGCAAAGTCTAATTTGTGTCCACCGAGAGTTACCATAGTATTTTGGCGCTTTTATTTGCAAACAATCTTCACACATACCACAAACTAATGTCTGCTGTAGGTGTTCACAGACGAAGTAGGTAGAGCATTTATGCTCACACACGTAACATGCTCCTTTGAATGTATGCGAGCGGTGTGCACGGAGAATATTATATGACATTGAGGCTGAGCACCAATCGTAAAAGGGTGACGTAAAAACAAATATCGTGAATAGTCAAATGATGAACAATGAATTTATCTAAAAAGAATCGAAATATTGTACTATAGAGACTTCATTAGGTATTTAAGAATACTAATATCTTTTAATGAGTTTTCCTCCTAAAGAAATAATTTTCATTTTAAACAGTGTAGGTACTGAAAATTGTTTGCCGTTGTAGCACGACGTCGAACAAAATTTTCAATTTACTTTTACCGCGCTGCTTTTCGACGTTTCAGTATTTTAGTTCGACAAAAATGAGAATGTTTTTTGATTTTGCTACATAAAACTGCAGCAGATTAAATTGTAAAAAAATGGAAATATGTACATGTACAGTACATAAACAAATATTCCAACTTGTATCAAATGTTATCTATGTTTTAATAAATAGCATGTTACATTACATTACAAATGTATTGTAATAATGCTAGAAATATCATAAACCTTCTAAAAAGATTTATTACACAAATGTATTACAAAAAATGTCCCAAATGAACTACAAACGTTATATTTATTAAAGTTATATCTCAGTAACATACCTACATGTAAAAATGTTCACTTTTTTATATAGATTTTAGCAAACCAAAATCGCATTACCAAAAGTTGGGCGGAAACATCATAAGTCATAACATTTGCAAATCCCTTTCTTATTATTTTCACCAGCCTTTTTTTTACATGTTCTGATTCACTAAAAGTTAGAATTTAAAAGAATGAATTATTTATATAAATAACGACGCAATAATAATAAACGCACACAAAACAACATTTCCTGAATATACCTATGTACATTATGCATGCACCCTGTGATTCTTCCTAAAGAAATCCATATGGCAGGCAAATGACCGTCTTCTGATTCTAATTGGAATCCATTATCAGAAAAAAGAAATAAAATTGTCCCTGGGAAAATAAAAGAAGCTTGAAAATAAAATCGAATATTGTAAATACTCAATATTTCTTGAGCGCGTGAGTTTTTGCCACTACAACTTATTGATATTTGTGGTAAAACTGATTTTCGTTTAAATATTTTGCATTCGGGTACGAAGATATGCAATTAAATTCGCATAATATTATACCTGCTTTACCATTTTCATGACATTTTGTTCGTTTATTTTGTCTACCAATATCTCACGAAGAGAAAAACAGACTTATATTAAGAAACTGTCCTGGTTCCAATTCATTAAAGAGTTCCCATAAACATACATACGACTGTATGTAAGGATCGTTTAAAAGTGCAATTTTCAGGACCGTTGATTGCTCAAAAACGCCTCAGGAAGACTTTGGACGCCTACCAATAAATATTTGTCGATTTCTTACTCCTTAAACTTCAAAGAGTGGCACAGTAAAAATATCTTGAAGCTGTGTCAGAAATAGATTGTGAAAAGATTGCTTAAATAGGAAGCAAAACATACTTTGTCGATTTCTCAAAAGTGTGGAAAGTGAAGTTACCCCCTTTTTGCATTCAGGTGACAAATATAAAATTGAATGCCAAATTGTATGTCCGGAAAAATAGAACGAACTGTTGCATCGATTTACAAAAATCTTCTTCTTTTTTTTTTTTTAAATGTATGAAATAAATACATGTGCATTTTTCATTTAAAACAATAATGTTTTCGGGCATTGAAAAGCCTATAGCAATACAGGCTAGGGTCCGCTAGTTCTATATAAACAACCCGCTGGGCAGTCATCTTAGGTAAAGGCGTTTTCCGCACATTTAACTACCAGTCTCGTAAAATTTTGTGATCATCACACCAAGGGTGTAGTTTTGTAGCTAAATTGCGTTGAGTTATGATTGCTATCGAATTCTAGACTTACTTTTCGCTGTACGACTGTCGGATTTTGGCCCATTTTAAGTTTCAACTATTTTTACCCACTGTGCGCCATTCGGCGTTAGGTCTTATCGCCCAAAACCATAGCAAAAGAAATTTGGGCTTCCTCTAGCATTTCACCTTCAGCAGTAGGGTCTTCGAAAATGTCCTTAGTGAGTTCCATTTCCGTACATCTCTATATATATAAAATTGTTGCAAATGCGTTGTGACTTTATAACTCACGAACGGCCCAACCGATTTCAATGATTTTTGGTGTGTTTTATTCGCCTTGAATCAGGGATGGTTTATAAAAAAGAAAAGTTGGAAAATTCTCAACAGGTGGCGTCGAATGCACACATTTCGTTTTTTATGGGGAAAAGCACTAATATAAATTGGATAGAAATCGAGTAGTGACACTTCAAATACAAAAAAAAAAATATTCTATATTTTCAAAGCAATTGTTGTTGTCAATTATTTTAATTATTTTCCAAGCAAATTGTTGTTGTCAACAATTTTGACTTTTTTTTTTGAAATATAACCAATATAAGTTTGTTTACGTTTACTATGTTACATTAAGTAACTTTTTGAAATGGAGTAGATCCTTTTTTTATTTCACGGTTTTTGAATCCATAATTTTTGTTTGACACGAGGTTTGACATGTATTTTCAGGATCCTTGCATAAGTATGTGTGAGTAAGTTGAAATGTAGGGGTCATTAAGATGACGTGGAGCGTTTTGAGTTTGCACGTAGGGGTTGTTACGAAAAATGAGCGTGTAACAATTGTGGTATTCTGCTCATTAGTGAATAGGGTTATGGGGAGCGCAACTCAAAGATACCATAACACCTTCGGTACCGGTGTAGAGAGAGAAGGGAAAAGGCTTACCATTTACCAACCAAGTTTATAGGTGCGGTTAGTTTTCTTCATGGCTGTTAAAGTTACACATATTTCGTCGGTCGCTGATGGACTATATTGTTAAACATCGTGTCTTTGGTTATACTCGATGTATGTGAATGGCAAAAAAGAGGCTTGCTTCATGCGCACATTCTCATTTGGTTAGTCGAAAGAATGCAACCAGACCAAGTTGATGACATCATATGTTCCGAGGTTCCAGATCCCGAAACCGATCCACCCCTGCATGATGTCATAATTACAAACATTATTCATGGGAAGGTTTGAAAATGGCATCAGTATTTTTATTTCACATTTTCTGTTTCGTGCGAACCAACTTACAAACACATGAAAACCAATTTAACAGCTCACTAAAATTCGATCACAATTCGGTAACAAGTCATTCCCAAATACATTATACACACTGTTACTGTTACGGAAATATGTCTGAAATCTAACAACAGCGCTTACACTATAACCATCAATTTCTACTTGAGTTCTGGATCCGATAGGTGGCGCTGAAAGATAGAATACCACTCTATAGGTGGTACTTTGCAAAACATAAGCGGTATAGGAAAACGATTTGTGGCACCTCCCATTGAAAAATAAAATCAAGCGCTATTTCTAAAGTTACATAATTAAAATTATAATGGAAATTGTCCAAATAAAGCACTTTGCAAACCTCAGCGCATTCCGCTTATTCAGAACGGCTTGCCATTGGTATTTAAGCGTCTACATAAAATAGCATGTGCATTTTGCATGCTCGAAATTATTATTTTCATTACATTAACGAATTTGGGCGGAACGAAGTTCGCGGGATCAGCTAGTATAGGTATAATTTTTTGCTAAAACTAACCTATTTATGTAAGCATATACTGTAATTTTTCCTTGCTGGGTTTGGTCGTTTTTATCTCTGTTGATTTTCCCATTTAGCTTAATGAGCCTCCCCAAAACTCCAAGCTTCGACTGCTGAGGTAGTACGAAATGACTCTTTATATATACACTAAAGTCTTCTGGTTTAATCTAAGAATTAAATTAAATTAAAATACTTTAAATTTAAATTTTTGTTGTTAATGCTACTACCTTTTGAAGCCAATGCTTCTCAAAATATTAATTTAATTTTAATTTTAGTGGGGGCAATACCCCCATATATTTGGCTTAATACAAGCCAAAAATAACATTTAGGCTTAAAGTAACAGCTTAAAACTAAGACATTAAAAAATAAGACATGAAAAGAATTAAAGATAAGGAGAGTGGTGAAGGAGATCGAGTTTCAGGTGGGCAGCGCTGCGGTTGAAATCGAAAACTGAAAGGTTGGAATTAACCTTTCGCAGCATACGGGATATCGGTTCATTGGAGCCATATGAGGTACGATGGTGCGGTGAGTAAAAGAGCCGAGGGCAACGTAAATTACGGGGGTTAGTGTTGAAGAAATTGGTTGACCATGGAGAAGATTACGTCGGAGAGGGGACTTGTTGCGCTTGCGTGATAGGGTTATGGATTGGCATTTGTTGATGTTGAGTTCTAAGCAGTTTTTGAGACACCAGGTCGAAAAACTGTCAAGGTCTTCTTAAAGGAGGCAAGAGTCTTGAGGTGAAGAGATGGTTTTGAAGATTTTAGCATCATCTGCGTAGAGAGAGAGATGAGTGGTTGATGACCTTCTCAAGATCATTTACCGTTAGGATGAAGAGAAGGGGACCTAAATGGCTGCCTTGTGGGACACCAGATGTTGCTAAGTAAGACGACGAATGTACGGACCTAAAGCGAACGCTGTAATATCGGTTTTCAAGGTAGGAAGATATCCATTTTATCAATATAGGTTCATAACCAAGGGCAGACAATTTGAAGAGGATTAATTGATGTGATATCTTATCAAAGGCCTTGCTGAAGTCAGTTGCGATGACGTCGACTTCATTGCCATTCTCTAGGGATGATAGGGTGATATTAAAAAAAAAGTTAAGAAATATCCGTTTTTAATTTAGCTATAAACTTCTTTTATAGCGTAAGATGGCAAAAGTGGAAGAGCCAAGATTTTATTATAATTTTAGGATAGGTATTTGTTTATTATTGCGAAAAGCTGTCAATACCAATTTGCATTTGGTAGTTATTCTCCGCCGAATAGCCTGGAAATAATGAAGCCAGCATCCCTTCAAGCTGGCCTGCGAAAAACAAAGTTTCAGGGCTTTTCAAACCAGTTTCGTAGTCCAAAAAAAGGAGATTTGGCTCGAATTTCAAAATGGATTCAATTATATATTTCAATAAATTCGACTAACTTTTTTCGGATTTGTTTGTGGTCAAAACAAAAAAATACCGGAACCACCTAAAATAAAGTAGAAAAGTGGAAAAAATATTCCAATGTTAAACTATTTTTCTAAAACGGCAAATGAATATCAACTGATCTTCTAAATACTGAAGATAAATTACTAAGAGTTGCGAAAAGCATCCAACTGGTACAACTTTTAAAGTGCCATCAATCGTATATTGAATTGGCCAGTGGATATATTTTCAGCGATTCCTTGTATTATTATGTCTGAGCCAAAGATACAGTATGCAAATTCTGGCTCTGAAATACAATCCATATATTTTCCATATGTACACGTGTTGGAATGCCTCAATTATATCTAATAGTGATCGCGGGGATTCTAGAAATATGTTGGATAATAGCCTCTCCAGACTTCGTCGCGTTTTTGAGTATACCAAACTTCTTGAAGCATTCCGATTGCTTTAAGGGAAAAAAAACAAAAACAGAATAAAATATTAGAATTAAAAGTCTTGCCCGCAGCAAGGAGTCGAAACGTTGCGCTCCGCTGCCGCTCCGCCTCCCCCCTTCCGGCAGCATTACCTTTCACAAACATTTTCAAATATTTTTCTAATGTCACTTGAAGAATTTGTATCACTTAAAAGCACTGCAGGACTAGAGTGTTGTTTTTTAATTTGTTGCATTACTTTAAGTTCATTGCCCAAAATATATTTTTTGCATTTTGTTTGATATCAAACAAAAGTAAGTTTTCTGATTTTAAAAATTCTTTGTATTAATTAAATTACTTTCCACTGAGGTAATGTATTAATTATTGCGCTCGGCCATTGACAGTTGATACATTTAGTTAGCTCTTACGTTGGCAAAAGGTGGCTTCATGTCTTCGACAAAGTATGAGTTTGCTAGCCTCTTGTTTTAAAGACAGAATTTTGAAGCAAGGTCCGTAAAGAGCTCACTGGTGGCAAAATCTTAGTAAAATATCGATTAGCTAGTCCGGTTACTTTTGCTTTCACTTCTCACGAGTTAGATCGCGAAGTCATTCAGCCGATCTTTATGTCAAGATGCTGTGTCCAATGGTGCTTAAACTACCACCGACAAACACAAGACCCTCTTACGCGCCATAAGGACCGCATGACGGCCGATTGGCAGTCTAATTGTTTCCGCATCCAATTACTGGTCACTTTCATAACCAATTTCGTTTCCCAAAAAAAATAAAATAAAAAAATAAAACAAACAGTGTAACTAAAAACCATAAAAAAGAGCGGATAATCGTTACAACAGCATATGCTAGAAGCGCGACTTAATTGCTTTAATACGAGTATACGCGCGGAGCACATAAAAACACGCGCGCATATGTTCGCACTTCCTCACCTAAACCGACTGTTTGCGTTTGATTGCTACATTAAATCGACCAATTTCACGCCAGACGGTCAATTAATCGCCCAAACGTCTGCGCCATTATTAACCCATCGGAGGTGATCCATCTTTGTTCCTAGAAAATAGAATGCAAGTACCACTGCACATTCAAACGAAGACATTTAGTCAAACTGCTCTCGTATATGTGTGTCAGGGGCGCACACGTCGCTCGTATGCACAGCACATCAACTGACATCTTCAACACTCTGGATTGCACTCAGTCGTTTCCCTCTAACAGTAAAACTCTGTATATTGTCCTCCATTCATATTCATCGCATGAAGAGATTGCCTACTTTGGCATATCATGCCTACCCAGGGTCTCGATCGGAAACCCAGAAACAGCGAAACCTGTGTAGCCAGCAGAAAAAAAAAATTTAAATAAAGAAGCAACAAACAGAGGGGGGCTGGGAGAACTGCCAGCGCACAAGCTAAAGAATCCATTAAATCAGTTGCATGTTCTCCTGCCATCATCAAATCTATTTATGCATCAAAAACTCACCACGGACTAGCAGTCGCATACACAGGTATATAGTCAAAAGTGTGCAGATAAACTGTAAAAAGAAAAAGAAAACAGAAGAGAACTGCTCCGCAGACTGTTTGTTTCTTTCTGTAAATCAAGTGTCCTCCGCCTCCCCCAAATATCTGTGATTTTCTCAGGCGAATTCCTTCATCGGTGCAGAGTAGGTTAAGTGAATATACTTTTGCGCGGGTCCCATATTCGTACCAGCGATATTTGCAGTTGTTCTCCTTCGGGTGTACGAGTATTATGTAGGTCCACTATTTTTGTATCTAAGGCACGAGTCGAGCGGGTTTTGAGTGCGCGCCACCCTTAAAAATAGCTCCAGCGAAATGTTTTATCAATATCATCGGTTTTTCAACTCAAAAAAAAAAGAAGAACCAAACCTAAATCGATGGCACATGAATATGCAAATCGGTCATAATTTCTCAAACGCGATAGGGTTAAAGTAGGTCTAGTCAAACGGACGTGGATTGGTTTCATAAATCAGCAGTACTCATCAATCAATACAGAGAGACCGAATCACTAAAATTGGGAAAGCACGCTATTCAGACGGGGCCATGGTGGGGACTGAAGTGTGACACTCGCTAATCGAGGACCATTTCAATTTAGTTTAAGAATCACTTCAAAAGAGCGTTTTAGTTTCAAATTTTAGTATGTCACACATTTATCAGTACTTTCCGGTTGGAATTCTCTGAGCTGTTTCGAGCCATGAGAGGAACTCCTCCTTACTCGTCATATTGCTAATTGCCCTTCTTTCTGTCATTTATGATCTATATCGATCGCGTCCGATTTAAACAGCGTAGCCGAAGGAACCTTCATTTTTACCCGCTGTCAGTTAACAAAAAAAAAAAAAACGAATGTAAGATAAGAAGCGCTGAGTGCCGGAATGACACACTTTATACCTACAGTATTTTTTTAGTTAAAAATCATTTTGAAGACTAAAAAGTAAAAAGGCACACTACGCCAGATGTTGACATCGACAAACTGGGGATTTACAAATCGAGACGCATGACCACAACACATTTAAATAGTCAACGTCGAGGTACTCAATTTAATGGAGATTCTGTGTGTTTTTTTAAGAACCTCTGTTGTGAGTTTAAAAGGATCTACCGTAAATGTAAGGGGACACGAAATAGTTTCCTGTGGTTAAAAAAAGAGAATCAAATGTCATACTATTTTTAGATGGCGCTAGAAATATTATATTGTCTCGTAGGGAGTTGGGACGTTTATGGGATTTGACACCTTCTGTTCTATATTTCGAAAGGGGACGATCGAACAACGAGTTCGAACTAATTAGAAGATTTTATTTTAGAAACAGAGACAGAGACAAACAGGGAAAGGGTAGAGTGGTACAAATGGAAATGGCTGCTGGTTTAGTTGGTCTTCACAAACAAGCAAATTATTTTTTTCTCATAGCACATCTTTGACTGAGTAAAATAATACATAAAAAAATTAGAATTGAATTTGACTTGCAAGAGACAAGTTTGATAAGTCAAGTAAGAATGCCATATAGTCTTCACTGAGGAAATTTATTCACTGTGTGACCTTAAATTCTCTATAAAAAATAAAATTTACTTAGCGAGTATTATCTTTGTCACACTAAATAATTCGAGTTATTTGTTTCAAAAAACTGGAGAAGTATTTGTAGTAAATTATTATTTACACCGCAAGAAAAGCGTTGGCGCTGAAAAATTTCAAAAAGATGACTTAAATGGGGCTCGAGCCGAAAAAGTGGCCTCCACATAAAATTCTAATATGTACCTATATAAAAAAATGAAAACAGATCAACAAAGACATTTATTTTTGGCAAAGAAATTACTTATTTATTACGAAACACTGCTTTTGATTTCCATTCTTTTTCGTTCAATAAAGAACAAAATCTTAGGTATACTTAAACTGAAAAAGGTAATATTTTGATAATTTTTCAAAAAGTGGGGCTGAGGCTCAAAAAGGGGTCATTTTGACCCTACGCTGGACAGCTTCGATTCTCAAAATAAGCACTTGATACAGAGTAAGGATACCAGATTTGGCTGGCATATTCAAGAAGTGGTCTTACAAACGCCGTATAAAGGGATTTAGTCACATAGGGGTTAGAGAACTCCTTCCCTACGTAGTTTGATGTAACCAAGTATTTACCTTGGTTTGATGAGCAATCATTTTTAAATCAAATCATTTTTCTTTGAAAAAAATGTTTTTAAAAATGTTTATGAAAATACTAAGCTCTAACTTTAATATCACAATGACTCATCGTACAATCATTATATTAAATACAGTCGAATCCCTCTAAGTCGAATTTTCACGGGAGTTAAAAAAAAGTTCGAATTAGAGTGATTTCTGGAAAAATTCTAGTTCGAGGGATTTTTTTTAAGCGAATGTAAAAATTGGGTTGAAAATTTCGAGTTAGAGGGAAATTCGAGTTAAAGAAGGTACGACTTAGAGGGATTCGACTGTGTTTAAAAAACATATTTTCAATAACATTAAATTACATAAAGATTCAAAAAGTTTGTTTTTGTCTGAGGTAGGGAGTTTTTATCTAAATAAAATTATTTTTAGCATACGTTTTCGCATTATTTACTTCTAATAAATGTAAAGAATTTTTGGATTCTGGGGCTGCTTATGAATTTGGTTTCAAATTCTTTTTAACTTTTTCAGTCAATTCAGGACATATGAATTGATGAAATTAGAATCGTCTTCAGTGGGAAACTATAATGCATTTGATATAAAATCCGGTTATAATTTTGTTGTTAAAATATAATAATTAGTGAAATTTAGTTTTTCGACCAATTTTTGTTATTCTTTACCTTTGTTGAAATTCAGCTTAATGGTCTTTTTGTTTTTGATGCAATTAAAACACTTAATTCATCGATGCGCCCTACGTTTCGTCGGCTTATTGCCAACATCCTTAGATGTATTCTTTATGCAATTCGTCATATTTTATTATAATATTAATTTGTTTCTATATGGCAACTTCGCCCATGATAAAACAATAAAAAAACAGTGCCACTCCGGGAGTGCCGACAGAAGTGAACAATTACGTGAGTACTATTTTTCGAATCGTCAGGAAATATTTTTAAATGGAGTGTTTTTTTCTTCATTACTATAAACTACTACTACACAAATTATATTATTATTATGATGTACATAAAAGCAATGCATATTATTTTACATGCAAAAATTCGAATCTATTGCAAAACGTAAATTTACAAATACAGGAAATATAAGATTTAATTAATTGTTGTTCTTTGAAATGAATACCAACGAAACTTATGAATTTTCATCCACAATTTCAAAAACTCTTCCATCATCATTTTTATTAATATATTCCAAAACTGATACTATAGGGGTATGGTAACTAAAAAAGGAATCTATTTAAATATCTTGTAAATAATGCATCAATTGTAGTTTTATATCTCGTTGTGCTAAGATTGCGATCATCAAATTCGCTATTTAGAAATGCAATTAATGGTAGATTTTTAATTAAATTTTATTTCATTTTGTTTTCTGTTACTACACGGAAATTTCATGAAAAGATTATAACTCTAAAATGTTACCCACTCAGAAATGTTCATATCTCACCCCTGAACCCCAACATAATAACTCTAAATTTTAATGTTCTTCCCTTTGAATTCGTTGAATTTTTTCTGTGGACATTCGCCAGCGAAACAAATTTTCGCCAAAAACAACGAACGAAAACAGACACAATAATTGTAGGCACAAAAATGTCCTAATTTATTTCTAAGAATAAATATTTCTCAGTTTATTCCTCTATTTATATTTTGATTTCATTAGTTATTAACCATTCTGCAAAATGCATGTTTTTGTGGGGAAATAAACCAACAAATCTAAACATATAAAAACAATAAATGGAACGCATCCATCAGCTGACAGGAACACACCAAATAACCTACTTTCAGTCAGTGCTTTTAGGGACATTTTCCCTTTTTACCCAACTCAAATTCCCTCGATTTATTAATGTAAAAAGTAAAATTATTAGGAAAGGATTTCCTTCCTTCTGTGGAAACTTTTTACTAAAAATTAAATCCATTTTTGTATGGACATTTAGTGTGTTCCAATGTAGTTCGAAGGTTTTTCATTAGATTCGTGATATTTCCTAAATTTTGATGCTTTATTTCTGTTTTGCACGGATGGTTTTTCGGGCATCAAAATTTCTACGAAATAGTAGAAATAATGGCGATTTAAAACAACGTTAAATTATTTATGCAACACTTTGAAATGACATATACATTTCGAAACTTAATATGGCAGAAATATGACCATGTTGCACTTTAAAACTACGTTGAGAGCAGTTTATATATTTAAAAAAATGCTCTTATAATGTTAAAGTGAATACCGTCAACTGCCTTAATATTGACCAGTTTTGAACTTTGACGTTGAATTTTACAACTCTGTTTATAGACATCCACAACTTTCGACTCTCATATTATGGGGACTATCGTTCTGTATTATACAACTTTAGGGTTTACCAAATTTTTGTCAATTGCTTTTTGATTTATGTAGGAAAAAGCGTGTGGTCAACGTGAGACATCGAATTCCTAACATTGACCAGCGAAGAAAATGTACCAGCAATAAAGATTTTTCAAGTAGGGTAAACTGTCCCACAGTGGCCCACGTTCCACAGTGAACCTTTTAAATTTACTTAATCTCTACTTATAAGAGAAAAACGAAGTAAAGAGTAAATAAACCGCGTTACGATCCTTTGTGAATTTACCTGAGAGTTGAAGTAGTGCGCACGTCTGTGTCAGTTGTGCTCAAGAAAAAGTGATTTTACTTATAAGTAAATTAGAAATCGTGCTTCTTATTTCTGTTCCATTTAATAAACTATTGTGCTTTATGAGATTTGTGGGATACAATTTAAAATGTCAATTATTATTATTAATTAAAATTAGCTTGTCAATCAAATTTGTGGAACTGTTTTTTTTATAAAAATATTTTTCTCCAAAAAAGGCACTTGTCCAACAGTGAACCAGCTCCTAGTGGTACACAGTGAACAATGGTAAATATGGTAGCATTTCCCAGCTTCAGAATTACGTATTTTTATTAAGCATTTTATTTAGCAAAGACCTTACTGCATTTAACATTCGTTAGTATTATTTTTCGTTAGTTACAAGTTTTGTGATATTACTGAAGCCCTTGAAAGTCATTTTTGTTAATGTTTTGCTATTGTTTATTGGTGCTATTACTTTTCGTTGCTTTTTTTACTTATGTTTTTGTATTGTTTTGTTTTTCTAATGTTAATATTAAATAAAAACTGAATTGTACCAATTATTTGTTTTTGTTCTTTATTTTTCTTACGGAATAAAAAATAAACACTATAGGTTCACTGTGAACTACCCGGTGGTTCACTGTGTCCACCCTCTAGTACACAGTGAACCATTTGAGGTGCATCTTAAAAAACTAAAAATTTAGTATTTTCTGAGATCTTTCTAAAGCTGTATGTGGTTAAATACAAAGCTAATAAAGCATATAATAAGTAACTTCAAACCGTTTAAAGATTAAACAAATAATTTATAAACTACATCTAGTCAAACGCAAATTGGTCCACTGTTGGACAGTTTACCCTATACTTTTTTACTACCCATTTTATTTTTTTGTCAAAAATTAAATTTTAACTGAATCTGCTTTTACTGATTATTTAACATACATTCCTTTTAATGTAAATTTATTAATTCTTAAAATAATTTAAATTAAAAGAAACCCAATTTTCACCTTTTATTTAAAAGAATATTAAATTAAATTACGAAGAATTAGTTTTGTGAAGTATTTGGGGAAATATATTCAATTATTAAATATTTGTAATTGTTAGAAAAAGTTAAAAAGAAACAGTGGTCAATGCTAGGATCCAGTCGGACAGTGTTAGGAAATGTTATAAATATTTGAATAGCCTTTTCAAAAACCTTATTATTTATAATTGTCTAGTATTTTTATAGACTAACAAAAATATTTTTCATTATAAAAAATGTTGAGACTTTTACGGTAGTTTCGGTACAGCAGACAAAAGTTTGCAACACTAAAAATCACACCACTTTACATTGCATTTGAAAAGTTCCCGCTAAAACTTACATTTAATATTTCACTTCAGAATATAATATGACATCTAGTCACAAATAGCTTTACATAAAAAAACTAAGCTTATATTATGTAGAACGTATAAATAAACTACCCACCACGCTGTTTAGAATCATTTTTTGTTGTTGGTCAATGTTAGGGCCCCGGTCATTGTTAGGGCAGTTGACACGTTAAACTTTGAATCTGCTGTGACTTTATTTAAAATAACATTGCGCATTTAAATGAAATATGTTTTAACGTGAAGAAAAAAATTCGTTACGAAAGTGTATTCAACGTAAAATCAAATAGATCATACCTATTACATTTTAGTTTACATGCTTTCGCTGAGTGATGTGGTAAAAATCGACTAAAGCGTTATAGGCGTTTAAGTCATTATCTTGATCTTGCTCTGCAGCTCAGTTTTTGTCTGATAACGCCACAAAAAAGAGGGCGTGGCAATGAACGACATAACCTACAGTGTCCTCGGAGTCTTCAGAAGCATTTTAAAGATGGTCCAATTCTGTCCAGTAGTTTTCACGGCAAATGCTAACAGACATAAAATCCAAGATGTTTCGTACCGAAAAACCAGGAAACGGAACACTGAGCTGAACATTAAGCTCTTTCTACCTATTTCCCTCCATCATTCTTAAAACCGCACAGCTTTTCCTTATATCTAACCTAGAAAATATTCATCCCCTTTCTCTGTTTCATTTCCAGATATGTTCAATCACTTTGAATCCATGGGACGCTCTCGCAGACGCCACCATCCGCGCGGCACAAAACGCGGTCGGCCGCGAGGTTCTCGTCGCGGTGGCGGAAATGGTACCCTAGGCAGAGCCGACACAACGCCCATACGGGGCAATACAGCAAATGAAACCAATTCCGGTGGTAAGTATCCTAATTCCTTAACCAACAGCGCAATTGTAACGATATCCTTATAAGACCTTCAAGTACCTAATGACTATCCCAAACGGAAACTGCTAAGTAGCATCGTCTTAATCACGAAACTCGACGGTGGAACATTTAATGCAGTCACGTCCCTCACTGAATGGGTACAAGGACCTGTCAGTCATAACACCGAACCGCCACTTTAATTTCATGGTGTTCTTCTGGGTTTTCAATAATCCCCCTCTCGACAATGTTGCTCATGTTTCATCTATTTACCCGCACGTGCTCTCCCCATCAGCAGTGGCTGTACGATGTACTGTCGGTCGCTTGTACAAGGGGAAATGGTAATGTATCTCGCACTCTCCAGAGCCAAAGATACCGGCAAGTCATGCTAAATATTTGCACAGATCAGATCCAGGATAACGCAAGTATTCCAACTGTTTGTGTTGGGATAATAAAATGCAGACATTTCGTCTGCAATCACAGTGCAGTATCCCCGGACAAGGACGAATGTGATTAACGACTAATGGGCGTTTATGATATAATAGCCTTGCGTTGGGAATTACCCAAGCACTGATGAATGTGGCGCATGTTGCAAATCCTCTTATACAACACCAAATCGATCTGTCTCTCTCTCTGTCTGTCTGCATTTGCAGGACGCAGTACAACGCGTTAATTGAATTAATCGGCTTATTGGGTGATTGTGAAACGCATTTATGCAGGATAATTGCAATGAGCTTATTTCCCGCATCCCATAGTTCGGAGGCGGCATGCGCCCCCGCTTATACCTATACACAACTTCCGAAACGTGATAGAATCCTATGCAAAGCAGATTCAAATGCTGTGCGCTACGTGCCGATTGCATTGGTGATGTATTTTTGCTAATTATGACGTTAGCGCGAAGTATTCTCGAGCGTGATTGCGTTGAAAGAAATTCAATTTCCTAATGTATTTAGTTATTTAACATGTTTCTCGTTGAATAGGCACAACAACTGAACATCTAACAAACACCGGCGAGGGTGCATTTGTACCGACAATTCCACCAGTGAAGAGAGGTCCGGGGCGGCCACGTTTGAAGCCTGGCGGTCCGCCACATCAGGGAACTCGCGGCACACCCAGACCGAGGAAACCAATCGGACCGTTGGTTGTTCCGCTGGGACAGAGTCCAGCTGCGACACCGCTCAACAGAAGTCCGGCTATAAGTCCTGCACCAAGTCCGGCATCGGAGCGCAGTACCATTGGCTACTACCAGTCAAACGATGGCGACAATTAAGCTGAAATTATTTTGTGTATAAAGATTTGTTTAAATATATAGGAATAAAACAACAACAAGATGATGTTCTGAAATTTGTAGGCAATAAAGTGTATAACGAAATAATTATATGGCTGGTTTTGAGTTTCGCTTCGAAAATGGAGTTTTGGAGATTGTTTGGAAGCAAGTAGCAAGGATGTTAAAATTTAGCGATGTGAGTACCTACATTAAAACAGAAAACTTCTCATCTGTATGCTGGTTAAAGCGGGTGGCCTGAACCTTGACTGGATGATGTCGATTTGTCAAACCAATTGGAAAGGTCGTTTCTAGCTGCAGACTAGACAGAGGAGTGTTTTAAGCCTAATGCCGTTTTCTAATACTACTCGTAGCGATTTAAGTTCCACTTAAAATCTAATGTGACAGTTTATGACATGAAAAAGTAGCCAATAAGGCATTTAAGATTGGCAGTTATCAGTGCGGTTTTTGGGTTAAGAAAGACAGATTCGGGAAAACCCGCGTATTCAAAATCGATGCTCCCAAATTTTCATCGATGCACCTAATCTTAAAGAAGAGCTGTACAGATGAAGGTCTAGTTCGGTTTTTACTTGACGAAAATTCAAAATTCTATTAAATTACTTGGAAGAGCTCAGCAAGCTGTCACGGAGGTCAATACAAGTGTAAGTGGATGAAATGGGTTCAGCGGCTAAAGAGGCAAAAACAGGTGTATGTAGTCAACAGCAACCACGATTCATAATCCACAGCTTCAGTTTTTAGGTAGTAAGCGGCTTGTCTATAAAATCTGAAAATAGCATCTGTAGCAGACATAATTATTTAAATAAAAAAACATCTAATAAATGTAATAGCTAACCAATATAAAATTCTATTGAAAACAAAGCAACCTTTGAAAAAGCTTTCTTCTGGGAGTATAAAGGCCTAAAGGGCACCACAGAAGTCAGTTTAGTTTAGTTTTGGTATGCGAACAAAGTGCTCCACTTCAAGGCGATACCTAGAAGGGTTCACTTAATTTAAAATACCAAAGTAAGGAAGTGTGGAACGAGCTTGGCGATTCCTGGCTCTTCCTCTTTTTTTTTTCTATATATATAAAAATGGATCTTGGTTTGTTCGGATGCTTAAAACTCGAAAACGACTGGACCAAATTGGATACTTCCTTCTGCGGATTTGTTCGTAATTGCTCCGCGAAGGTTTAGGAAAAAAGAAAAGTTGGAAAATTCTCAACAGGTGGCGTTGAAGGCACACATTTCGTTTTTCATGGGGAAAAGCACTTTGAAAAAAAAAAAAAAAAAAAAACTGGATTGAAATCGAGTAGTGACACTTCAAATACAAAAAAAAAAAAAAATTATATTTACAAAGCAATTGTTGTTGTCAATTAATTGAATTATTTTCCAAACAAATACCTACCTAATAAGTTTGCTTATGCTTACTATGTTACATTGTAACTTTTTGAAATGGAGTAGATACTTTGATTTATTTCATGATTTTTGAATCCATCATTTTTGTTTGACATGTATTTTCAGGATCCTTGCATAAGTATGTGTGAGTAAGTTGAAATGTAGGGGTGATTAAGATGACGTGGACAATGATGACAGGCAACAAGAGTTGTGGAGCGTTTTGAGTTTGTACGTAGGGGTTGTTACGAAAAATGAGCGTGTAACAATTTATTGTGGTATTCTGCTCATTAGTGCTCATTAGTACCATAACACTGGCTATTAAAGTAACAAATATTTCGTCGGTCGCTGATGGACTATAGATATTGTTAAGCATCGTGTCTTTGGTTATACATATACTCGATGTTGGATGTATTCGATTGAATGGCAAAAAGAGGCTTGCCTCAAGCGCACATTTTCATTTGGTTAGTCGAAAGAATGCAACCAGACCAAGTTGATGACATCATATGTGCCGAGGTTCCAGATCCCGAAACCGATCCAGACCTGCATGATGTCCTAAATACAAACATGATTCATGGGAAGGTTTGAAAATGGTATCAGTATTTTTATTTCACATTTTCTGTTTCGTGCGAACCAACTTACAAACACATGAAAACCAATTTAATTGCTCACTAAAATTCGATCACATTTCGGTTACAAGTCATTCCCAAATACATTATACAAACTGTTACTGTTACGGAAATATGTCTGAAATGTAGGAACAGCGCTTACACTATAACCATCAATTTATACTTGAGTTCTGGACCCGATAGGTAGTGCTGAAAGGTAGGATAGCACACTATAGGTGGTACTTTGCAAAACATAAGCGGTATAGGAAAACGATTTGTGGCACCTCCAATTCAAAAATAAAATAAAGCGCTATTTCTGAAGTTGCATAACTAAAATTATAATGGACATTGTCCAAATAGAGCACTTTGCAAACCTCAGTGGATTCCACTTATTCAGAACGGCTTGCCATTGGTATTTAAGCATCTATCTATGTATAAAATAGCATGTGCCATGCTCAAAATTATTACTTTAATTACATTAACGAATTTGGGCGAAACGAAGTTCGCGGGGTCAGCTAGTTACTTATAAACATCAATTCCTGTCCATAACAAATTCTCCGTCATACTTTTTTTTAAATAAATATTATAAAACAAACACACGACGTCTTTTTTTTTTTAAAGGAGAAGACTATCGCTCTACACATCTCAGTACAAATTAAACTAGGACAAACTCTTGCAAAAAGCTGTTTCATTGGGCAGAGAAGGCAATTAAGTAGGTACACAAGCCCCAATCCGAACAATTAAGGAGACTTTCTACAAGAGCGCTTAAACTCGGGCTCTTTTTAAAGTGAATGAAGGTAGGTTCAGTAACGTTTGTGTTGTGAATTTAGAGATTGAGATTGAAAGACTAACTTTGGGAACCACGCAACAGCGAAGTCAATAAGTGGGTGTTTTCATAAACGTACATTCGTTTTTCTTCTTTGTTGCAATAATGAGCACACTTTTTCTGCGGAACGTTTGCAGTCCTGCCTAAGTACAAATTTAAGTAGTCACTGAATGTTGAAAGACATCAGACAAAAATCCGAAATGGCAGCGAGAGAACTTCTGATGAAACAAACAGCCAAGTTCCACGGCACAGCTTAAAAAAAGTTAAATATATTTGTGAAGATTTTTTTTTTAATTGCCAATAAAACTTACATTTTTCGAATTTAAATTTTGGTTTTTACCTGCCGCGCTTTCTGCAGTCAAAAAAATATGGATGCACAATTTGCCAGACGCCGATGACATTTATGACGTTTATGAACTCTTCTGCAATTCATTTACACCCCGACTCCACAGGAGATAATTTTTCTCATAATGCTCATCATGAGATGAAATGCCTTGTGGAGTCACTCTTTTTCATCGCATGATTGGATGTCTGCGATAGCTCTCTGCGATTATTTCTTGGCATGGATGTCTGGCATGAATTTGACACATGGTTGTTTTTTTTTTCGCTTTTCATCTGGAAATGTCATTTTTTGTCTCATTTTACTGTCCCTCCATGCCGGTGATGTGTTTTGCATAATTTAGTTAAAATAAAATTTTGAAATTGTGCATAGAAAATAGGTATCTACAATTAGTAAATACAATTCTTCGTTTTGCGTGAATTATTGGGAGTAAAGAAGGTAAGGAAAACATTATGGTATATTTAATAGTTTATTGGTTTTTATTTCTATGAACGAAATATATCTGTTGTGGTAGGTACATTTAAAATTCATATTTGGTTTTTTGTTTTTTGCTTACAACAACTATTGGAGTATTTTATACTTATTGCAAAAACTGTTATCGTGTTTCCAAACAGAATAAAAATGGCAGAGTGGAGATTATCCCAAAATGAAACCAAGCACTTGATAAACTTGTACAGGGAAAAAGAATGCCTTTGGAACTACAAAAGCAGCCTGTACAAGAGAGTCGACCTAAAAAATAAAGCTTGGGACTCCATATCAAAGGAGTTAAACAAACATATAATGGACATAAAAAAAAAGGTGCGAAATCTGCGGTCAGCCTACGTAGCTGAGAAAAAGAGAGTCCAAGACTCCCTGCGTTCAGGTTCTGCAGTTGAGCAAATATATGAACCCAGTCTTTTTTACTATACGGATTTTTCATTTCTGGATGATGTCATTGTACTGCGAAAAACACAAACTAATTTGAACCTGGTAAGAAATTAATAAAAACTACATAATAATCAGATACATCTAAAGATTTATATACTTTTGTTTCTAGGACGATACATTAGAGAGAGCTATGGAGGCTACGGAAGACCAGCAAATGATTATGGAATCCTCGGAGGGATTCACAGAAGACTACATTATTTCTTCCCCTCCTGCAAAAAGTCCATCAATCTCAACCGGTTCAGCGAGGAGATCATCGGGGCGGGGATGTTTAGCCTCATCCAGCTCGAGAAGTGCAAGGTATGAGGACGCCATAGCTGCCATTCTCGAAAAATCGAATTCTTCACAAGGTAATTTATCTAATTTATCTAATTGCATATCATGATTTTCATTTATCTTTAGAATATTTTTGTTGCCATTGTAATCAATTTTTGCCCCTCCCGGCCAAACCCCATCCAGCATATTTATTTTCTTGTTTGGATCCGCACTACACACTCTTGCTTTTTTCGCATTAGTATGGAAAAAAACACAAACACTTTTAAATAAATCGATTTCTTTTTTCTTGCAGACACCAGAAGCAAGTATTCTATTTTTGGGAACAGCGTTGCTAGTCAACTAGAAGAGTTGAGGCCCATAGAAGCATCGGCAGCTATGGCTGAATTGCAACAAGTGCTCTCTAGGCACGTTATTCGGTCGCTGCAAAGACATTCGTTCGATCCTCTATCATCTTCCCAATCCAGCTCAAACGAAGTAGGTGATAATACAATCCTAAACTCCGAAGTATTCGATGAAGAGGAAGATGATGAAGAATTTAATTTATAAGTATTTATTTTAACATGCTTGTTTTCTTTAATAAAAAACGTTAAATACAACTTTTATTGACTAATTTTTTTCCACTGGTATGGAACATCACCATCTGTAACACAATAACGGACCAAATTGTCGCGAATTTTCGACGCATATTTGTAGCCTGAAACCTGTTGGATTGTTAGCTCCGACATCGTTTGTGGAAGAATCTGGGAATTTTCCAGTTCTACATTTGGGCATTTATTTAGAACAGGTGAAAGATAGTTATGTAACACACAACAAGCTTTTACCACAGCTTCGCTAGTTTCCAAGGCCAAGTCAATGGGCCGATGAAAAATTCGAAACCTCGAAGCCAATCGCCCAAATGCCATCTCAACCGTTAATCGGCACCGACTGAGTCTATAATTTAGGATTTCTTGTTGTATCGTTAATTTGGAGCTTCGACCAAATCCTTTCATTAAATGTTTGTCGAGTGCAAAAATGTCGTCCCCAACAAAAAAGTATGGTGTTGAACTTTCTTGACCTTTCAGTGAAATGGCTTGAGGTATATTTAGACGCCCTGTGGTGAGCCCATTGTAAAGGCTAGAATTTTTATACACAATTACATCCGACGCTCTTCCATTTCCTCCAACATCGATATAAAGAAATTTACTATGCGCATCTACAACGGCAAGCAAAACTATGCTAAAAAAGCCTTTATAATTGTAGAAATCGGATCCTGAATTTGGTGGCGCTATAATTCGTATATGTTTCCCATCAATCGAACCAATTGTGTGCGGGAAATCCCAATACTGTTCGAAATCTTGGGCAACTTTCAGCCACTCACTTTCGGTGTTGGGGGTCTAAAATAAAAATGATTGCTCGAATTAAAACAAAATTTCGCTTTCAATGCACTCAATTTGAAACAAACTTTCATATAGTTCTTATGAAGTGCATTATATATAGCAATAGCACTACCGGGACAAACTTTGCAACTGTTTTTCGAGATATTCTTGACAAAAATTCCATCGATCTATATGAATCACCTGTAGCAATATACCTCAGCGTGATTGCAAGTCGTACTCTCGGTGTGATTGCAAAACGCATTTGAGTATCTTGTCTTTTAATTGAAGGTTCAATCTACAATAAAAAAAACATACAAATTTAAAAGAAAACTGTATTTCGCTTTATTTACCAAGACAAGAAGAGCAGTGAACTTGTCAATAGACATCCTACAGAAGTTTGTATAGTCTTGCCCTTCATCCCACAAAATATCTTTGAGCAAATGTTGCTCCAGCTCATGAGCCTCCCTTAGCATAAGGAAAGGATTAACCCAAAAGCGATGTTTCCGCCTTGGGTTTTCTTCTTTGTTCTCCAAATCCTCCAGTTCTTCTAACTCTTGAATAGCTTTAATTTGTTGAATAGCGGTCAACTCCTTTCCACCAATTCTTTTCATCATTTTAGATCTGAGAGTTGCAAAATAAATTTGTTAAAATCTATTTAGTTTGGTAGTATGTACTTCTTAATTTTTATGAATTTATTTTTCGGAAAAAAACTAAAATAAATACATAATAACTTTGTCAAATTAAAATACGAACTTAAATTTTGTAAACAAAACAAACAGCCGAATATTTTCCACAACACAAACGTCAACTAAATAAGATGTATGCTCTCTCGCCGTTGGGATAGAAATGAAATGTCATGGCATGATTTGCCCAGCAGAGAGAGGAGTAAATCGTATGATATGGATCTCAGGCATTTAGTCGGAGAGAAATATCTCCTGTGGAGTCGGGGTGTTAGGTTTGTTCGATCTTCGATCAAACATCTGACTTTCTGACTTTATGAACACGTCTAACACAGGTCTTAGTTAGGCAGACGTTTATGAAAACACCCAATGCTTAGACAATGAGAGTGGATTGACACGAATGGTCCTGCTGGTAGAAGGACAGGGACAACGTAGTAGATGAAGAGTTCGTCTAAGGTGACGTGCGCAAGTAGACAGGAACCTCTACTGATTTTGAGTGTGCAACTAGAGGCGGTTGCGTAATAAATGGGCTAACTGTAGTAGAGGACTGTCAATGGGTTATATGAATGAAAACTAGCATTTGCTTTAAGCAAAACGTTGTAGCAAAGTAAAAGCCCTTAGCAATCGCTTTGAATCGGTATGAATAAAAATCTACTTTGCTAAAGTAAGTTAGAATATTCGAACATAGCATTTACTTCGCCTTCCAGTTCTTGTCAAACCTGACAAGTAAATCTGAGTTTTGGACTGTTATGGAAATTGAACAAGTTTCATTCAGAAATATAAATGCAATCTATAGATTCAATTGCACCTCAAAATAACATGATTTTTGTTTGCCAAAAATAGCTTGCTGATGCTTCATTTTTAACTTTCTCCATTACGTAGGTAGTAAAAGAAAGATACTGGTTTCGTACAAAATTTCGAACTCGAGATTTTAATCAATTCTGATATTAGGTACGAGTACGATGATAGAGGAACTCAAAAAAGTGGGTCACAAAATTCTGTCAGGTCTGTCCGTCTGTCCGTCCTTCCACAGGCCTACAGCCTAAACGGCTTCCTGGATTACGTTCAAACCTCGGATTTGAAGTTTTTGGGCTTATACCTACAGTTCGGGAAGTGTTTTTTTTTTTCAAGGTAACATCAATATTAATGGTACTTCCCTTATAAAATTTTCGTACCAGTTTGATTAGATCGAAAACGGCTCTAACGATTTTAACTTAGGTTAGGTTGCCAGGACTGCGTACCCAGTTTTTGGCTAAAAATTCGAACAACGGTACTTTTGAAATATGGACTAGGGTGTCCCTTAAATTTCAATTTCGATATATTTTTACGCATACCCTCTTAAAACGTTCGTAATAACCCAATATTGTATAGAAAAAAATATTATCCCGTTTTATAAACGATAACCCGTGCCGACTTGCGATTCAAATTTGTCCGTACAAGTTGGCCGGGTAATACTGTGCGACCTGTAACTACGTGTTTCATTTGTTTTTTTTTTCATTCGTGATTTTTACGATTATTAGTGTGCTATTGTTTATTGCATTAAGATGTCGGTGGAATTATGGAGTGATAAACAAAATATTTTCCTTATCGGACTGCCGAGCCATCAAATAAATGGTGCAAAATTACCATCTAATCGACAAGTTCTCGCTGTGTTATTTTATAATATTCGTGAAGTCAAACTGACTGTCAGTGAAAGTGCAAATCTTGTGATTAGGGAATCCATAATATTTTGGGAAAAAGCAAGAATTCCCACAAAGGCATTTCCAAATTGCGTGAAGAAACTTGTTGATTTATATCATGTTTGGAGAGAACTACAAAAAAATTGTAAGAAAACTCAGGTCACATTTAAGAACCGTCAAAACAATTTTAAAAGTGACCTTGATAACTTATTTGATATTGCACATGCCGATGCGTTTGATAGAATGAAAATAGAGGAAGACAAAGACTTTTTAAAGAAACAGAGAGAGCCAGGTCGACCTGGATGCTTAGGTGGTGTAGACAAAAAATTGGCGGAGAAAGAAGAAAGAGCAAAGCAAAGACGATTGGAAGAAGAGAAAAGGGATGTTAGGCAAAGAGAGTTATTGGCTGTGGAATCTAATTCCACTACAAATAACTTGGAATGTCCAGAAGACTCGGACCAAGAACAGATTTCGAACTCTCAACTCAGCTTGCCAGACATTATCTGCCCTGAGAAAAGTACAATAAGAGGTAGAAAGAATCTCATTACACCTAAACTTGTCGCAGCTTTAGATCGATGCCAGTTAAGTATAAGAGATTCTGTTTACATTCTTCATGCGGTCGTAGAAGCGCTTGGTCTGAGCAGCGATGACTTCCCTATTAACAAATCCTCGATTCAGCGAATTCGTACTCAGACCAGAAAATTCAGGGCAGAAGCAATAAAAGCTGACTTTAAGAACAATGTACCTGATGTAGTCACAGTCCATTGGGATGGAAAACTTTTACCCGGATTGGATGTACGAAGTTCAAAAGAAGATCGTTTGCCAATTATTGCTTCATTTGATGGTAGGGAACAGCTTCTTGCAGTGCCAAAACTACAGAGTTCTTCTGGAAAACATCAAGCTTGAACTCCTCCAAAACGGCTCGACCGATATTCGTGAATCTTTGCAAGGATATCGGCTAGGGTGGAGAATCGAACAACATCTATTTTTCATTCCCCTAAATGTTAAGGGTGGTCCACCCTTAAATTTTTTTTTTTAATGTATGGGGAAATGCACTTTGAAAAAAAATAAACGGGGTGGAAATCGAGTAGTGATACTTCATATACAAAAAAAAAAAATTTAATTTTAATGCCAATTGTTGTTGTCAATTATTTTAATTATTTTGCAAGCAAATTGTTGTTGCAAACAATTTTGAAATTTATTTTTTTTAAATACACCTAATAAGATTGCTTATGTTTACTATGTCACATTAAGTAGCTTTTTGAAATGGAGTAGATACTTCGATTTGTTTGATGGTGTTTGAATGCATCATTTTTGTTTGCCAAGTAGTTTCAGGATCATTGCATTAGTATGAGTGAGTAAGTTGAAATGTTTGAGATGACGATGACGACAGTCAACAGGAGTTGTTGAGCATTTTGAGTTAGTTTTTAAAGATTTTTAGCTTGATAGTTTCAATTGGGCCCAAGGAAGGCCATATGCTACTTTATGTCTCGAAAACAAAGTTTTGACAGGATGAAATAGGGGATGAAAGTTTGTGTGGGACTCGGCAATTCCAAGACAAATTTGATCGTGCCGCCAGTAAGAAGGTCAAACGTTTCAAGTCGCAGAAAATAAGGACGGACAGTCAGATCGGAATATTAACAATCGATAGAATATTTCGGAACTTCAGGAAATAATACCATGCAGTCGTCCATACTGGAGACCGAAATAGACAACAACACAATCGTCATCAGCATAGCGTTCCATGTTTCTCACATGGTCGGTTGTATGTGGCGTGCTCACGTCTCGGCAAACCTCTCGCTTTGTTCGTGTACGCACCAGTAAATGGAACGGATTTTTTTTTAGCATGTGTGAGTAAGAAGTAAGTTGAAATGTAGGGGTGAGTGGGATGACGTACGTGGACAATGATGATAGTTGATAGACAACAGGACAGGAGCTGTTGAGCGTTTTGAGTTTTCACGTAGGGGTTGTTAGTTACGAAAAATGAGCGAGTTACAATCGTGGTACTCTGCTCATTCGTGAGTAGGGTTATGGGGAGGGCAGCTCAAAGGTACCATATAACACCTTCGGTACCAGTGTGGAGAGAGAAGGGAGAAGGCTTACCAACCAAGTTGATAGGTGTGGTTAGTTTTCTTCTTGGCTGTTAAAGTTACAAATATTTCGTTTAGAGTTAATCCTTTTCCTATTTTCTTCCTATCCCTTTAATACTCTCAATTTTAAAATTTTCCCATTTATTTATCACGTTCACGTGTAATCCAAAATGGCCAGAGATTACATCTTTGCTATTGGCCGGGCAAAATGCAATACATCTTCATTATTAAAAAAATCAAAAACATCGACATTGACATTGACAATCGTTGGGTGGTATATGCCTTATTCACCTCTACTGAGCAAAATATTCCAAGCTCATATTAATGTAGAGTTTTGTAGTTCAGTGAAGAGCATCAAATATATTTGCAAGTATGTGAATAAAGGCAGTGATATGGCGGTATTTCGAGTTGAAAATACCAATGTAAATTGAAGTACATCAGCTCCAATGAAGCTGTTTGACGTATCTTTGGTTTTCTAATTCATGAACGGGATCCAACCGTTATTCATTTAGCCGTCCATCTTGAGAACGGTCGGCGCGTATATTTCACGAAGTATTATTCATCAAAAACTACACTCGCCGAATTTTATGAATCGTGTAATCGTGCGAATGCTTTTGGTTCCTTTGCACGGACATTATTCTACTCAGAAGTACCACACTATTTCACATGGACTCAAACAGAATAATGGACACGCAAACAAAGTAGAAATGCGTTACTATTTAGCAAGACTTAAAAGTTAAAATTCTTTTGGACCCGATAGGTGGCGATGTTGTCGAAATCGGATGGGTATGGTTGATTCCAGTTTAAAATATAGGATAGTTTTGGACCCTAAAGGTGCCAATTTACAAAAGAGTAGAGGTATAGGAAAACAGTTTGTGGCACCTCCCATTAAAAAATAAAAATAAAATTCAAACGCTATTTATAAAGTTGTATAATTAAAATACGAAAGGCACTGGCAAGTCCGGATGGTTACAGCATTTGTGCACTCAAAACTCTGGAACGGATTGTTCGATTTTTACGATTTTGGGCTTAATGGATTCGTAAGGACTATGCTGCTTTTTGTTCTTAAAAAAAAATTAAGGATTTGGGATAGAACCACACTTTGAAACCTATAGACAGAATAGAAAAACGTTTAGTATCACCAATAAAACAAATATTGTTTAAAACGTTTATTTTTTTTAATTCTTTGTTAGTTCCGGGTGAAATTGGAAGTCCAAATGTCATGCAAGCAAAAGATTTTGAGGAAAAATTCAAAACAAAAAACATTGTCACTCTGCTTATTCAGAACGATTTGCCATTCGTATTTAAGCGTCTTTAATTTCCCAGCATATGCATTGTGCATGCTCGGAATTATTATTTTCATTATATTAACGAATTTGGGCGGTACGAAGTTCGCCGGGTCAGCTAGTATGTTTGTAAAACCTTTTGCAGGCGTAGATCCATGTAGACAAAAGATCAGGGCTTATTACTTGTTGTCAAAAGGGCGATTGAAATCTGCCAAAGGCTTAATGCCGGCTCCAAGGTTTAGAAGGCGTCAGACATTTTTTCTTGAGTTTCCCGATTTTCTTTTTGTTATCCCTTTCCTCTCTCGCCCTCAGCATTATGTAAAATTTTGTTCATTAGTATTTTGGTCGAAGGTTTTTTGTTTTTTTTTATCAACACCTGATTCTTTAATTACCAAAGAGTGATGGCTTGGTGATAAATTGTTTTGCAGCGATTCCTCCAAAGTTCAAATAGTCCGCCTGCTCTTTAACCACTGCAAACGACTGGCTTGGCATTGATTCGTCCACATCATCATCTGTCTCAATCTCAATATTCTTAAAAACAGAAAATAGTTTACAAATGAAAATAATGAAAACTAGGTATTACCTGAAACATTGTTTTTAGTATCTATTCTTATGGTCCAATGTTTCTATACCAGAGAGACCATCGATATCAATCGTGCCAAAGACTTCAAGTGCCCAATCTTCAAACCCCTTAGTTTTTGTATTGGAAGGGGGAGCGCCACCAGTTGCTAGTCTGTGCACTTTTGTCTTTCGTGCTCGAGACCGAAGCTGTTGCTTCCAATGTCCTTACGTCTAAAATGTATGCAAATCATACGCATTGAACACTTTTCTTACTAATAACGCTTACTTCCTACCACTTGTTCGAAGATCTTGTTGGACCATGCATCTGCCAATTGCGCCCACAAAATGTCCATCCTTTGGGTATTTACTGGATCGTTTTTATTGGGCTGCATCTCCGTGTGGTTACCCGAAAATGATACAAAATATTCAAGTTGCTAACTATTAGTTCTTTGTGGCCGATTGCTTACTTCTGAAATAAAATAGGTATAACCTACCATATTTTTATTCCCTTAATGTTGAAAAATTTACATAACATTCCATTATGTATCAAATTGTTTAAATTTGTCAACAAATATTTGCACATTGAAGCAATGACAAACAAAATTATTTAATTTATTTTTAAATATTTGGACTTAAAAGTCAAATTTGAAAACTCACCATTCTGAGGTGATTTTTTGTGAGTTTTATTGTGAGCATTATCGCGGCTCCAGGAAATAACCCCCCAACGAAATAACCCCCCAAAAAGAAAATGAAATAACCCCCCAAAATTTGTATGGAGGTGGGGAAAATTGGGGATTTATTTCATGGGTTTTTGGGGACTAATTTCATACATCAAATTGGGGAGTTATTTCACTGTGAAATAACTCCCCAAATTGAAGTAAATTCGAGATTTTTGGCCATATGTCCCACCCAACAATTTGAAAATTCAACAAAAAATATAAGAAAAAAACCTCGCACCCACCCCGTAATCCAACAGTAAACCCAAGCAGGGGGGTTGCAGGGGGGCAGCATGCCCCCCCATACACATTTCATAATTTGCGCAAATGACCATTGTCTCAAAAATTAATATTAATTCGAAAGAAGGGCGCCCTATACCGTATTGGGGACTTATTTCATACCATTTTGGGGACTAATTTCATGTTCGATTTGGGGTATAATTTCACAGTGAAATTATTCCCCAATTTTGGGGGGTTACTTCATTTTCTATTTGGGGGGTTATTTCGTTGGGGGGTTATTTCCTGGAGCCCATTATCGCCGAATACAAAAATGTTATCGAATCACAACAATCCGGGCAAGGAATCAACCTCACAACAGCTTGTGACTTGTGAGGCTTCACAACGGCAGAAACGGGCTGTTACACTCGGTATTTTGTGACAAAATACACCTAAATAAATATAAGTTTTTATTGGATCTGTTAGGTGATATGCGATACTTTGCTGTTCTGAGTAAAAATTTAAATATACGTGCATCAATATTTACATGAAAAACGTAGGCATAGTTGAATATTTCTAAATGTTGTTTGTTTTTAAGCACCAGTATTTGCAAATCAATGTAAAATTTGAAGATCACTCTTGACGCGCTATTGGTGCTTTGGACATTACCTTTTAGCTGAGCTAGTGGTCTCAGATGTATCATACTCAGTGTTATAATAATTTGGCCATATGAGTAAATAATTTTATGCAAGTTTCCCCAAACACATCTGGGAATGCTTTAAATAAAATATTATGTATGTTTTTTTAAGAACCTCCTCCGATGTTTTTGAAGAGGCAATTCTGGTCTTTCAAATGCAGCCAGTTTCAATTCAATCACTCCAGTAATAGTTTATCAGTCAGAGAAACAAAATGTAATTTTTTTGCACTTTTGCTCAATTTCTGATTAGAGGCCTCTTAGCCCTTTTGACACTACTTGCATTTTTCAGACTTTTAAAATGAAATGAAACTAGAACAGTACGAAAAATAGTACTTAACATCTTTGACAGGCAGTATTGTCATTGTTTATTTTGTGAACTGAGGTTTCATGGTCTGACATTATTTCCTCCAACTTTTTCAGTACTAGTTTTTTAGTACCTATACAAAATTGGCTTTTTAAAATAAAACTCTGCATCAGTTCTGATAAAGTTTATCTTTCGAGTACTTACAGTCTCGGGTACTTTACTTTATATTGAAATTGCCATCAAGAAGTTGAAAAGTTGCTGGTTCCACCATATCAACCTTATCTACCCATTTTATTAGCTGGCGTAGGGCTGCATCTGCTTGTCGAAAAAGTTGGGACGAGTCTGCCGTGCTTGCAGTTATGTTCTGAATAAGATGATATTTTTTTATCCGCAGGGGTGTTTGCAGAGTCCTTAAAATCGAAGATATCATCTGCGATGCATTTTCAGTGCGATTTATCTATTTACTGTTTTTAAATCGAAACTGAAAGCAGCGACTTGAAGTCTTTCTTTGCCCCTATTGTATTGGACTAAGGACTCTCCTGCGTCTTGTCAAAATCGTCAAGCATTATCCGAGTAGTTCCGTGGGGAAAACACAGGCTAACAAAAACCTAAACGCGCCTTCTATTTGAAATTCAAATGCAAATTGCAGTCAGCTTGGTGCCGTGTACTAGGCCTTTTGTATTATGGCCACAATGATCTATATAATCATTGATTTCCACGGTTTACTAATAAAAAAGGCCTGCTAAATGTCCTCAACTTTCAATCATCATATGGTTGATAGAATATCATCTCTTACAAAAAACTACTGAGCTATCTTCTAGAGAGCCGACTTATTTATATCAAGAGTATAAAATATTTTTTTTATTTTGTTCGCTTACAGAATGAATGACCTCAATTAAGTCTCACGAACGTTTAAAGACCAATAAAGACCGCGCTTATAGAGACATTTTATAGTACACAAGAAATCATATGTGGTCGAAGGTCTTACCTCGCTTGGTAATCCATTTTGTCCAAGTGAATATTAAAAGGTACATAGTCTTCCCCCAAAGTGGGTACTATACTCCCATAAAACGGCAAAAAAAAAACGAATGTCTTTATATTCAGATTCCAGACCGTCTGAATCACATACAGCGGTGGTACAGAGGGACAGCATACAGCATCACCTAAAGTCTTGAAGACAACCTCATTCCTACCGGTCATTTGACCTTATACCCGTCAGCGACAACAACGTGTTGACGGCAACACGATTGCCCAAGACAAAACATTATGATCTGGTGGTGCCGGTAGTCTACTCTTAATTTTCTAACATTTAATACATTTAATTGGTCTTATTACTGCAGCCCCTCTTTGGCTCTTTGGAGAAAAGGTTTAACGACTTGCTCGTGTTCACCGCGGCAATGATGACCAATTAAGTTTTATTTTATTATTATTATGTTATAATTGTGAGATGAACCCGACTTATGAGAAAATCTCTGACGCTGATCTTAAACAGGGTCAAATCTTGGCATTTTAGAAATAAGCCACACGAAATTCTTGTGATGTTCAGAAATTAGTTTCCGAGGCGTGTTGTTTGTCGAAAATTATCAATCACTTTGGCAGTGACTTTGTTCAACCTTTTGAATTAAAATAAAAACGAAATAAGAAATTGAAATGCCGACTCCTTTGCAGTAAATTGAAACACAAAGGAGTCCAGTTCGAATAGATTAAGTTTTGTTTTTTTTTTCACTCTCTTTGTGACACCAAATGGTTGCATATATGCCTTTGTGAACATCATGGGAAAATTCCAACACAGGTGGTTCAAGTTTGAATGCTGCAAATGTGTTTTTGTAGTGCTGCAGGTATATTTTGGTAAAGAATTAAAAGAATCCTAGTAGATACCTGGGGTTGGGCATGGGCATGGGCATACCTGTGTGACAATCGGTGAATGGTTTTCTTTTTGCTATGAAGTATGAATGCTTTAAAGACATGCTCTTATAATGACACAGGCACTGTTATATTTAGGTGGAAAACGTGCACTTTGACATTTTAAATTAAATTTGTACGGAACTTGAAAGAATGGTTTTGATTCGAAAATAACTCCCGCCGCTTACGGACAAGAAAATAGCGAACCAGACAAGCGACTTTTATTTTTTTTGTTTCGCCTTCAAGAAGAAGTTGTTGAAGGGTGAGTTCATCTGGGAATCGCAGACGATACATGTAGGATTGTAGGTATGCTATGAATTAATTGATTTCGTGGAGAATTTCAGAGGAAGATTCGTCACAACCCGCGCAAAAGAACTAAATGCGAACATCTAAAATAAGTTTATGCAAATTGGAAAACGGGATACCTACATTTAAGAAATAAGCCAAATTTACGCGTGTGGTTATTATGGTAGGAGAAAAATGCGTCAAGATAGATAATTCGTATAAAAAAATGTTACAGGATAATAACAATAACACAAGTATCGCTTATGGTCGAAAACCGACCATAGGTACCTTTTAACTATAAGTATGTATACTAAAAAAATGTACTACAAATATTTTCGTTATTTATTTATGTTTTTTTTATAAACGAAACAAAAAAGAGCGACTTCTATACATCGAAAAAAATAGGTAAATGAGCTGCTCCATCAGAAACAGGCTCTAATATAAGATGATTAAATACGTTACTATGGAAACATGACGGCAACAAATTGATTGTTACCAAAATCCTTTTATTACCTGTTTTGTATGGGAAAGTCATAAATTAATTTTACCAGTCTTAATGGCGACATATCATACACACGATTTTGTGTTTGTGCACATCTATGGCACAGCACCTTTCAATTAACATACGTTTCATTCTCCTCATTTCATACTAAATACTAAAAAATCGTACGAAAAGCTCGGATGTTCACGTATTAATATAATGATTCAATGATTGTTATTTGACATTTTACGGAGATTTGATAATGAATTTGATCTTTCCACTGAAACATTATTTTTAACTTTCTCCATTTACGTAGTAAGAGAAAGATATTGTTTTCGTACAAAATTTCGAATTCGAGATAAAATTCTGTCCGGTCTGTCCGTCTGTCTGTCTGTCCGTCCTTCCACAGGCCAACAGCCTAAACTTCTTCCCGGATTACGTTCAAACCTAGGATTTGGAGTTTTTGGGATGACAGTTCGGGAGGGTTTATTTTTTGCGAGGATTCCTCAATATAAATGTACTTCCCATATAACATTTTCGTACCAGCTTGATTTGATCGAAAACGGCTATAACGATTTCAACCAAAATTGATATTTAAACTTATGTAGGTGAGGTTACCATGACTGCATACCCGGTTTTTGCCTAAAAATTCGAATAACGGTACTTTGGAAATGTCGACATATCTCGAAAACGGTCCATACGATTGTAAAAATTAATTTCTAAGGTAATGTGGCAGGATACATCAGAAACGAAAAGTTTCATATTGAGCGGAAAATTCTTCGGTGAAGTACAGAAGGTATTTCAAGTTATATGTTTTACGTTATTTTTGTGTGTTTACATTCCAGTTACGTCAAGTATATAGTTTTATACTTATTTGCCCTTATCTGTCTATGCAGCTCCAAAAAAAAGTCAGATGTAATTGCAGTTTGCCAAATATGTACAAAGAATTTTCAATTTGCGTCACATCAAATTTTACCAAACATCTTAGAAGACTTCATCCCAACAGCTTTAGGGAATATACGGCCTTAAAACAAAGTAGGAGCTCTGGAAAAGCCGGTCAAATAACTGGGAGCCGACAATTAATTTGACCGTTATCTACTGTGGAAAAGAAATCGTTCGTCAAATTGTTTGAAGGTACCGGTCTTAAGGTGTGTATCAGACCCAAAGTAATGTGTTTGTTAATCGACCATTATAAAAATATGCTAGACAAAATAATGCTGGCTATGAAATCCGCCAATTATTTTTGCACTACTGCTGATATTTGGTCTGCTACTCGTCGTAGTTTCTTTGGCTTTACTTGCCACTGGCTGGACCAGAATTTTAAAAGATATTCGGTGGCTTGTAGAAGATTTCCTAGAGTTCATTCTGCAGAAAAAATTGCAGACCTTATTTCAGAAATCAATGCTGAGTTCGGTCTTAAACACTTAAATGTTGTAGCCACAATAACGGATAATGGTTCGAACTTCGTAAAACCATTTAAGGAATTTGGGATTGCCAATTTGAATTGCGAGGATGATGTGTTACCAGAGTTTTGTGACGAGGACTTTCACTACGCTTTGCCAAAACTAGTGCAGTGTGCATGTCATATACTATGAATTTGATGGCTTCTACAGACTTTATTAAATATTTGAAAGCTGACCCAAGTTTATACAAAAGACATTTAAAGGTAATTTTGATGTAAATTATGTACATACATAGTGTTAATGCAAACAAACTAACTAAATTATACTTTTTGGAACTATTTACACTTTTCGAATTGAACAATGAACAGGCTTTCAAAATTTGTAATACCCTATGTATAAAGAATAAGTACCCGAAGTCGGCAGAACTCATAGATTCCATTCTAAATGGGTCACTAATTGTTCCTGTAGTGACACTTTGGAACTCCACATATGACGAAGTTTTCAGACTCTTATCGCACAAACCCAATTAGAAGAATTGTGCACTAAATTATATGTTGATCGGTTTTCGGAAAACGATCTGCAATATTTGGAAGAATATTGCGCAATTATGAAGCCTTTGGCAGAAGCAATAGACCATCTACAGCAAGACAAAAACATATATTTTGGAAATCTGATTCCAACTTTAGTAACGTTAAAGACGAAATTGAAAAGACTAAAATCTTGTGGTGAAATTATGTTGTTAAAAGGCGCAATTGGAATGTTAGAAGAGAGTCTAATTAATCGATTTAAGACATACTTTTATTTCGAACCGGAAGCTAATGACGCTGGCAAAATTATTTGCACAATGTGTTTTTCATACTATATCTCCTCAACAAAGTTTATTTATTTATTTATTTATTTCATCTTATAAGTACAACTTATTTTAGATTACTTAGCAATACGAATTATAATTTACTTAAAACTATAGTCTTACAATGTTCCCTACTCATATTAAAATCAATTAGGTTTTTGAATTTATTATAATTTACACAAGCCATAGAGATAGGATCATTCAGACCATAATTAGTTCTGTGTCTAGGTGGCATAAAGAAAAAATGTTCCCTAGGTCGAAGAACACGAGAAGGAGCATAAATATTAAATAATGACATCAAAAACGAACAATCAATGTGGCCAGTTAAGACGTCATTAGCAAGCATTGCGGAATAATATATCCTTCTTTTAGAAAGAGGTTTCAAATTTATTAAGGAACATCTATCTTCGTAGGTTGGAAGATTATTACTCCAGTCGAACTTTCTTAGAGCATACCTAGTAAATCTTCTTTGAATTTTCTCAATGCGAGATTCAGCATTACGGTAAAAAGGATTCCAAACAACACAGCAGTATTCTAATATCGAACGAGTCAAGGTATTATAGAGAGTTTTAAGTGTATATGGATCATTAAAATCATTAGAGTTTCTAAAAATGAAACCTAGCATTTGATTAGCTCTACCAACTATGTAGTCAATATGCAGTGAAAAGTTTAGTTCAGTGTCAAAAATGACACCCAAGTCTTTTTGGTCTGAGACTCTACTCAATGTTGTGTTTTGTATTTTATAATTAAAAAATATAGGGAACTTTTTTCTACTAAAAGTAAGAGCCGAACATTTCTTAATATTAAAATAAAGACCATTAAGAACAGACCAGTCATTTAATCGGTCTAAATCATTTTGTAACGCTAAGACATCTGACATACAGTTTATTGTCTTGTAGATTTTTAGATCATCTGCGTACAATAGACATTTTGAGCTTGATACGAAAGAGGGTAAGTCATTGATAAAAAGCAGAAATATAAGAGGACCAATATGACTTCCTTGGGGAACACCTGAAAAATTTCGAATTTCATTCGAAGACGCGGATCCAATTTTAACAAATTGTATGCGTTTGGTCAAATAATTTCCAATCCATTTTAAAATGCTAGAATGAATTCCAAAAAGTTTAAGCTTATTTAAGAGAACATTGTGCTGAACACGATCAAAGGCTTTAGAAAAATCAGTATATACGCAATCTACTTGAAGACGTTTTCCAATATTTTCAAGACAGTATTTGGTAAAAATAACTAAGTTTGTAGCGGTTGATCTGCCAGTTACAAACCCGTGCTGAAATTCAGAAATATAATTGCGAACAACTGAGTACAACCTTTTTTTAACAGCTGCCTCGAATACTTTAGGAAACAGTTGCAGCTTTGCTATAGGTCTATAATTCTCGATACATTTCTTAGAACCCGATTTGAAAATTGGAGTTATGAGAGAATATTTCCAACAGTCAAGAAACTCGCCAGTAGATAAGGATAAATTAAATATAATCCTTAGTGGATCAACCAGGCTATATTTGCAATTTTTAAATAATAAGGGTGGGAAGTTATCGGGTGCTACGCTGACACTCGAATCTAATAATGACAATTCAGAGAGGATTTCATCATTTGATAAGGAAATAAAACCTAGGTCAGTTATGTGCTCACATTGATCCGAGAAACTGCAATTAGTTTGCTCACTAGCAAAATTCGACTGGAAAAATTTTATTTACTACTAGAAATTCCGTTCAGTGACATACAAGAAGGTATTCCTAAAGATTTCCTTTTCGTATTAAGAAACGACCAGAAAGCTTTAGAATGGTTGTAACATAGTTCTTGTAAACGAACTTTTTTAAAAAATCATATTCTTTTTTCAAACGCAAAAATTCATGACGCAGGGATGAATCGTTTTTACTTTGTCTACAAATCTTATTCGTATAGTTCTTTTTTTTTTTTTTTTTTTTTTTTTTTTATAATTAGCACGCACTAAAGAGGTTATGACTACTCTTATGGTGTAGTTTGAAGTACACAGCGCGGGCGTTAGGGAAATTGGGATAGAGAAGATAGGAGATTCCGATGCACATTGGTTTTAAATGTCTGCAAATTGAACCGAGGGGGAAAGACAGAGCCGGGCAAGGCGTTCCACATTCGCGTGGTACGGCTTATGAAGGAATCTCTATATTTCATAGTACGACCGAAAATAGGCCGAAGGGTAAACTGATGGGCATTCCTGGCTTGGCGAGTATTGCGGTTGAATTGTTGAAGGGGTGGAATGCAGCTGGCGATTTCACTTGAGCACTGTTTGTAGAAATAGCGATAAAACAATGAAAGACATGTTACATTTCTGCGATGTTCGAGCGAATTTATAGAATTCGCTATATTTGTGTCTCCAATGAGTTCAACCTAGATAAACTCCTATTAAACCATGCAGGTTTATTAGATCTTTTTACATGTTTAATATTGGTAGAAACATAGAAATCGCGCTTTCAAGTATTTTTTTAAATTGCACGAACGCATTATTTAAATTACGGGAATCAATGATATTAGCCCATTCAATACCAATTAGAAAATTATTCATTGCATTATAATCTGCATTTAAATAATCAAGTTTTGTATTTTCTTTAAAATGTTCAAAAGACAGCGGATTCAGTACCGACAGATTAAATGAAATTTGCAATGCATTATGGTGAATGCTGTTGACAAGTAAGGGGAAAAGTATTACTATTTTAAAAGAAAGTCATTTTTTAACAAATTGGTTTATTTCTTATTATCTGTTAACATTTTCTTGAAACGGTAGGTAAACATAAAATAAAAAAAAACATGTTTCATAAATATCGGTAAAAACACGAAAAAGAAAATGGCAAAATTATTGTTACATTGTAAAAAGGTGTCAAAATTATTTGCACAAGTGCATTTTTCTTCTTCAAGTCATCTAAAAGCCGATAAAAAATAATATATTTTAGTACAATCAAAATGGTTTTATTGACACAGTTTTACTTAATAACTTGTGTTTCCTCCTTTTGCAGCAATAACCTCTGCAAGGCGTCTTGGAACGGAATCTATCAAGTGTCGAATTTGCTCTGCAGGAATGGTACTCCAAGCTGTTATAAAATCCTTCCAAATTTCGTTTGCAGATCTTCTTATGTTCTGTGGAATTTTCGATTTCACAAGATGCCAAACATTTTCGATCACATTTAAATCAGGACTTTGCGGAGGCCATTTCAAAGTTTCTTGACCTACTTCCGATAGATATTTTTTTATGTTCCAGGCAGTGTGTATGGGTGCATTATCTTGCTGAAGGATGAAGTCGTTACCGATGAATCTAGAGCCTGCAACTAGTGCAAAATCATTTAGAATCTCTAAATAATGTGACTGTCGCATATGATCGGAGCACCGTACAAGTGGTCCCACGCCACCATATGATATGCATCCCAATTTGTTAAAAATGACTTTCTTTTAAAATAGTAATACTTTGTTGAGGAGATATAGTATGAAAAACACATTGTGCAAATAATTTTGCCAACGACTGTATGCTGAACAGTTTGCTCACAATATGGGTATGGATCATTTATTTGAATATGAAGCTTTAAATCATAAGGATGGAAAGGAAAACTACTATGATTTCGATATTGATGAACAGTGTAAGTTAATCTATTAAATTTTTTTAATTTACTATTATATTAAAATCTTTTTTTAAATAAAACCATTATTCTTTTTCGTTATAGCTTGTCCCTCAACAAGTCATTCCATCAATGTTTCAACCTTCATGGAAAAAGAATATTCGTCTTACATTAGTGATTCTAATGTATAGGAACCGGAATGACAATGTTAGAAAGAAAATTTCCATAAAGCCCAACACTCCTTTGACGTCATCAGGACCTGTGGAACGGCTGTTTTCTTTTGCGGGTCTCGTTAACACCCCAAAGCGTAGCGCTCTTTCCGACCTACATTTCGAGCAACTTGTTCTATTAAAGGCCAATTCCTCTTTTTTGAAATCACTGGAACCTTTAAAAAAATAAAATAAAATAAAAAAACGAGTTTTTCTAGTAGCTAAGGTAATTAAGTATAAAAAGGTTTATCATCGCATTATAATTTGTCATCTAAGTGGAACTTTTATTGATAAAATGGACTTGTAATTAAGAAGTACTTGAAAATGTACGTATTGATTTTTAAGTACCAATTCCATTGTACTTTTTTTTTTAAGTACAAGTACAGGGTACTGGGTACTTACACAGTACTGCAGTACAAATATACAACCATGGGTATATCTATGTAAAGTTATCGGTCTATCACGACCAATATTTCCAATTATTGAAAACTTTAATCATATGCCAGTAAAAAATTCAAAACATATCCTAGAAGCTCAAAAACAGAAACTCCTACTTGGTACGCTTGCCCTGTACTCAAAAATCTTGCGAGATGTAAGACCTTATAAAATAGTATACAGAAGGCGCTGAGACGGAACTTCCTGCAATTGCCTGTTACTGAGAGTTTTCACTTTCATTTTATATAACCGCCATATGAGATAAATATCCAAAAGTGGATTTGGTTTTCTTTTCGTTCGACCCAGTTTTTTTGAATTGCTGATATATTACCCCATCATCCAGAATGGTACAAAATGCTAATTTTATTTATTAATGCCTCTGTGCCATACTTATAGAACTCAACAGGAATTCAATCGGAATCTGCAGCATTTCCATCTTTGAGTCGGTTTAGAAGAGCTTCAAATGTGGTTTGTACCTACATCTAAGATTTCGTTTTCGTAGAAAGGTGCGGCATCCTGAAAGGGACATGCATTATTTGCTGTTGGACTCAGCTATATTTGTATCTTATACATGTTTATTTTAAAAGTTTTTTTTTTTTTAACTTAATCTTATTTTGGATTTAAGGAAGCTAATGCCTTTGCTCATAAAAAATTAAAAACTGTCTTAAAATTCTGATCACACTTCCCTTGCCCATAGGTATGCATGAACATTGAATAGCCTTAATCTAATATCAGATCGACTTAACCGTAACTTTATCTATATGAATCTGACCCTCCCATCAGCATTCGACAATCTAGGGTCTTCCCTGCTCGGCTCATAGCGCCTGACCTCAATTTGCCTGAGAAAGTTTACTTGAGCCAACCCAACGATCGACTATTCGTTTTCGAATCCAGCACCAAAAACCCAAAAAAAAAAAAAAAATTCATCATCACACGGCAATTAAACAAATTAATGTAGAAAAATGTTTTTCCATATCAACAGAACAATAAAAAAAAAAATAAAAACACAAACTATAACATCACTTAAGTATTCATAATGGCCATTGTGCCAAAGTAACTTACAAGCGAAACTGGGAAAAAGATACATTTTCCCAAAGCTCAGATCTATTTCGGGGATCTGAACGCAGTCGGTAGCAGCCCCCCTGCTCCGTCCCCCAAAAACTCCCACACACTGTTTGCATATTTTTGTTTTGCCAGAATGGGGACCGTCTTTGTGTCATAACTTAACACCAATAGCTTAAACAATTGAATTATTGCCGCCTTAAGGTCTTGTCAGTTTGGGGGCGGAGGCTCCTACCTATACCGAAAGCAAAAAGCCCAAACCGGAAACTTTCCTCCATGTAATACCATTGTCTTGCGAAGCAGATTATTTTGTTGGCCGTTTTGTGAGATCCGAATTTATGTTATCAAATTATTGTTGCACGCTTCGCTTGCTACCACACCGTGGAGCGGAATGTGCGATGGCCAACCAGGGTGCTAATTATTTATTTTTTATGTACCTTTTGTAATTCACACGAGTAAATACCCGCCGAGAACATAATTTGTTTTTCGAAAAAAAATTAAAGATATAAATGGGTGCGCGCTTGAGTCCGAAATTATGCACAAGAGGGAAATGAAATTTGGAAAATATTTACCTATAAGAATTGTTAACCGTGTTTGGGCTTTGCTCAGTGTTGCGGAAAATCTATGAAAATTCGGTATCTTTCCCCAGGAAAGTCTTGCGATGGACAATCGGTGTCGATGGCTATCTATTGTAACTGTTTATAGGTTGTTTGGTGTTATGATAATAGGCGTAACGAACTAGCTACCGTTACGGCCGTTAATTTGTGTCAGATTTGGTTGGTAATTAGTTGGGGCATTGTAAATGGGTTTCTGCCCAGTTTCAGGTATCATTTGTCATGAAGAAATGTGGTAGTTTGATATAGCGAATACCCAGTGAGCCTTGAGCATTAGATACCTACATTTCAAATGATTTCTGGAAAGACATTTAGAAAGCCTGTATTGCATATATTGCTGTATATACAAGGTGGGCCAAAAGAGATCACCCTATTGGAAGATGCTCTTATTTTTTCAAATGGCCGCCAATGTCAAATCTGTTTTGACATTTGTGGACTAGACAGATGTAGAATACAAGTGAAAAAGCCATGGAGCGATACACTCCCCAAGATCGCGGAATAATCGTGTCTATCGATTTTTCGACCAAAATCATAATGGGCAATGAGGCTCATTTCCACATCAGCGGTTACGTGAACAAGCAAAACTATCGCTTCTGGGGCACCGAAAATCAACGATTAATGCACGAGGAGCCATTACACCCGCTCAAGATCGCCCGATTTAACCATTTCAGAATATTTTTTGTGGGGTTTTTTGAAGTCCCGTGTTTACGTGAACAAGCCCGAGAGCCTAGAAGCCCTCAAGGACAACTTTCGAAACGAGTGCGACAATCTGTCGCCAGAAAAGTCAGACCTCTTTTCCAGAAAGAAATGAAAAAAAAAAATAATACACAGGTGAACATTATGTCAATTTTATTTTTAAATGCAACAATTTAAATTCGATTCAAATTAATAAAATTTGCTTTTAACTTTGGCAGTAAAAATAAATATATTTTGAAATTAAAAAGGAGCAAAATATAACTATTTCTTAAGAAAATGTATCTAGCCTCAATAACATTCTATAATTGTCTTGCAACCGTTTCGACGATTTTTTGCAGCAGTTCTGAAGCCACGTCATCCAAAAGCTAAAAGTTACTACAAAAACGATCTCTGCTGCGTGTTAGAAAAACAGTTATTCTTCCTTTAATGCAACATCATACACATATTCGAAAACATTAAATCTGCGCCTTGGGCTGGACAAATGTGGGTTTCTAGTTCAACATCCAGTAAAAGATAAATCACCACTGGGCTTTTGTTATAAGGAGCCTAAAGCTTCTGCTGGATCAGCATTGGAACCTGCACAACCGTTGCACGGTATACAAACCTAAAACATTACAAACCCATATTTTCTTAAATTATATTTTCCATTTGTGCAAATTATTGATTTTTAAATATAAAGACATAATGTGAATTTTTGTCCAAAAGTACTTTCTTTTTGATTAAGCTATGTTTTTTCAATTTTTAACTTTCTCGATATTTTATTCGTGCAAAATTTTGAACTCGAGATATGAATCAATTCTGACATTACGATGATAGAGGAACTCAAAAAAAAAAACGGCTCTTAAAATTATGTCCGCCTGTCGGTGTGTGCCTCAATTTTATTGGTAAGCCAGTATGATGTGTTCGAAAACGGCTCTAACGATTTCAACCAAAATTGATATTTGAGCTAAAAAACCGAAAAACGGTTTAGAAATCGGGACATACATATCTCGAAAACGGTCCATACGATTATAACAAAAATGCATTTTGAAGGTAATACGGTCATTTAGCAATGACCTTAGTAAAAGCATAATAAAAAACTCAGTTTTTTCTATATTATCGTACAATGGACTTTTGAAAAATTAAATTTTCTTTACCTATATTACCGAAAAACAGTAAAAGCGATTGATAAAAATGCATACTTATAGTAAAATTGATGTTTTAAAAATTCTTGTGCTATTAATTTTCAATTCGAATTACCGAAAACGCAAAATTTTAGAAACAGCTCATATCTCGAAAACCCCATTTTTGATTTAATGAATTTTTAAAAACCAAGCTATACTCACATTACAAACTATGTCTAATACAAAAAATGTTTTTAAATAGTTAAACAACAGTATTTTTCAAATTAAACATTCCAATATTTGTTACGGTTTTGTCTGCATAATTTTACAAAAACCCCTCTAACAATTTTGATCAAAATACATAGTTAGTATAATAAAATATGTAATACTAGTTAGGATCCCATACTTAGTTTTTCTCAAAATACTCGAATAAACCAGATTCTTCAAAAATTGCAAAAATTGCTTTCCAAAAGCCGATCTGTGTTCATATATTGTTTTTTAAACTCAATACCGCACTTCCATTAAAAGTGCAATAACAGCGACGTAAAACTTCTTCAATATAATTCCAACCACCTGGGGCTTACACAATCAGAAACTCCCACTTCATTTGCACCAGGACAATAATTAGACCCCAACTCGCATTCCTCTGGAAGCTGGCCCCATCAATTTTTTTTTCAATTTCGCCATTTTGTTTTCCTATCGGTGTTACGTCAATTGAGAATCCGTGTGACATGCAAAAACATACAAAAATATAAAATAAGTGATGCCAACCAAATTTAACGGACAAAAATCTATCAACGCTGACAGCAACTTTGCTGACCAAATTTGGATTAACGAGGAATTTTCGTTCGACCCAGTCGTGCGCTATTTTTTTAAATGAATTGAATCGTTGTTTGTTTTGTTTTTTTGACGTTGCCATAATGCCATAGGGCGTTGTGGCGCAATCGGAACATTAGCAATATCGGCATAACACATTAAACTGCACCAGAAAAACACAAGAAAAATATGTTTCTACGCAAATGAAATCCATTGGAGTTATAGAGACATACAGGGACAAAGGTACAAAACACACCAAACTTTCAAGTGTGGTTCCGGCTTTAATGTTTACAAAGTTGATGTGGTTGTAATTTATATACTTTTTCTAACGTAAATATGTATAAGAGACTTCTCGCGTTTCATAGTTTTTGCATTCTTATTCCATAACTAACCTCAGTGCGTAAACGCTGTTTTCAATTGTATCATGCCGCAAATTTTGCTGTTGATTGCAAAATTTATTAAACTTAAGGTTAGACTCCAGAAGAATACCTTGTATTTCGGATATTGCTATTTTGTTTCTTTGTAAAAGCTGTGGCCGATCCATGATGGTTTCTCTTCGATCTCCTAATTTTTCTCCTCCCAAGCATATCCATAGAGTATACCTAATAAAATGTCAGTTCGACAGAAAAAAACGAGGGGAGTTCCCGTCTCACATTTGAAAAAAAAAAACAAAAAAAAAAAAAGGTTTTAAAAAGTTAAAAAGGTGTCAAACCGCATAACTGCGTAAATTCCCTGCGGAGCATTCGATCAGACTTAACATCTCCGACTAAAAATAGACTGTCATTCGAGCTCTTCCGAAATGGTCATAGAAACTATAGCACATCCTTAGCACTCACTTCGAAAAGGAGGGTCCTCTTAAGAGAGATGTTCTCAACACTGCAAGAAGCAGAACAACTAAAAAACACACAAAAATCTCATAAAATCAAATCCATGTCCTTCGGCTTCTATTTTTTTTTTTGTAAGTCCTACCTACGCACAACAATAATGTTTGGAAAACGCATCTGCACATCTGCCCTACGGGACGCTATACGATCCGCAGTGAATCGGTTTTCTTTACCATCATGAGGGAGTACCTAGGTCTAGGCATTAATAAAAAACAATAGCCTCTAAGGAATCTCACTTCATTGTTACGCGCTGTGTTTAAGTACATTTCTGAGCCGTAGGATACTTTTCAATTTCTTTTTCTAGAAATTCTTTTCTTTTTCGGATCCGAACTCCATGTGCGTCCGTCTACAAGAGATTTATAAGTAGTCCATAGACGATTCATAAAAAAATTAGATCTCTTGTCTTCTTCTTATTTTTTATTCGAAGAGTTAAAGGATTCTTCAAGTCATTTGAAGCAGTAAATTAGAGGTATCTAATCCTTGCTGGTTCCCACACAATTTTTGTATAGGCCGTCTCGTCGATCTGTTTTTCATCTCCTTCTTGGTTGCATTTGGATGATGTTTTTTTTATTGCAACGGATGTTTCTGGCGCATTGCACGCATTCAAGTCCTCGAGTGGAGAATGGCGTAAGATAGAGACGGCTTGGCAGTTTTTGAGTTGCGGCCCAATCCTTTTTTTTATGAAAACACTGCGACTGCATGTGCGTTCGGTGAAAGAGGGAGAGATGTTCACAAAATAGAAGGACAATGCATATCCCCAGTTTGTTGAAACGCAGCAAGGATTACACAGCAGAAAAGTTCCGTACAGAAAGGATTGTTAATGTCATCAGAGAAAATAGGTTTTACCTAAGAAGGAGGTAGGATGCTTTGTTCGACAATAAAGGGGTTTTGCGATTTTCGTAACCGCATGCATGAATATGAATAACTTCTCGAGGATTTTCTCGAGACGCATATCTGTCAGATGACGGGGGATTACTGGCCTGCATGTGCTGTTGACATGAAGCGCCAAAGTAAGATTTGGCGCGATTGTTAAATCCACCGTGGAAGCAGCCCGTAAGCCGACAGGACCGCCGGTTGCCGGTATGTGATGTGTGACCCATTAAAATGCGACTCACTTTCGTTGATGAAACTACTAATGCGATGATTCTGCAACTGAAATTTACATACGAGTATGTTCAGCATTTTACTGTTGACCCAGTTCCAGTTTTTTTTTTTTAGCATTCACTTGAATGTGGCGTGGAAATTATTCGAAAGAAATCAAGTGCAAAATTCATTAACTCCATACCAAGCCCAAAGTAGTTTACTTATCGATTGGATTCGCCTTTCGCGCGAATACTTTCATAATCGCACACCGGCAGGCTAGACTCGTGTTATAATTAAAAATGTTTGCACGCGATATTCAATTTGATGAAATATGGTAAACTGTGGATGTGTGGAGAACAACGTCTTCAAATATTTTCAAATTCAACAGATAGGTAGCTACTGATGCAAGTGTAAAACGGATCGCGTTCCGCCTCGATTTATTGAATATGCAGACAGTTTTTTCATGCACTAAGGAATATAGGTGGAGCAGGAGTTTTAGTTTGGCCAACTTTGAGAGACTACAGCCGCATCGGAGGAAGTACACGGAAAATAAAATTTTTTTCTACACAAAGAAAATACGTTTGTTGAATCGAGAAAACTAAAAAATTAACAAATTCTTCCTTATTCGAATTTAATTTAATTGTATTTAAGCATTAATACTTGATTCAAGAAAATAATTGTAATTAGTAGGATAGTAGGTAGGGGAAGGTCTTGTACCTTGGTCCGATTGTACCTTGATCCGAGTGCCAATTTCCAGAATAGTACAAACCACGAAAAAACCGGTTATTCTGTGAAACTTTAATATTCTTTTCTCTCTAAGTTTCTTTTTGAACTTATGCAGCTGTACGAGTCGGCAAAAAACAAAAAAAAAGTTTTTTTTTTGTATCTATTTTCTGAAGTTGTGTAGTTCTTAATTTTATGTCTATTGTCCGATACTTTTATCGATTTCGGTAAGAATATATTGATTATCTTTTGGTAGGAACACATTTTTGTACGTGTGTGCTTTAAATACTACGTCAAAATCATTTTTTTTTGTTGAAGTGGTGATCGTGTGCCTTGGACCTATCATAGCGCGTGTACCTTGGTCCGGTCAAAGCTTCACGTTATTCGATTTTTTTAAACAAAATTGTTTTTTTTTTATGTTTCAGGAAAATATGGCAAGAAGCAAAATAGATAAATAATATTAAAGTCCTTTGTTAAGCATTTTTTTAGTTAACGAGAGTATTTTTTATTTAAAACTATTGTTTGAATAAAAAAAATTTGTCAACCACACAAACTTTAAGACAATGGTTTGTTTTCTTGCTGCTTTCTTGAAATAAAATAAAAATGGTACAATTTTCACTATTTATTGAGAGAAAATACAGTTTTCACCTTTAAACTAGGTATAGAAAAACCTTCAATAATACTTTCGGTCCAAGGTACAATACTCTGTGGACAGTCACGTCTTGTACCTTCAACCGTTTGAGGCCAGCATATAGAAGTTAAGTTTTCTATGGTATGGTAAGCAATATCCTTTTGGTAGTTTCGCATTATCATAGATCATAGATAAGCCTTCAGGTAATAACTAAAGAAACAAAAAAAAAATGTGCGACTGTATCCAACAGTCCCGAAATATGTATGTGTAAACACCGTGCGTGCGGTATGTGTGTGGCTCGATACACGTCATTGGGAAAAGAGGGAATTGTAATAACCGTATTCTTAATATATTATGAAATAACAAAATATCGACAACAGCTCCACCTATCGGGTCCAAAACTATCCTATCTTTCTAGCTGCATACAACCATGCACACAAACAAAGTTTCATTGAGATCGGGTGAGTTTCTCAAAAAAATCGACAACAGCGCCACCTATCCGGTCCAAAACTATCCTATCTTTGCAGCTGCATACAACAATGCACACATAGGTACAACATTTCATTGGGATCGGTGACGGTAACGTTAACAGTGACGCGAGTTTATTGGTTTCTTCCACTCCAAAGTGCCCAACGCTCCGCGCCTAAAGAAGTATTAACTTCAAAAACATGCTTTATTTCAGCTCATAAATGTATGCAATTTTAAAAACGTATGCAATAATAAAATATATGCAATGGCGCATTTCCGTCACAGCTACTTGAATGTTTGGAATTACTCCATCAGATTCCAACAACGCGCGTTTACACATCAAAACAAAAAAAACTAATGATAAAACGTTACATAAAATATTGGCACAAAACTGAAGGTACAATACCTTCCTACATAAGAAAATATCAGATTACTTAAACGAGCAAATATTTATTGATTTAAGAAAACTAAAAGTAATTGTTTTATTCTATGAATTTTTAACTTAACTTTAAGTTAGGACAGATGTAAGAAGCAGAGTGTTGCGAAAAGCCATGTTTTCTGTACTTTAATATTATGTCACGGTCACTATTTAGTTTATTTTTTTTTTGCACTTTACATAGCAAAAACAGGTCTAAGATTTGATGACAAAGAAAACTTGGAAGTTCAAGATGAAAATTATGAAAACAAGAATACTATAACTAAAGGTAAAAAAAATATTTAATTTATGTAAATAGTTCCATAACTTGCTTTTCTAAATAAAAATAATTACCAAAAAAGAGCATATCCTTTTAAATTTATTTCCAAAAAATAAGTAGGCACTTGATATCAACAGATGAGCTAAATATTCATATATAAAGAAAAATTTTTTTTCCTATAAATTGGTCTGAAAAATAAATGTAGGTACGCTTTAAGACAACAACTTTATGAAATAAAAGAAAAGTTCTTAAGGTTACATTTCGTATTCAACATATACTTTGATCAAGAATTACTATTCTTAATTTCAGGAATAAGTTATTGATTTATAAAAAAATGTTTCTGATTTTACATATGCATAATTAAGCGAACAGTTTTTGTGTCAAGAAAATCTGTGAACGATTTAAGATTTCCTGACTTTTGGAAAGAAAATTTTATAAGTAAGAAAAAAGTCTTGTTTAATATTCTACTAAAAGTTTAGAAAAAAATTCTTCAGTGTATTTTATCGGCTACGCATTTACTGTCTACAATTTTTAATTATTGATTGCATTGCATATGGTGTGACCTATGATTGTGAGTATTGAGACCATTTAATTCCCGAAGCTATACAGCTCAAACCTATTTGTGTTTAAAGTACGACTTTTTGACTTGCATAGGTTTTTTGAAAAACTCATTTTCTAAAGTTTGTTTGGAGAAAAATATTCTCATTGTTTGAATTTAAATTTATTGTAGGTATAAAACTAGCGGAGCCCAGCCTACTTTGCTAGGTGTTAAAATTATAAAAATTCGTTGAGTCGAGGATCTTCCCAAAAATTTCTTTCGTAAAAACCTTCTCCTGACAACTACGAACAACTGAAAAAATATTTGAGCCAAATCGGCCCAGCCGTTCTCAATATTGATGAATTACTATACATTTTTGACACCATTTTTATATATATAGATTTATTGTGTACTGGTCCATTTTGATTTAAATATGGAGAAAAGGACATAATTAAATATGAAAATATCGATCAGCTTTTATCGCATAATACGATTGTGGTCTTTATTCTGTTAAAAAATAGGAAAAGACTTGAATTTGCCAAAGAAAACTATAAATATCCAAATCAATAAGCACAAAAGAAAGATCTCTGCGCAAAATGTATATTGCTGATGTAAAAAACGAAAAATTTTGAAGAATGGGTAACTTTATTAAAAATCCAGGTTTAACTCATAGTTTAACTCTCGAGCTTATGTAAAATGAAAAAAAATAGTAGGTACTAAGACGGGTTTGTTTTAATGGAAATAAATTGCTCAAGTATAGATTTGTTTGAGCTAAAGGCAAAAATTGCGGCGCAGGGTCATAAGTCCACAGGCCAAAAGTCCACAATGGACTTTTTACCCACTTAGGTAACCATGTGAGCCTAAAGTTCACACAAAATTCTTGTGAATTTTTGACTCACTGATTGTGGTCTTATGGCTCACGGATGAAGAAGGTGAAGAAGAGGACAACGAGCTTGAAAGCGAGGCTAAAAATTCTAGTAATGACCTCATTTGCGGTGTTTGCCTCCAAAATCCACAAGACACACTTCTCCAGCATTGCAATCATTTTAAGATTGCTCTTTCAAACTATGAATTCTGTATGGGGGGGCATGCTGCCCCCCTGCAACCCCCCTGCTTAGGGTTACTGATGGATTACGGGGTGGGTGCAAGGTTATTCTTATTACTCAAATTTTGTTGGCGTTATTGCACTTTGTGGGAGTGAAATAAGACCAACTGTTGGATTACTTTATTACTTATTACTTATTACACTATTTAAGAGTGAAATAAGGTACATTTTGAAAAGTTGGTCTTATTTCACGGCATCTATCAAACATTCCCATACTTTTTGAGTTGTCAAAACAACTCTTTTTGTCATATGGATAATTGTGGGCTTATGGGCTACTTCCATTTTAAAATTGTGAACCTATAGCCCAAATTATTGTGAACTTTTGGCTCATCCGGGTGGGTTATAAGTCCACAATTGATTTGTGTCCACAATTGATTTGTGGACTTATAACCCACATAGATGGGTCAAAAGTCCATTGTGGACTTTTGGCCTGTCTACTTATGACCCTGCGCCAAAATTGCTTGCAGGTCCATATAAGACCCTAGGCATAGCTTCTTGAAACTAAATCCGAGATCCAAAGGACAGTTACTTTTCGGGAACTCATTGCTCACTGACCATAAGGGTTCACATTCTTTAATGGTTCATGCTGTGACTAATTCCCATTAGAGCCGAACAGGCCAAAAAGGTCTTTCTCTTCGCAAGTATTTCGCTTTTCATTCATTGCCTGACATGCCAATCGATCTTTGTCAGCCAAAAGTGACTTAAAAATGTAATGAGGTGGTTACTTTTGTTCATGTGCTGGCGCCCTTTTCTTACATAGCTATTAGCTACATCTTAATTTAGCGCATGCAACTCAGCGGGGCATAACCCAAAATTTGTCCCCCTCACCTATGCGTGGCAATTGACCCAACCAAATTTGCATGTGCAAAAACGGACCCAAATACATATATTAATCAAGCTAAGCTCCAGCGCACTTAAATGTCCTCTGCCGTTATTTCGAATTAATTTCAAATTAAGAACTCCAAAAATATTCTTCAAATAAACGCCAAGCATCTCACTGATGAAATTTCACAAAATTCTTATCTATCCGTGGAATCACCCCTTTTTCTTTAAACAATTATGACCCAAATTAATTATATCACATTTACAGGCACGACTTCTTTGAGTATAATGATAATGACCAATGCTATACCTGAACTACCGTCGCAGAGCAACCCTGGCAAAGTCACGAAGAATTAATAAATCCAGGAAGCGTTCCCCCAAATTTAACACGGAAAACTTTTCGGCCATACCAAATTTATTATTATTTCATTTCTTTCTTCATAGGCAGTGCTCTTGACTACATAGTGGTGGTTGTTGGTTGGTGCTCTTTGGCCATGTTAATTAAAACAGATGTCTTGAGACATCAGCGCACGGCATTTTATATATATGCTCAAGTGAGTCGCATGAGCGAAGCGCACCGAATTCAACCATCTAAATGAACATGCGCACACACACAAGTTGCCCGCAATCATATTTTGATAACCCCTTCAACAAAGTTAAGCAATTTGTTCTGTTTTTTGTTTCTCCCTTCGACTTGGTCAAACACATTTTAACCATTTTAAGCAGACAATTAAATTTAATGCCAAAGAAGTGCACACACAAAACTGTTGATGATGATCTTTTCAAGTCCATATAGAGAGTCAGTGGGGTATTGCTAACCAAACAAAAATTATACACTCACAAAATAGTGAGAGCTTCATTATCGCGAAACTTGTGGTCACTGGTCAGCTGCTGTCGAAATTAGCATGTGGAAATCTTGTTCAAAATGTGGCTTCGGGTGAAAGCAAAGCACACGATTAGGCAGGAATTTTCAATGGCTGCATTTGCATTTGAATGTCAAAACGGAAGAGAGTCCTTTTCGTCCAACATTTATTTTCATTTTTAAAAACACTGATGAAATTATTTACGGGCGTGTTGCTTCAAAGACTATAACAATGGGTTGATGCATATAAACTTTTTATTCAATCGCCCTTCATACTGTCCAGGCAGCAAAGCTCTACTTTGGCAGAGGAAAGGATGCTTGATACATTTTTTTAATATCTTTGGTGCAGAAATTCGAAATTCACTCTCTAAACAGAAGAGCACTGTTTTACAAACTCAGCGAAGCTACATCATAAATACGCATTAGGAGCTTTGGACTTCCGGAAGCAATAAATTGAAGAGAAATGTAATTTTATACCCTTGATTGTTAGTATTTTTAACTTTCTCCATTACGTAGTAAGAGAAATATATGTATTGTTTTCGTACAAAATTTCGAACTCGAGATATTAATCAATTCTGATATTACGATGATAGAGGAACTGAAAAAAGTGGGTCGCAAAATTCTGTCCGGTCTGTCCGTCCTTCAACAGGCCTACAGCCTAAGCCAGCCTAAGCGGCTTCCCGGATTACGTTCAAACCTCGGATTTGGAGTTCGGGAGGGGTTTTTTTTTTTTGCAAGGTAACTTCAATATTAATGGTACTTCCCATATAACATTTTCGTACCAGTTTGATTTGATCGAAAACGGCTCTAACGATTTCAACCAAAATTGATATTTAAGCTTAAGTAGGTGACGTTACCATGACTGCGTACCCAGTTTTTGCCTAAAAATTCGAATAACGTACTTTGAAAATTTCGACATATCTCGAAAACGGTCAATACGGTTGTGCAAATTAATTTCTAAGGTAGGTAATGTGGTCATTTATAACTTAATCGCCAGCTCCGTTTTTCTTTATGTTGTCGTACAATGGATTTTTGCAAATATGTAGGTAGTCATATTTTTAAAATTAGGTTTTTTTTAGTTTACCGATTTTGACCAACATGCAAACTTAGAGTCAAATTGATGTTTTCATAATTATTGTGTCCCTAATATTCAATTAAAATCACCGAAAACGCTAATTTTAAAAACTGCTCATTATCTCAAAAAATCCATCTTCGATTTCAATAAAACGTTAAAAACAAAGTGTTGCTTTTATCCCGAACAATATCATAGTTTTCAGCTTAATAATTAAACAATGGTATTTTTCAAACTAAACATAGCAATATTTGGTACTGTTTTGTCAGAACAATCTTGCAAAAATGTCTCAAAAGATTTTAGCCAAAATACATATTGAAGATAACATAAGTATTCTAAATAAGATCCCGTACTTAGTTTTCCTCAAAAAATTCGAAGACGCCAGTTTTTTAATTATTTCTCAAAAAATACTACAGAAATCAAGATCTATGTATTTTTACATATCTAGATCTGCGGTATATTTTTGTCATAGGCTTAATGCGCCATAGCTACGCAAAACTTATTTTAACCAAATACAACCCACTTTTTTTACAACAATATTGAATTATTCATCTTAAAATAATGTCAACCATTTGGGGGCTTACACAATCAGAAAATCAAACTTCATTTGCACCCCACACACGAGCATCGGGATATTCAATTTCAGAAATGCCTGAATTCTTACAGAATAGGTATATCTATCGAAAGATAGCGGTCTGTCATGAGCAACATACTTCCAATCATTGAAAACTTTAATCATATTCTAGTAAAAAATTCAAAACATATCCTAGTAGCTCAAAAACGCATACTAGGTACGCTTGTCCTGTACTAAAAAATTGTGTGAGGTGTAAGAACTTATAAAATAGTATAGTAGGCGCTTATAACTCTCTATAGCCAGGAATTTGCGACAATTGCCTGTTACTGAGAGCTTTAACTTTTAAAAACTTGTTATATTGTTATTTGATATAACTGTCTTAAAACACTTCCAGACCCACATTACACAATTGTGCGATGTGAATCCAATAAAGTTAATCCGTTTTTAATAAAAACAGAAAAGTATACATGGCTTTCGTAATAATAGAAATAATAATACTTAGATTCTAGAAAAATTCAAATGTTTATCAATCTGTTGTATTATGCATTCGCCAAGGTATAGTATATTAATTCCTGCGTTCACGTCTCGATTCCAACAAGTACTACAGTTTTGACAATACTGGTACCTGTGTGTAGATTTTGATGTTTTATTTTCGCAGAAATATTTTGCACACAACTTTGTAGTTCGAAAATCGTTTACAAATAAAATATCTGCCTTTCTCCTCATAAGTGCCTCGATTAATTTTGTATTTGGACTTCGTACATACCCACGCATGAGGGAATTTGAAGCAATCTCCGTAGAGCCGATGCATATCAACGTTTTTTCTTTGACATTTTTGAAACTATCTGTTTCGCAATGGTATGACTTGTTTTCTCAACACAAATGAATTTTTGTAGTTTCAGGCGTGTGACTTTTCCCTGTGCGTATAATTTTTGTTTCTCTGCAAATATTGAAAGCTGGTATTCTGTATACTGTTCAAAAGTTTCTGAATATGGTGATATTTCCGCAATTTTTGCTTGCAAGAATGATATCCAGACATGTTGTGATATGTAGAACTTTTGAATTTAACTGGTACACCATTACGAAAACCGCCGAATAAAAGTCTTAGACCAGTATCGAGACCCAGTTTATTGTCATATATTGTATTCCTCATTTTTAACACGTCTCCTCTATAGTCCTCTTCTTGTGTATGTAATTTTTTTCTTTTAACTTTGACAATTTTCGTTTTCATTGGCTTCTTCATTGAGAAAGATACCGATATGCCATCTGTTTGAAGTGAATAATTGAATTTCTTTGTAATAGTTTCTGGTAATTTGAAATATTTTCTCCATTCTGAATCGCGTTGAAATGTCATCCAAGCACCCTTGTATAACTTAATGCCCCATAACATTTGATAGAATGCAAACGAGTCATATTGTATACGATGACATCCGTGTTTCAATATTGGAACCAAAGCAAAGTTCTTCATATTATTTTTTTCATTATAACGTTGTAGATTATAGAATAATGGCAAACAAGGCCACAATAATTTACGATTATAATATTTCATCTAGTTTTTCTCCATTCCATGATAATTTATCTTTAAGTTCTTGTAAAAGTACAATCTCTGGAGTTTCTTCGCTCTTGGTTTGGAACAGCGGTATGATAGCAAGAATAGGTTCCTCAAGGTTAAAACCCACATAGCCCCTCTCGAATGTTTCTCGAATGCCACTGAAAAAAAGGTACAACATAGCAATGAAAAAATTCATCAATAGAATGAAAAAATCATCAATTTTAGTCCAGTGAAATTGTTCGTTGCTATGATGAAACCGATTTCATCAATATGAAGAAATTTGAAAACTATAAAATATGTTCATCATTCATCAACTTTGTTCATCAATGTTATGAAAAATTCATCAATGTGATGAACCAAAATTGCCGTCCAATTTCATCAATGTGGTGAATGTGTCCATCATATCGACAATTTTGTTCATCAATATGATGCGCACTTTTTGTGTTATCACTTTTGTTTTCATGTGTTTGTAAGTTGGTGCACACGAAAAAGAAAATGTGAAATAGAAATACTTATACCAAATAAAACGTAAACACATAACCTTTCTTCTTTACTGAGAATGGTAAAATACCTAAACGAACATAATGTCATGGAAATGGTAATGGAGGCAATATTATGTGATTTTAATAATTGAATTTCTTCGTATCCGAAAGGAAAATATTCCAACGACAATCACTTTTACCACGAATGTCACTAATTTGTAGTGGCAAAAACTCACGCGCTCAAGAAATATTGAGGATTTATAATATATAATTTTATTTCGGAGCTAGTTACTTTTATTTTTCCAGGAATTTTATTTTTTTTTTTTTGATAATGGATCCCAATTAGAGTCAGAAAGCGGCCATTTGCCTGCCATATGCATTTCTTGAGGTATGGGCACAGGGTGCAGGTAGATGTAGAGTAGATATACATTTGTGTTTGAAAAGTGTTTTGCATTTTTTGTTATTTAATCATAATCAATATTCAATTGATCCATTCTCTTGAATTTTAGAATTTCAAGCATCGAAGAGCATGTATACCTAAAAAAATTGGTTAAAAAATAATCTTAAATTGATTTTGAAAATATTCAAATATGCGCCTATACATGTTTTCTTAAAAGAGGCATAATAAGGTAAACATAGCATTGTAGTTCATTGGCAATACTTGTTACCAAAGGAAAATCGGTTAAAAATATTCATGACAATTCTAGCTCTATTTCCATTTATTTAATGCTACACTTCCTATCTACCTTTTAAATATGCATTTTTTTACAAATTAAAAAGCGTCTAGATATGGAAAAAATACGTAATTTTGAAAATAAGTTTTAAGAGCAAAAAATTTATGTCGAAAAACGTTCGTTTACATAGCATCATTTAAACGAAAGTTGTAAGTCAACACCTTTGTGTGTGCATATCTATACTTCTCGAATAATATAACTTTCCTCCTACAGATTACATAATAAATACCTTTAATATATACATATATGATAGCATTTTATATAATGGGAAAATCGGGATTACCTTTTTAACTTTCCACCGTTTTTATTGAATTTTTCACACTTCATTATCAGTCGCCCGTAGTAAAAGCTAATTAAAATGTTTATTCAACGGCAAGCAATTTTCAACACAATGTTTAAGATAGAAATGAATACTTTTGTGAGAACATTAATTAAAAAATAAACATATAACTATCTATACGATGAAATTTCTATAAGAAGAACGCTTCACCATCAACATCAACATTCTCGTTAATATAAACTAAAGTCTGTTTTTTTGATGAACGCGGTCATCAGAATGATGAAAGCCGTCATCAATACGATGAGCGCCTTTATGAATATGATGAAAATTCAAAATTTGGAAATCGTACTTGAATACGATGATTCCATACATCAACGAGACGAATAAATCATCAACTGGATGAACAAATAACTGAATTCATCGATAGAAGTGTTTTCGTCATATTGATGAAATGATGAACGTAGCTCATACAAAAATACGCCAAATTCTTATCAGAACCCTGCCAAAAAAACTGATGAATGCACTTTCTTCATATTGAAACACGGTTCATCAATTGTCGAAAAGTTTTTATGAATTTATTCATCATATTGATAAAAAGTACGTCATATCAATGAATAGTATTTTGATGGACGTCATTCGTCAATATGACGACGTCTTTTTTTTTCAGTGTGATCGTCGATATTGTTTGTTGCCCACTCTTCAGTAGAGCAGTTTTTCAATTGAAATATTTAAAAGAAAAATAACTTATTTCCTGATTGGGCTTCACTTGAAGGATATCAACCATTATAAGTAGCCTCGAAGAAAAACCTCACTCAGCTACTTCAGTGATGTGAAAGTCCGCACAATATCGCACGGAAAGAATTGAAAATCACCAATTGCAACATTTTGAGTTGTAATTCACGAATCATATATTTTTCGCAAATCACAACGATTTTTTCTTGAATTGATATAAAAATTTGTAATTTGTCAGTGAAAACGGCGAAAAATATCAAATTTTGTTTGTTGCATTTTGCGATTAAAAGAATTAATTCGAGCTTCTTTAATTTGTAGTGATTTGCGAGATTGTTTGGAGCAATTTACCACTTCGATAGGCAAATTTCGTAAACACCACTTTGCTATCTCAAATTGCGAAAAATATTTGGTAATTTACCACCACTGAATGATGAATCAATAAAATCTTATAGTAATTTACCACATTGAAATCGAAAGCAAAATATTTTTTGTAATTTCCATGGAAACTAACTACATAACGTGTGAAATTTTTTTATGCACAGGTAGTCGACAGTAACGATATAGTCCATGGGTCGAACGAAATCCTTTCTTTATATGGATCAATATACATACATAATATGTTTGTGGTGTTGCTGGACAGCTGCAATCATGGGCAGCGACAGACAGTCGGTATTTAATCTTTGCTTAAGGCAGTCGTTTTTTAAGTACTAGTATCGCTTGTGGTCGAAAATCGACCATACCTTTTATAAGAATGTATACTAAAAAACGTACTTCTGTTATTCTCGTTATTCTCGTTATTTATTTATGTTTTTTATAAACAGAAAGAAAAGAGCGACATCTATAATACATGGAAAAATAAAGTGCACGACTGGGTCGAACAAAACTTTCTCGTTAAGAGTGTCCATATGGAATCCCTTATTTCTGAGTATGTTTAGCAGTTCATTTACTACGATGCACCATAGCAGGGCGATAGAACACCACTCTTGCCCCCAGAGTTTTAACAGAATCATATTAAGAATGCTTATTATCTTTTAAATGTATTTTGGTCAAAATGGTTATAGCGGTTTTTTGTAAAATTTGCCAGACAAAACAGTACCAAATATTGCAATGTTTTATTTGAAAAATACTATTGCGTCACTATTTAGTTGAAAACCGATTATAAGTAATTGTTCGGGATGTAAGAATTGCTTCGTTTTTTTAAGTTTTATCGAAATCAAGATGGGATTTTCGATATATGAGTTTTGAAAACATCCATTTAACTCTAAGTTTGCATTTTGGTCAAAATCGTTATCGCCGTTTTACGGTAAACATAAAAAAACTAAATTAAAAAAAGACAGGCACTCCGGGAGTGCCGACAGAAGTTATTACTTGAACAATTACGTGTGCATTTTTCGAATCGTTAGGAAATAATTTCAAAAGAAGTGTTTCTTTATTGATTATTATAAACTACTACTACAAATCTTATATTACAATTTTCACTTTTATTTAAAGCGCCATTGTCCATAAAAAATAATGCATATTATTTTACAAAAAAATATTGCAATCTATTGCTTAAAACGTACATTTACCAATACATACATGAAATATTGGATTTAATAATTAATTGGTATTCTTTGAAATGAATACCAATGAAATTTATGAATTTTCATCTACAAAAATTATACATTTATTACAATTTCCATTTAATTTGTAAATGAGATATCCTATCTTTCTAGCTGCATACAACCATGCGCACATACAAAATTTCATTGGGATCGGTTGAGTTTCTCAAAAAAAATCGACAACAGCGCCACCTATCGGATCCAAAACTATCCTATCTTTCTTGCTGCATACAAACATGCACACATACAAAGTTTCATTGCGATCGGTTGAGTTTCTCAGAAAATGGACAACAGCGCCATCGGGTGTCGGTTTCTCGGTGACGATGACGCGGTGTCGTTTCACATAAAGGTAACGCGAATTCATTAATTTCTTCCCATCTAAAAGTGCCCAACGCGCCTAAAGAAGTAATAACTTCAAAATACTTTTTTCAAAAATCCATTGTACGATAATGTAGAGAAGAACTGAGTTTGCTATTAATTATAAATGACCACATTACCTTAGAAATTATTTTTTGTTACAATCGTATGGAGCGTTTTCGAGATACATATGTCGAAATTTCAAAAGTACCGTTGTTCGAATTTTTTTCGTGGTAACCTCACCTACTTAAGCTTAAATATCAATTTTGGTTGAAATCGTTAGAGCCGTTTTCGATCAAATCAAACTGGTACGAAAATTGAGTTTACCTTGCAAAAAAAAAAACACCTCCCGAACTGTAAGCCAAAAAACTCGAAATCCGAGGTTTGAACGTAATCCGGCAAGCCGTTTAGGCTGTAAGCCTGTGGAAGGACGGACAGACCGACAGACCGGACAGAATTTTGCAATCCACTTTTTTGATTTCCTCTATCATCGTTATATATCAGAATTGATTAATATCTCGAGTCCGAAATTTTGCACAAAAATAATAGATATCTTTCTCTTACTATCTACGTAATGGAGAAAGTTCAAAAATACGTAAATGAACTGCTCAATCGGAAACAGATTCTAATCTAAAATGATTTATGTTTTTAATAGGTACTACTATGGTAATATAAAGTGGCGACAAATAATTCCCCTTACTAAATTTCTTACAATTATTGCTTATTTTTAGGGGCAGGTAAATTGCATACCTTTATGGGTTAATGATTCTCTTCAACAGGTTCTAATCTTAGATGATTAAATACGTTACTATGGAAACATGACAGCGAAAACTTGATTGTCACCAAAATCCTTTTAGTACCTCTTTTGTATGGGGAAATCATAACTTAAGTTTACCACTCTTAATGGCGACATATACCCACGATTTTGTGTTTGTGCACATCTATAATGGCACAGCACCTTTCAAATAAGATAAGTTTCATTCTCCTCATTTCATATTAAATGCCAAAAAAGCGTACGGAAAGCTTGGATGTTCACGTATTAATATAAAGATATCTAGTTCTCAGTGATAGTGAATGTACTAACCATTATAAAGCATTCTGGAATATATATCATGTACCTATTTAATAATGGGAAAATATTAAACTAAAGTAGGTGTATAAATCTGTATTTTTATTTTTTTTTCAGAATGAAGATATGTCTCGCTAAGAAAAGAAGTAAATTGGTATGGATTTTAAAATGTGCAATCGAAAAGGTTTTTTAAGGTTCGTATCAACACAAGTTCTTCTAAACAATTTGCGTGTATTTAAAATGTCAGCATAGACAGAAAAACCACCCAGACAAGTCCCGTTGTCTCCGGACGATAGGGCGTCATATGGTTCTCAGGGATATCAAGAGGAAACAAAATTATAAAATACGACTATGAATTCTGATTGTAAATCACAAGATATAAGTTGTAAATTGAGAATAAAGTTTTCTAATTTCACGATAAAACGTTTTCAATTTAAGACGGCGATGCTTCAAATCACTACTCAAGAATTGCAAATTGCAAAATATGAATTGCAAATTGATAAAAATAAGTTTTAATTTACGATTAAGAATTTGCAAATTACAACTACTGAAGTAGCAAATCTACCCCTATTAGTTCGCAAATCAGCACTAATGAGTTGCAATTCAAGACTAAATGGTTGCAATTCGGTAAGGGATGAAATCAAATTTACTACAGAAAAGTGGTAAATTGCGAAATGTTTTTGCAATTCACAACCATAATAATGTCAAATTTATAACTACTTGTTTAAAATTGCGATCGGTTATGGCAATACGTATTTCTCGTTTGATCATTATTGACAATGAGAAGTGTTGATTCACGATTTTTGGGGGTCAATATCTTCACTTCTTACAATTTCTAAAATTGCGAATAAGAAGTCGTGAATCAGTAAATCCTGAGCTAAGCTCTAAAACTAGACAAACTTTTCGTGATTCTGCGCTTATTTTTCTCGATTTGATCTTAAAATTTTTTCCGTGGCGCCCAGTGATGTGTCTCCAACTTGAGACCTCCTTGTGATGCTCCCTTTGCCATTAACGCGTGCTAGTTCAATGTCCCCATTTCTTCCTTGTCCCTAATATTTCTCGATTAAAAATCTAGGATGACAAACATTCCAGTGATACAGGTTGAATACTCCCCAGAGATTGTCTTGACCGAAACATGCAAAAAAGAAAGTTTCCACTCTCCATGACAGGAGGACTCATGTCCACGACTCTCATAATGCCAATAAACCTTCGGGCAACTATCGCAACATCTGTGCTCAGAAATGAGAAACCTCTCCAGCTCAATCCACCGTCCACCGCACTGATGCGAGATGACGATCACAAAAGATGCTGTTGCTGATGACGATTGTGACTGTGACTGCGCGGTCACTCCAAGGCCCCTGTGTGAATTGTGATAATCTTTGTTAAGCGCCACAATAATATTATTAAATGGCCATTTGATCGTGTGCGCGCGCATTGCTGCGCTGCTGCTATGGAATGGAGACTTCCTGCTTCTTTTTTGCCCGTACTGCCTAATCGGCGACAACGACGATGACGATGACGATGACGACGATGTCGCGGCAACAACAGCGCGCACAGATACTTCTTCCCCGTGCATGTCCACTGCTGTCGATTACCTCACGTTGCCTTCGCTCCAATACGGTGTCGCCAGTGGGTTTCCATCTTTTTTTTGACTTGGCGATTTCTTCTTCATTCAACTGGACTCGATATGTATGACAAAAGCCGAACAAAAAGAGCAACAGACGCGATCTCCGAAGCGCCACAGCCACACAGATGGGCAGCAAGAGGATCGCAACGATGATGGAATTAAATTGATTCATAAGCACTGCTCCTGCTTTTGATAATAATAGTGCAACTGGCCAGAAAGTGGACTCCAGAACTAGACAAACTACTTGTACATCGGTATCGGTCGACGTAATGAGATTCCGTGCGCGACTTTACAAGAGTGGCGGCGGCGGCGGCGTCAATGTTGTGCGCAATCCTTGGGATTTTCCGATGAAAAATTCATTTCATGAAAATTGCCATCATATTTGTAAGTTCGACACACGCACACAGAAACAGATATTGAATATCGATTTCGAGAGGACAACCGTCAGTTTTATATAGGCTCCTCCGCCGCCGGATGCGAGTGTGGCGGCGGTGGTGTTGATTCGATTTCATTATCAGGGCGGATTTTTTCCTCGCAGATCCTTCACGAAAGTACCATATGAACACTGGACCAGATGGAAGCACCAACCGGTGTTATGTCTGAGTCCATGGCGTGCGCGTAAATGCACTCTTACCAAGTTTCGTTTCGTTTTATAATGAATGGACGGACACCTAATGAATAATGTATCTGAGATTGTTACTTTTCGTGTTTATTTGACTATTTGCCCGGTGCACAGAGTCCTCTGCGCACAGATGCGAAATCTCAGTCTCAGTCTTAGTCTGACTGGCGAAATGCCAGAGCAGTTAGTTACAGAAATGTCAGAAATAATTATGCGTGCCAAGTGAAACGGGGAGATGATGGAATCTGACTAACAGGGTAACTGGCGCTCGTGCGAGCCAAGTAATTAAGTAAGTCGGTTGTATATATACTCGTAGCTAAGGGAACATCTATCTAAGGTATGGCAGGCCGCTCGTTTATTTTTTTGTCTGCAAACCAAAGTGTGTCGACTGTTGAGTGAATAAAATGGAATTTTATTGCATTGCATTGCAAAACAAGTGAAATTCTTTTATTGGCCAACACGCTGGTGCTGTCGCGGCTTCTCCGTTTGGCAAGCTTTATGTCATCTTTTTGTTATTTGTATGACATGATTGGATAAGTAGAAAGGCACTCTATGGCAGTCATTGAATTCCTTGCTCATTGGTGAAAGTTTCTACTTGGTCATCCTGCAATGTGGTGCTCAGAATGCAGATGTGTTTAAAAATGCCAGTTCGCACATCAACTCTTTTGTTTTGGAGCAATTTCGAGGTGGTGTGGAAAAACACCGTGGGTTCGAGAATAGACTCCTTAAGTGGTCACAGATGAGAATGCATGAGCTCTTATATCTTCCTTGACAAACAGTGAAATGTGCCTGCAAATACAACTGCGCACAACATAAATTCTTTGGGAACAATTCCGAAGAAGGAAACGGACAACTTGGTCAATTTTATCACACAAAAGACACAGCTCGCCATTTTTACAAAGGAAATTGGATTTATAGTGTACCACAAACTAAAACGGACAATAAGTCAATCCGTTCCAAGGAAACTACGCTTCTTTTTGGAGCCACAGTCTATTCGGGATGATCATAGCAAGACCACTTGGCCAATATCGTTAAATTAGCGTCAATGTTACAATCTGCCTATTTAGATCAAGGAGGTAAGTGTCAATCAGGAAATAAATCAATCCTACACAGCCCCTGCCACATAAGGCTAGTCGCTGACCTGTGACTTTGCACGGTAGGCGTTCACGATATAAAACCCTATACTAGACATACAACCAATGTAAAGGGTGGCCCAACTAAAACATACGACGTTAATTGCAAATAAGACAACAAGTTTTAAGAGAATCATCTTAACATTTTTTATTACGCTAGAAGGATCTATGAAAATTATATGTGAAGGAAAATATCGACCAAATGCTCGCCACGGCTTCGGTGGCATACCTCTATCCGATGGTCCATTTTTTCAATGACTCTGAGACATAATTGAGGTTCAATGTCGTTAATGTGCCTAGTTATCCCATCATTTAGCTCTTGCATTATTCCTGGCTTATTGACGTACACTTTTGCTTTAAAATATCCCCAAAGCAACAAGTACAACGGTGTCGAATCACATGATCGTGGCGGTTAATTAACATCGCCATGACGTGAGATAACACGCGGCCATTGAATTTCTCGCGTAAAAGAGCAATTGTTTCATTGGCTGTGCGGCAAGTGGTACCATCCTTTTGGAAGCACATATCGTCCAGGTCCATATCCTCAATTTCTGGCCACAAGAAGTTCGTTATCATCTCGCGATAATGAGCACCATTCACTGTAACTTCTTGGCCGACTTCATTTTCGAAAAAGTACAGCCCAACGACGCCGCCAGCCCATAAACGAACTGGGCGAGGATGCACAGATATTTTCCCATTTCCTACAGACCCGGTTTGCTGAAATTTTCCCACAATTCTCCCGATTCTGGACGCACATTTGGACGAATATGCCGACCAAAAAAATCACGAAGTGCACGAAATGCATTTTGATTTGAACGTCTATTTTCGTAAAAGGCTTCAACAATCTTAACGCGCTGCTCTATTGTGTACCTCTCCATATAGTTAAATTTGTCAAAAACTGAAACAAAGAAATGTCAAATTAAGTTGGACAAAAAACTTGACGTTAAGGTGTGACTCACAATTAACATCGCGCATTATAGTTGGACCACCATTTATAACAATTATAAGTGTCAGAGGCTGAATATACTAAGACCACCAACGCGGAATACACTCGCCGATATGGTTCCCTCTTTTTTTAAACTTCTAGGGAAGTACACAGCTGTCAATCTGTCAGTAAACATTGCCTCTGAAAATTACACTTGACAACAGCGAGGACATTGCTTTGGCAAAAATTCTTTGGCTGCGTGACAAGTAAAGTTTGGATCACGATTCCTTTATCTAGGACTATAACTTACAACCACATATAAGTGCACCTAATGAACCTGTTAACTCTGTTACTCTGTTAAGGCAATTTACAGCCCGATTCTGGCAAACCTCAATGATACCACACAAGACACACAAGCCTGACAAGTTGAAGTGAAATTTATTTTGTACGGTTTTCGAATTCTGGCAGTAAACCTACAACTTGTGAGACTGACAATAAAAGCAATCGAAATTGGAGATCTCCTTAGGAGCCAGTCATAACGGATCACAAGTGACAATATTTGTATTTGATGGCCATGAATCCCTTTTTTCACACACTTATTGACCCGAAAATGACATTTTAGGCTGCGTGAAATTTGGAAAATTTCTCCAAAACAAAAATTAAAAATCGCACCAAAAATGTAGGTACGCCTTGATGCGGGTGGCATGCTCGGTGGAGGCAATGAGAGTGCCTTTGGTGGAAAACGGAACGTATTTCAGCGTACCTGTGAAAAACAAGTAGTATATTGTTTTCAAAAGGAACTATATAATTTAACAAAACAGAAATTGGTCAGTAAGAGCTTTCTTACTTCACTGGAAACAATTTGGAACATCTTTGGTCTATCAAAGGACGAATCTCATCCGCACCACCATTTTATCCAGCAAATTAGAGGAAAATTGTCCGTTTTATTTGTTTTCTTCATTAAAAACTATTGACCTTGTAAAGGCAAACATAACTGAGGGCGATCGCAGAATTTTGATGGACGAAACATTCGAAATTGCTGCTTTAAGCAACTTTTAATAATGGACGTGGAATATTTCGTTAAGAAACACTTCTTACTCCGGGGATGAAATAGGCACCCAACATTTAACATACTCTCCGATACAGTCGAATTAAGTTAAAGTTTCATTAACTTCGAACTGTGTTTTTTAGATACCTATATCCTTTTTTTCATATTGATGGACAAAAAAAACAAAGCAGAGCTATACACAAACACATGTATCTGTTTTTATAAACGACTAGCTGTACCCCCCGGCTTCGCCCGTCCAAAATGTGTTTTCAGAACAGTTGATGGAAAAAAATTTTTTTTTTTGCAAAAAATATCTATTCTCATAACGCTTGAGTTGGCGAATAACACATATTTCTTACCACTGTATAAAATAATTTGTGTTCCTTCCGTAATTTTAACAGGTATTCGTTTCAAATGTTAAATGTTACATTTCGCACCCTATCTCTTTCAATCCCACGCCCCACACGCCACATTCTCACACGCCAAAAGCGGATACAATTGTATCAGTTGACACATGTTCAATGAATTATTGAAACCAAGAATTTGTTAAGAAACGCATGCCATAATTTTAAAGTCGAAAGCTTTCTTTTACGAAAGAACTCACAAATAATAGTGATAAGTCGCCCTAATAAGCCTAAATCCTGAGGTGAGACTCAACTATTATTATTATTTTATCCTTTGAAAGTCTAAATTGCTTTGTTTTCAAAAACAATGTATTTCTTATTATGGTCTAGTATGTCACCAATAAGATTTTCAAAATATCGACTGCTTTATTTAAAGGCCAAGGAGGGAACATATTCGTTTTTTTTTTTTAAATCATATTTAACTTAATATTCATATCGAACTGTAAATGATCATAACTTTTTATAAATCGCACGCAGTTTTCACAAATCACTAACTTACCTTTGAAATAGCCAAAATACAGAAAGCAAACGAACGAAAAGGGTGCAATTGAAATTTTGAATACAACTGGAAAAACAGAACAAAACACTTAACGATCTAACAAAACAATAATAATAATAGTAAATTTAAAAATTTTATTTAAAATTAATTTGACTTTCTTTCAAATGTTGTTTTATTTTTCTTTCTTGATTTACAAAAGGGTAAAACTTCTTTATCAGTACATTAGTTAATTCATCCCGGGAAGCCGTTTAGACCCCCTTTTTTGAGTTCGAAATTTTGTACGAAATCAATATCTTTCTCTTACCTACTACGTAATGGATAAAGTTGAAAAGATAAGGAATGTATGATAATTGATTTGTAACAAAGTCGTTAATAATTTCTTTCTTTCAACTCTAAAACATTTCTTCTGTGTTAACATTTCGCGTATTATTTACAAACAATTATTATTTTATGTTTTTGAACTTTGTGTACGAGTTTGGACTTAATTTTAACGTAAAATTTTGTGCCAATTCGAAACTGACCATGCTGAGGTGAAATTTATGTAAGTTTTTTTGTGAGGATTAGCGTAGAATTCGGAAAAAAGTTATCGAATCACTCAAACGTTTCATGAAATCAACCCCACAAGAGCTTGTGACTTGTGATGGCTCATAATGGCAGAATCTGGCTGTTAGGTTTGCCTTTCAAAAAAAAAACACACTTACTTCTCTGATGGAACTTTTTAAACTGAATTTTTTACTGTCGCTGCTCACAATACAGACAGACAAAATACGTTTGTTTTTCTTTTTTAAATGTCCACTTCACACACAATTAAAGATATTTTTTCGGAACCACTCGGCGCAGTAGCAACTGGTCATCAGGGTTCGGATTTGGGGAACTCATTTACGTAGTAGATTTTTCGAAAAAGTGCTGTGCATTCAAATGTTGCGCTGTAAATTAAGTTGTTTTTTGCATTTCTTTGTAATTTGCTTCTATGTTTTATAAAGCATTTGTGTTATATTATAACCTAACGTCTTCTCATTTATAAATATTGAACCGTAGATGATTGTCGGTCGTTACATTTCTTGAACGCCAGCTGTCTGCATTGCAGATTCCACCAATTATGAATTTAAGTGACACCAGACTTCATTTATACATATTTTGTATTGAACACAAAACAATTAAATTAGTCTCTGTCAAAAGGTAGAATTTCGTTTTGGTAAAAAATGTTTCGCGAGCATTAAGAACAAAATGAAGGAAAAGAATTTGCACATTCATCGTTCAAATCCTGAGTTATGGACGCCAGTCTAAAAAAAAACTCACTTCGCATGCTCACATAGGTATAGTTACTAATCACAGCGCAACCTAATCCATGCTCTGGAAATGGAATCGAGAAGCCAACGACCTATGCAGAAGCTGTGGAGACGAGGAGTAAACGGAGACAATCCAACATTTCCTCTACCAATCTCTCGCTCTCCAAGAACGACGACTCCGATCAGTGGGGTCCATGTTCTTTGAAAATCTCTCGGAATTGGCCGGTGCAGAGATACCGGATCTTCTCAAATTCGCAAAGAGCAGAGCACCAACTGGTTCAAACAAACAGAAAGATGAAGAGTCCACCAGATTGTTTTGGGGTTTGTTAAATCTACAATGCGCCTTAGAGCCTCCGAGTGCAAATGGTGCTGGTGCACCACGCACCCTTCCCTACCCAGTGGTCGCCAGTTCAAATAAAATTAGCATTTGAAAAAAAAAAAAACTTTTTGTTTCCCCAAATTTTAAAATTTTCCGGTTTATTTTTTCGATCTTTATTTTCATAGAAACCCTGATTCGAATTATTTGAAACATTTAGAATGAGGAATGAATCAATTCGGTTAAGCTGTTTTCAAGTGAAGCAATTACACACTACTACAACTGCCATTATCTTTAGAAAGCTTCTGTATTTATATTTTTCTATTGTCAATGGCAATGCTAATACAGTTTTTACATTTGATAAAAATAGGGAATAGGGGGAATGTTGTACTGTCCTCCCCAAAGGGGTACGTATGGTATCCCTACACATATCTACTCTACAAGGAATTCAAAGCACTCCCGAAAACGACTTGTCAAACTAATGATCTTCCTTGGGTTTTGTCGAATTTGTCAAGTCTTACGAATCTATCACACTAAAAGTATTTAAACCGATATGGAAGTTGAAGTCGTAGTTTCCTTTTGAGTAACAAAAGGCTGGATCGCTGCCACAAGTTACTTTAAATCCTTGAACTATCTTGCGAGTTTTTGTAACTTTCTTTTAAAGCAGTGTACCTACTTTTAAATCGCAAAGAGTTCACTGGTCCGAAAGTCAATGAAAGTCCTAGGTGAACAAATATTTTGAATATAAGAGTTCATCTCATTTCATTCCTAAATGGAGCTACTGCCTACGGTCCTAATTATTTCCCGTGATAAAAGTAGCACCACCAACTACGTGTAGAAACAGTGAGAACACCATGGGAACTTCTCAATTTTCTCTCCCATACCACCATACGCGTCGCAATTGATTGTTTTATTCTTTAATCTGACCTACCTACCCATACTGATGACTGAACTGAAGACTGACCAGTGATCAGTGATCACTGATGGTCAATTACAGGCAGCAGTAATATGCAACAACAACCACTACCAGTTTTGTTTTACAGCTCAAACAAAAGAGTTGACGTGCAAACTGGAACCGAAATGCCTCATCATTGGCGCTTCTCTTCTCAAGTTGATTCCCACTATAGGCAACAACTGTCTGCATGCGCCATCCATTGACTACCGGTGCTAACGGGACACTTATGATTCGTTACTTTCGCACACATTCAGCCATTTCTCTTCGTCTGTGCTGGCCTTTCGACACGAAACCTCAAGTTGCATAAACATTGTCGCCATCGCCAATTGAATTGAATTTATTTGCGTGCCACATCTGCCTAGTGCTCCCTTACAACAGCCATGACATAAGAATCGCGCGCACGCGCACTCTCGCACCCATTGGGTTCATGAATAAACCATCCATCGTCTCAACTCAAGTACGGCAAAACAAGAACAAAGCGACGCTGCATCTCCAAGTTCACAATAGAAGGTGAGAAGCGGATAATAGATTGTTGTCCTCTCGTCGTTACTTGGACTTGAACGGACCCTTCGAGGGTCATTCTCGATCCACATACAATGGCTGCGATGTATCTGGAATGTTGTCGCTCCCGCAGTGACACAATTTCAGTTTTGAGTTATTAATGTCAACACGAGTGCCAAATGAATGGCTTTCGAGAGAGCGCATCTCAAGAGCATCAACATCAATACCTATCAGAAGCAGCACACATCGTCTTCGTCTATTGTGTGGCGGCGTGAAGTAGAAAATATTGCCACCGATGAGCAGGACTTTCATTCCGCTGTTTGTTTGTGCTCGTATCGGGCCTGTCATTATAATTCCTCATTTCACGGTGCGGCAAGGCACGGTAAGAAAGGACGCTTTTTTCCTCTCTTCACTTGGATTGTTTTGATGTAAACGTGAGAAAAATGCATCCTATAAATTATTACAATATTTGCCGCTTTTGTGTGCAGCAGAGAGATGGTCTGTCTGGATGAACTTCATGCGCGAACAGCAAAGCATTCCTCGGATGTCGGATGGCACTTAAAAGGCACGGGAACGGGAAGGAGGAAGAATGTGTGTCATGCAGAGAGAGAGAACTATCCGCATGCGCGTTCTATCTAAACACACACGAACGAATATGCGGATGGGGTACTGTGGCTGATGGGTGCTGGGGCTCGCGCTGGGTGCAAATGATGCAACATCATGATTGTGTATATCGCTGATGCATATTTGTTGATTCGTGAAGGTGAAACAGAGGTGGACCTCCAACTCATAGACTGCTATGATTTTGGTCACAAGGAATGTGAATTATATTTTTCGTGAAGATGAGACTGCCGCAAGTCTTGCCCTTGAATAGCGATTTGCCTGCATGTGCATCAGCATAAAATGCATCTGGATGGGAGATGCGGTTATGTCAAACACGCAAAATATTGGCACGATCTTTCGGTACAGAGGTGCAGGCCCATATATGTTGCTGTTTATAATGTACGAGATGGCGTGCAGAGCTATAGACGTAACTACTTGAACGCGTTTTACAAAGGAGCTGGTGTCAATGGACGTGACCAAAAAAAAAAAAAGAACAGTCAACACTGGCACTTTAGTAACCAAATTATTTATACACGATCAGCTTGAGTTACAAAACTGAAAGATATTGGTTGTCACTTTCTGTAGTGACCTCAAATTCTATAAATTTTACGAAAGTCAGCTCTGTTCACGATGAACTACATGTGTGATCGTGTGCTTCAACAAAACTGAAGAAGAACCATTGAAATATTTATTGAATAAAGCCTCAGTTATAGCCATACGTAAAATGCAACGGACAAAGTTGTAACCGTGCGAAAATTAGTTTCTTTTACGTTTATGCGGTCCGCAAACATTCTGTCATAATAAATATTTACAACAAATCAACCACCACTGATTCGATTAAATCATTCCTGTAAAATGCAACAGTAAATAAATGAAATATTTCAGTGGAATGATTTGTTTATTTTTATTTGTGGAATTAAATGAAAATTTGATCAGAAAAAGTTTTACACCCGTATTAATAATAAGCCCGCAACTACTCTCCAACTCGTATGTTACCTAGCACCTATAGCTAAATAAATAGCATATAGTTAAATATTGTTATTGTTAATAAATGAAAATAGCTCATTAAATAACTAACTGATGTTTTCTCTAAAATAGCTACTTAGAGCTGGCATCACCGAACCAAATTGTACTGAAAACTGCTGAAAACTATTACATATTGGCTGTCATCATGGGTGGCTAGTAAATTTCAGTTGTGACAAATGAAAATTTTTTTTTCGAGTTGGGGCAATGGTAACCGAATCCTCCCGTAACATGTTCACCAAATATTTACATTATTTAAAAACACTGAAAAAAGGTCAGCCATTTTGTTCCACAATTTTTATAATTTAAAATTAATTTATTTGTTATTTTGACGGGAACGAAATTTTTATGATTTATTGACTCGCTAACAGACCTTCTGCCGTTAGTTAGTTATATGAAAGTTACGAAGCGTTAGTTATCTTCTAAAAATGTTTATTAATAGCAATTTGAGTTTAACTAATGTGTTTGCCAATAGTTAGGCCTAACATGTAGTTACGCTACTATTATTAATACGGCTGTTAATTATTTCTACAAAAACAAGTTCCAATTTTTTCTATTATTCGTAAAAAGCAAGCTAAAGTCACGTTTGAATCTGCTTTTAAATCAAATGTACGTCAACCATATTTGGCATTTGTGAACTACCTATACAGCTGCAGTATAAAACAGACAAGCAATGGAGAGCTATACTCCCACGGGCGTGGAATCCAAGCGCACGTTAGTGCCCAGACAAGTTCTGTCACTACATCCCATTTACAGGAACAAGATCAGTCGATTTTCGACCCCCTCTATCTTCTGTACCAATGAAGTCAAACTTCAACTTCAAATTCGGAATATTTGCTAAGCTGATCAAACATAGGCGCCTCACCAAATTTCCAAATCTTAGTCCATAATAAAAATATTGAATAAACTGACTGCTTCTTCAAAATTGTTAACCAATAAGCCTCAGACAATTGCAGCCCTTAAGGAGAATATTCGACTGGGATGCGAATTTCCTTTTGGAAATGCTTTTATTCGACAGGGATGCGAGTTTAATTTTCGAAATGCTACTATTTCCTATTCCGTCAAGTTTATAGACGGAACGTAATTTTGTCCTTGGATTTCACTTCAATCTCTTGGTAATTAACTATTAATTTGTATTTATTAAAAATTAAGGTACCCAGACAGTAGACTTTTCTTCGTTATTTAATTTGTCATCTTCTTAAACAAACTATTTCGTGAAAAATGCTTACTAAGAATGAATAAAGTGCACGACTGGGTCGCACGAAACTTTCTCGCTTAGTGCGAGTCTGACTGACTTTCAGAGTCTTCAGCAAATCGTTTGCTATTAAGTTACAAAAGACCACATTACCTTAGAAATTAATTTTTTTTTACAATCGTATGGAGCATTTTCGAGATATTTCGAAATATCAAAAGTACCGTTCTTCGAATTTTTAGCCAAAAACTGAGTACGCAGTCCTGGTAACCTCATCTACTTAAGCTTAAATACCAATTTTGGTTGAAATCGTTAGAGCCGTTTTCGATCAAATCAAACTGGTAGGAAAATTTTATATGGGAAGTACCATTAATATTGAGGTTACCTTGAAAAAAAAAAACACCTCCCGAGCTGTAAGCCCAAAAACTCCAAATCCGAGGTTTGAACTTAATCCGGGAAGCCGTTTAGGCTGTAGGCCCGTGGAAGGACGGACAGACGGACAGACCGGACAGAATTTTGCGACCCACTTTTTTGAGTTCCTCTATCATCGTAATATCAGAATTGATTAAAATCTCGAGTTCGAAATTTTGTACGAAACCAATATCTTTCTCTTACTACGTAATAGAGAAAGTTAAAAATGAAAAAATTACTTCTGACACACCCAATATATTTTCTAAAATGCATTTTTGTGCTTAATTTTTGTTTAACCTTTTTTTTTTAGAAATTTTACAAAAAGTATAGATATGAGCTTCATGCTTTAAATTACCACCTATGGACGTATGCCGTTCCCTACAAATACTAAATATTACCAAGATTTAGGTGCAATATGAAATATTCCATATTACCCATGACCGAACTATTTCAATTTTCGATTTTATTACGTTTTCGCAATGTTTGAGTAAATATACTTTTTTTTAAACACGCTTGTGTGGCAACATAATTATTGCAGTGAATTCATTTGTCCAATAAGAAATATCAGGATTTGTTTCATTGACACATGTTTTTACTTTGAATTTGATAAATTCAAAAATTTTGTTAGTTAAAAATCATTACACCTTGGAAAGTTTTGCTTGCAGCTGTTTCCAATATATTTTTGTGTCAGTTTTAAGGCTGCTTGAAATTGAGTAGAAGATTCCTAAGATTTCTTACACAATCTAAGTTCTTTTAGATTGTCTTTATTACCCGACTAGACACAGGAAGAGTATAATGGTGTCTCGAGTGTATCATTATGTCCGTTTCTACGTGACGCCCTGCAGTCAAAACGGCTTGACCGATTTTGAAGAATGAGGTGTTATTGGATTCGTATTCTCCCCGGAGTTTCATAGGCTAAAAAAAATATTTATATTTTAACTTTATTATAAAGTCTTGACTTGTTCTGTTTTTACGAAAAGAAGCCTGACAGTGGTGGTTTCATTCGAACATCTCTCGAAATCTATATGTATACAGGCTGGGGTAAAATTAATCATCCAAATTTGTTTTTGAATTACTTTTTTACTAAATAAAAAAAAATATTTTGAGGGATGAAAATCTTTATTTGGACCTTTATAATTTGTTCTGTTAAATGGAAAAGACGATATCCGTCAAGTGGCCGGCAGTGTTAATACACATTGGTATCCGTTTCATCGCAATTTTTATGACCTTCCGCAAGATTTCCGGTGACAATTTTTCGGAAACGAGCCAACGGCTAACCACCACGGTGCAGTACATGTACTTTAATAAATGGTGCGGATTTTTTTTTTACTCTACAATTATTTTTAACAATTTTGAAACTATAAACATTACAAATTTTATTTTCTCATAAATTTGATTTCGAGTTCTATATTAGTTTTCTTAATTTAATTTTAATAACAAGTTATTTTTAATAATCCCTACAATAAGGATTTCATTTTGATATATACTCGTATAGTTTATTAAAGCAAAAATAAATATTATCATATTTTACAGATATCTGTACCTACATACATAAAAAGGAGAAGGCAAATAATTAGGAACCTATTTCACTACTTCAAACAAACATATTCACTTGATTTTTTTTTTGTTTCATTTTGTCTAAAAGCCAGGTTAATAATGGTAGAATTTCTAGCCATGGGCGAGCTCTGGTTTATGTAGGTAAATACATTAAAAAGTATTAATTATTAGAGACATGAAAAGAAAGTAGACTAAATTCATAAATTTGGTGGATGCGACAGGACTACGGTAATGTTTAAAGAATAACAATGAAAGAGTAGGCAGGTAGGTACACATTGTTGGGCAACTAATTTCCACATTAGGAAAAATGTCATCTTTTCCCAAATTTCAGTAAGAATCCTCCCATATCCGTTGAACTAAGTCGGTGAGTTACGAAACAAAAGGATTTACTTGAAAGAATTTTGAATCTCATCTTTCTTGGTGTTCCCGATATATCATTACATATTCAATGGGACTTAAACCTTTGAACTTTGGATCAAATAATTCTACCAAAAAAATCGCACGTATGTATTGCCTAAGTCAATAGTTGACCAATTTTGAAGAGTGAGGTGTCATTTGATTCGTGTTCTTTCCCGGATTGGCATAGGCTAAAAAGATAAAAATTGAATAGCTAATAAACAAGACACATTCCTGTACAACTATTTGGCAGTCGGAGGCGACGCATATTTTTGTTAGCCTGTGTACGCAGTCTGCGACTGTCAATTTGTTGTTCACAACTAATTCCAAGACTTTGGCCCAATACCTATTGATCGGAAAATTCCTGAAATAGAGCTCTAACCCATAATAATGTATTGCGAAATTTAATTAATATCATGGGGCGCTGCAACGCAGTTCTTTAAATAGTATTCTACTCTATAACAAATTGGAAAGTTTCCTATTTTTCAATAAAGCAAACAACTTTGGAAAACTTTGATCGACATTCAGTTTAAAAAAAAAGCCCGCCAACACTGTTGAAAAATTATTTAACATTTAACAGCCTTAGCCTTTTTAATACGATTGTCCACAAAATAGAAGCCCCAAGTCCAAACCCCCAATATCATAATAAAACCCCTCCAGGGACTATTATGCATTTTCCCATATTTCAAAGGACACCATTTGAACATCACGCAAAAACCGCACAAGAATTGGGGCACACACACTCCACATCCACGGTTCACTCTCGGGTTTCGCCTGCAAAATTCATATACAAAGTTGCCTCGTGCATATGTCCGATGTCCGTTTGCCCGTGTCGGCCGGTTTGTTCCTTCCCTCTGGATCCGCAGCACACCGACGACATTTCAAATCGTTTGGTTTAGTTTTATTTTTTGGCCAAAAAATTTCAGGTGATGTAAACAAACAGGTGAAATGATTTTTCTTCGTACACCTCACACTCACTTAATTTTGCCCAAGAGAGGAGATGCTTCTCTCCTTCTCCGACCCGACTTTACCACTGACTGAGGACTGACCAGTTTTTGTGTCTCATTGTGTGTGTCCGTGGTCCGTCCACTCGCACTTAAAATGTTTGTGAAAAACAAAGGAAAAAAAAAAAACACCGCGAGAGATAACATTTTGGTAGTTTTTTTTTTTTTTTGATACTCAAGTGAAACATCAAGTATCAGGTGCGTATATGAGCCAGCTCGTATGTGTGCGCGATAAAGAGGTAAACCAGCCATATATATATACGCTGTTTGTTTACCGGTGGTGCTATGTTGTCGGTATCGGTCAGACCTCAGAGCTCAGACCCTTTCGTCCGCCACCGAAAATTGGGGGATACGCGTGTGCAGGTGTAATTTTGTGTTTTTATGTGAACTCTTCGCTGTTAATGCACCAAACAAGCACACAAACAGGTTGAGAGATTATTTTTATTTTTTTTATTTTTTTGGGACGAAGATTGAAAAATTACACCACACACAGGACACAGATGTGTGCTCAGTTGGACCATGGATGGATGAAGATCTGCATCGTCGGAGTCGTTTGCATGGTGGTGCCTTTCTTGTCGTTGCTACTTTCCTGCCAGCAGAGTGGCAGTGGATTAGGGAAGGGTCTGGTTTAATGCAGCAGGATGCAAGGTGTTTGGCGTTAGTCTTTGTTTTCTTTTTTGCTCTGCCTCTTCGTGGTTAGGGGTTTTCTCATTTTTCTCTGCACTTATCCCCGGTTGGGTGTTTTTTTTTTTTGTTTTAATTTTTTTGGGGAAGAAATCGTTTCAATTAATTTTGCAATCATTACAATAAATTTGCACGCAGTAGCAGTTTTGAAGGAAATAAAATATTGGACACTTTATTTGGGATTATTGCTGGCATTTAGAAGGAAATTGAATTATTCACAGGAAACTGCTAACTGACAGAAATCACGAATGCAACAGTGTAAGCTATAGCCTGAGGGGGGAATAACAGTTTTGCGGAGCTATGTATACTAGATCCCAAGCTGTATAGCTAAGGGTCATGCGATTCGATTTCTGCAACCACCGGTGGTAAGGAAGTGGATAAGACATAAATGTCATAGGTGTTTAGTTTATACTGTGGATGCTTATCTACTGCAAACTGAGGGACTATTACCTCTTTTATGAATATTTACCAAAGACGTCCTAAAAAAATGAAGAGGTGTAGGTCAGATCTTGCGACTGCAAGACATTAAAAAGGGGAGTCGCATACGATATAATTGAGACTTAGCATAGGTCCCCTGTGAATTGTTAAAATTGTTTTAAGAAAATTTAGCTTGGAATTTGGAAAACAGAATTTCGAAAGCAATTTTTCGACCAGCTCCCGAATGCAGTCATATTTTATTTTCGATCTTATTATTATCTCTGCGATGGTCCTTATAGAGCTATGGGAACCCGGAACATCTTTTCATGTAAGTTCGGCATCGCTACAACCCCCTGCTTTGTATACATTTTCTCATTTCTCAATGAAACACCTCACATACGAAGATAAAGTCAGTTAGTCAGTCCAGTTCCATTGGGGCAAAAAATATTCCAATACTTCTTTTTGGGCTACTCCGGCATAAATCAGAATCAGGCCACAAAAAAAAACCAGGTAAGTATTCCGGACCACTTTCGTTTAAGAGGCTTAACAAATCCTCGAGGTTGACTAGGAATAAAAATTACTCTCCGAGACTGGCTGAATTACGAAAGAAAGACAAGCCTTGCGAATGGATGCTCCAAATGTGACGACTACCAGCATGGTCACAATAAAGACAGCCAACTTCGATTATTCGACCAGACCAAGTCTAAGTCACAGTACGAAATGCCAAACTTGTTCGATACATCGCATCCTGGGACGGCTGTTGACCGCTGTTCACGTGTGCAATTTATGTACTATTGCAGTAGGTTATGCTCAAAAGTTCTATCCTAGGTTCTTCTCTAAACTTCTCTAAATAGAAAGCTTTAAAGATGGCCCTGCGGCGGGACTTGCAAAGAACGCATCTGTAGGTCTTAAAACGACGAAGTCAGTAAAAATCAGTCTGGGAAGAATGACTGAATAAAGTTGAACCACATTACCATGATAGAATAATATTTTAGGTGGTACAGTCGATCAAATGTAGAAGGATGAAGGCGACTGAATTGTCTGAAATTTGTAGAAAAAAAAGCAAAACAACAATTTTTTTCGGAACTGAAGACTACAAAATGTTCACTTATTACTGACGAGAATACGGAAGTATCAAAAAATCCTTAAGCTACAATTGCGCATGTCACCTTTCTTGTCAATTTTACAACGTAAGGTCAAGTTGTGAGTTGTCACTATGTGTGATCGCTAGGCAAGCGTCTGGGCACGAGGGCTGTCGCGGTGGCGCACTCTCACGAAAGACACACTAGTGACAACCGAATTGCCGAGTTTTTTTAACGTCAGCATGTCAAAAATTGCCTCGAAAAATGACAATTGTAATCGTAGCTTTAGTATTAGGTAATGGGTAGGTGTTGATAGGATTTCGAAAATTGTAAAAGATCGACTTTTAGGTGTAGGTAATCATCGTACATTTTTTTCCAAATGCCCTAAAGTCCGTGAGACACTAAATTTTTCTATAATTTTTATCAAATTAAATCATGTTAAAATGACAGCTTCGTGTAAAAGGGGCAAAATATGTATCTAAATATGTACCTATTAAGAAAATTAAAAATTGTTTGCCAAGCAAACACAAATTTTCAAACGAACCTATTGGGGACGTTCGGATACCTAGTTTATGTAGTTTTCTAGTTTTCGAAACTCAGTACGCAGGCAGGATTTTCTTGACTAGATTGGTCGGCTTCCCCTCCATAAACGTCAACTGCAAAAACTATACACGTGAACACTCTGGGCCAATAAAAACTGAGACGCATCTAGTCAGACAGCTGCCAGACTTACTAAACTACGAATCCGAACGTCCCCATTTTCAAAAACTAGACGACGTTGTGTCAAAATTCATTTGGGAGGATTATTATGTATATTTTATAATTGAAAAAGTGCACAATGCAGAAAACATGTGGAACGTTAAAAATATTTAGTACAAAAATAAGCTCAAAAGCAACAGTTTTGGAATCGAACAGTTGAAGAAATTAATGAAATTAATATCCGACTGCAGACTTTTTGTGGGCGTCCTTTCGGGCCATCAAGCTTTTGCCAAACATGTGTATGGCTTGAGCGACACCACTGTCTGTCCTGCTTGTTGAGAGGACGACGATACAGTGGAACACTTCCTCTGCAGTAACATACCGACAAAAAGAAAGCTTAAAAATGTAAATTTAATACATTTTCAATTAATTTGTTTTTACAAATTCTGGAACCTAGTTTAGTGTCATACGGGCTAGTAATTTGATTGGCTGGGTAAATTGTCTTCGAGTGCAATTTGAGAAAGATTTCAATGTATTTCTCATGAAGTCCACATGTCATTCCCTTCATCTGTGCTCGGCTTACGTGAACAATTTTGTGTGTAATAAAACATATTATATGTAAGCTCCTGGGGACATTTTAATTTAGAGGACCAAACCCATTTTGTCGCAATTGAAGAAGTGTTAATTGGGAACAAAGCCGAAAAATATCTCACTAAATGTGACAGCTCAAATTTGAATAAAAATCTCATAAAAAGAAAGCCTTTAAAATTTTACTTAGACCTTTTACAAAATTTTGTATTTAGATGTTGATCTGTAACAGTGTTAAAAAAAATGATTCATTATTTCGCCAAAAAGCGTGCTTTCGGTTTCCGAAGTAGGTACCACTCCATTTTACTCTTGATAGATTCTTATTTCTTATACGAACTTGGTAGATGGCGATTCTGGGAATCTAGTAATGGAGTGGAAGGTGGTAAGATTGTCAAATAACAATTTAAACGAAGAAATGGATGTGGCAGAATTTTCTGAAAAAATTAGTTGCCTTAAAAACGGATTAGATGAATATAACCAGGTTTGTTTACAACCTTATGACCTTGCCTCAGCAGTAGATAAGGTGGCTAGACGGCCGGGACTCGCCGGGATTGTCCAGATATTCTAAGCGGTGTCCAGAGTCTCGGTGAAAAATGAATTGTCCAGTCAAAAGTCCCGGCGAAACTTATTTTTCGAATTCCATCATTTATTGAAAAAAATGTGTGTATTTCCAATTTCATAAAATTAAAAAATAAAAAAATTCAATCACTAGTAGTGCGTTTTGCGAAAGAGTTTTCAGTTTACTGAACGACCTATATACTAAAGAAAGAAACCGAATGTAATTTGAGTTATTAATTCGGTTGAATTTTGACGAAAGCTGTGTAAGTTTTAACTCATTTTTTAAATACTCCTGAAGACACTAAACTTGTAAATTCGGTAAAAGACAACACTAAATATTATGTGGCAATAATTATCTATAGACATAAAAACTCTTGTAATTTATTGTGTTGTAGTCAAAGGCCGAAGCTCAGGTTTGATAAAAAATACTTCAGTCAAAGGTCGAAATTGGTTGCCTTTGGCTGATGTACTTTTAGACCCTAGGAACGACTGAACTTCGATGTTTGACTATAACATAATATGAATATGTAGCGAAATGTGATTGAAATGTTTGTTTGTTTTTGTTTTTTGTAATTCTTTTTTGTTGAAATAAATACGCTTACTTGCACATTAATAAAACAAATTATTTTTTTATTAATAAACAAAAAGAAAATTGTCGAAATTTGAAATGTCCAGACGAGTCCCGGAATTTCAACATAATGTCCAGATATGTACTGATTTCGAACTGGCAACCCTAGCAGTAGCTGAGCGACATTTTTTGAATTGAGTTTAATTAAAATTAAGATAGGAAATAAACATAACTTTGAAATTATATTATATAATATAATGATGGCTAAAGAGTTTAACAACAATAGAAAAATTAAGATCATTCCATTTGGTCAGCAAACAATTTTTTTTTAATAAAAAACAAGGGCGCAAAATTATAGTCGGATAAAGCCAACTTTATGATTATTTTAGTACGTGACAATGCCCGTATTAGTATTTTTCTAATTATAGTCGACTAAATTCCCACTTTATAGTTATAACCTGGTATTAAGTTTAAAACCAACAAAAGTACATTTTATCCCTTAGTATAGACTCTCAATTCTCTTCCATCTGTCATTTCTATTGAAAAATTTGAATTTGGTGCTAGTTAGTATCTTCTAATCTCTCCAAATACACGATGTCTATAATTTTGCGCCAAGGTTATTTATCTTTACTAAGTGAAGCCGGTTAGAGGTTGTCAAAATGTTTTATTCAGTTAAGTAAATTAGACGTTGTTTAGCTGCTCCCATAACTAAATAAATGATTGGATTGTTAAATGCTTGTTTCATATCTTAAAAAAATTGGAGAGCGACCTCAACCAAACGGATGCGTGCTTAACGTAAACGTTTATACTTAGGTGGCGCTATTGTCCGACCCTCAACTAAAAGTAAGTATGGAAAAGTAGTCTTCAAACTTACGGAATAGGATTATGGTAACACCTTTTGTCTATATGTCGGTTATAGTAGCTTCTTTAGCGGAAGTTGTCACTTCCAACATAAGACATTTTTCAAGATCGAAGGAAGTGTGCACACAAAAGAAACATTTTTTCCATAATATTTTATTTCTGTCACTGCATGACAGGCCCAAAACCCGTTGCACATTTCCCGTCATTACGTCTTACGCAAACGGATAATCAGTTCGACTTAACATAAAACGACATCAATTTCATCCAAAATCATACATTTGTCTTCCTTGACGCTAAACCAATATTCCACGCATCACCTTGAAATCTTAGCTAAATGTCAAAAAGATCTTCTTGGACAATCTTTAGAGCAATTATTTACAGTCGCAGTCTTAGTGACCTCCGCACACAAAATCCCAACCATGCTTTAACAATAAATCATTCCAAATCAAACATAGGCGAGAATAATTCCATTCAATGAATTCGAACAGAAGAAAGGATTCCCTTTCTTCCGGGTGAATTGGAATCCCAGGAGGACAAGCGAAGACAATCGGTATTGTTGCAGTGCCAAAAGAAATATCGCATCCGTGTAAAAGTCATACATCAGTCAAAGTTGGTAATTGTTTTGCGCAACTGAAAATCAACAAAATGACAGTCAGGATATTTATTGGGGAATCTTTTCTCTGCTGTTGCTATTCATTGTATAGATTTCGTTGTAACCAGCAACCAGGAAGACAAGACACTTTTTTGGTTATGTCATGTTTGCACTTCTTTTATAATACGGAAGCGAGAGGGAACGGCTGCAACAGGACGAGGAGAATGCTGAAAGTATATACGCGCCTATTTTCTGGTCAATATGAATTTATTCAGTAATTGATGGTTAGGGAGTTGTGTGTTCTGTCGTGTGTGATGGAATTTATTTATGTAGTCGCCTGTAAAGGAGCTTGCTTAGGTGCCACTGGCTGATTTGCATTCTTTTGGGCCCTTTTTTTTAAAGAATGTGCCAACATGTAAAGATCTTAACGGATTAATAGTCATAAGTACTTGAGGCTGTTATATGTTTAGTAAAAACCAGAGTTTAAGAGGAGTTTTCTATTGATAAAATAAAATATTTTAAAAATTCAATACCGAGTGTTGCAACTTCCACTACAATTTCAGATTTGTTTTCCAATCTGTCAGTCCAATAAAAAAATTGGCCAATTTCTGTCGGTCTTCTGTTAAATAGTTGTTCTTAGGTCTCTATAGTAATTTTTCTTTTCCATCTCAATATGGAAAATAAAGCCAGCAATTCAATAGAATTTTGTTCTTAAATATATTGATTATAAAGTTTTTATGGCGATTTTTGTGAGTGATTAGAATAATATAATAATACACTACACGTCACCTAAAAAAAAAAAATTACAAAAAGACTTTCATACTACTAGTAACAATTTGCCTAAAAAAAGTACAAAAAATTTCCCATTAGTTAATATAATAATCGATGAATTTATTTGAAATTTTGACAGTCGTTGTTTGACAGATGACACTAACCAATGACATACAGATTTTTCATCAATGCCATTATGTGTCTTCCAACACGGGATCTTATCAATTACCCATCGTACATCAAAAGTTCACAATATTTCGAAAAATAGTTTCACCATCATAAAAATTAAGGGACATAATTAATTAAAAAAATATAAAATGTAGTTGAGTATAAGTATAGGTATATGTAGATATATCAACATGATACAAACTCGGTAGAGGAATAAAATATAATAAATATTTTATAATAATGTTTTGTACTACTGCAATATTCTGCCTACAAAAAGGACGCAAAATCCCACTTCCCTTTCGATGATTTACTTTAAAGCACTACTTTTTTGAAACACTTGAATCTTGAATAAAATTTATAACGTTATTTAAAAAAAATTCGAGCGAATCTTATATCTTTAATTTAAATAATTTTATTTGTTATCCAAATATTTAGATTTATATTTTTAAAAATTCTAAAGTTTATTTGAAAAATCAGAAAGAAATGCGTGCTTCTTCCATGTCACTTAATTTTTTTAATTTATTAATTAATTTTTTTTGTAGGCGCAGTGGCTTAGTGGTTAGTGTGTTGGACTACTAAGCGAGGGGTTCAGGTTCGAATCCCGCAAAAACCCAATTTCCAACTCATGGTTTTTTCACTGCGCCACCTCTCGCGAACGTCTGACAAACATCCGAGAGTATAACTGTCATGAAAGAGCTTCTGAATTAGCCGTTTGGAATCGGCATAAAATTGTAGATCCCTTCCATTCGTTCCAAAAATGAGAACTCACACAAAACGAATGGTTGTGAGAAGCCAGGCCCAGGGTCCCTACAGACCTGTTGCGCCAACTATTATTATTAATTAATTTTTCACCTTTTTAACTTTCTCCATTACGTAGTAAGAGAAAGATATTGGTTTCGTACAAAATTTCGAACTCGAGATATTAATCAATTCTGATATTACGATGATAGAGGAACTAAAAAAAGTGGGTCGCAAAATTCTGTCCGGTCTGTCCGTCCTTCCACAGGCCTACAGCCTAAACGGCTTCCCGGATTACGTTCAAACCTCGGATTTGGAGTTTCTGGGCTTACAGTTTGGGAGGCCTTTTTTTTAATGTATGTAATATTAATGATACTTCCCATATAAAATTTCGGTACCAGTTTGATTTGACCGAAAACGGCTCCAACGATTTCAACCAAAATTAATATTTAAGCTTAAGTAGGTGAGGTTACCATGACTGCGCACCCAGGTTTTGGCTAAAAATTCTTACAGCGGTACTTTTGAAATTTAGACATAGGTATCTCTAAAACGCTCTATACGATTGTAACAAAAATTAATTTCTAAGGTAATGTGGCCATTTATAACTTAATAGCAAACTCAGTTTTTCTCTATTTTATCGTACAATGGATTTTTGAAAAAAGTAATATTTTAAGATTTAGTTTTTTTCAGTTTACCAAAAAACGGCAATAACGATTTTGACCAAAATGCAAACATAGAGTCAAATGGCTGTTTTTAAAACTATTGTGTCCCCAATTTTCGATTTGCTGACTCTGATAGTCAGTCAGACTCGCACTAAACGAGAAAGTTTCGTGCGACCCAGTCGTGCACTTTATTTTGTATAAATTATTTTATATAAATTGTGTTAGCCTAAATGTAATCTACCCATCAACTCGATATAGCTTTGTTGAGCAGGGAAATCCCTCCTGCTCATAGGTATAACAGTTTAGAGTAGGTCTGCACAATGCAGCTCGTCAAGTGAGACAGGCGTACTGAGTTAAGATCTCGTTATTCGTATCTGATCGAACAGGGCGCTTGGCGAGTTAGCGCAGTGTATCAATTTCAGAAGTGGGATAGTTAATCCATTAGCATAGTGTTAAAAAAAAATAAGCTCAATACTATTTTGAAAGTGTGAAAACTCAGGATATAAATAAATAAAAAAAAAAAAACGAGAACATTATAGTCTGCAATTTGGTAAGAAAATGTATTTTACTTCCAATTGACATGGTCGAAAAGATATACATATGTAGTTGAAATAAGAAAGGAAGAGACGATGCACCCACTACACGCCTGACATTGTAGTGGTAAGCTGAAAAAAAAAGAAAGGATTTGAGATATTTTTGTCTCTTTCACACCCTATTCTTTTAAACCGAGTATAATAGTTTCTGCCGAAAAGAAATGATTGGGTTTAGATATACAAGGTAATAGGATTGTTTTTTTTTGACTTGGTAGCTTCTTCGAGAACCTTGAGCAGTTTTTTTTTAGTTAGAAAAGTGTAATCGAAAGAATATAAGTTAATTGCGTGCTTACGAAAACAAAGTCTTTTAAATATGGCAGGACGAACAAAAAAAATACCAAAGCGTTTCATTGAAGGCGAACCAGGTGAGGCCGAAATATTAAAACTACGATTGGAACTGGAAGAACTTAAGCGAAATAACATGGTGCTTGAAAAAGAATTGGCTATATTTCGTCAAACACAAAGTCAATCTTCTCAAAATACTTCGGTTATTTCTTCGTCAAATCAAATTTCCTTAAGACTCGGAACAGAGGAAATTACAAAAATAATTCCATTATTCAATCCGTCGAATAGTTCTTCACTTAGTGCGTCTCAATGGGTCGAGACGATCGAGAACATTCGCCATCTGTATGAGTGGGACGATCGAAACACCTTATTTTACGCGTCATTGAGGTTGGGAGATGCTGCGACGAATTGGTTTGCTGGAAACAGATGCGAAATTAGAACATGGAATGAATTTAAAGTTAGGATCTTACGAGACTTCTCTGCAGAAGAAAATACTGCTGACATCCATATACAATTATTATCTCGACAGATCGGGGAGACAGAAAGTTACGACAGTTATGTCTACGATATGGTAGCCATTGGAAAAAGAGGTAAATTGGATAATAGTGCCATAATAAAGTACGTAATATCTGGACTAAGGGATACGGCACTGATGTCCAACTTAATAACAGCAAATTGCAATAACATACCCGAACTCTTAACAAGAATAAAATCACTAAAAGGTATACAAATACATGCAGAAACTCGTCAACGATTTGAAAACAACCAAATTTCTAAAAATAATTTCCGAGCCGTTTCAAAACCTTACGATAATCCACATAAAACACATTTCTCTCATTCAAAAAATTTTTACCCCCGAACTTGTTACAATTGTAAATCGCCAGGGCATTTGGCTAACGAATGTAAGTCTGCAAACCGCGAAAATAACAAACAAACTAACTATAGCAGTCGGTCACCGGAGCATCCCTCTAACGAATGTATATCGATGGGCAAAAAATATCAGCAACAACCTCTCCAAACCAAGCATCAAAAGGTACCAATTTGCTATCATTGTCAATCACCCGGACATCGTGCTAACGATTGTAGAGCGGCACGTAATGAGAGAAATAAAGGAAGGGAGCCAGTGTGTTACAACTGCCAGACTCCAGGACACTTATCTCGTGATTGCAAAAAACGCCACCGCTCGTTTAGGCACGAGCAGGAACCTGAAAATCCAGCCGGAAAAATGCGTCGTTTAGTACGTGTTGAAGACGAAGGCGGGCTAATAAAAAACATAAATGTCGATGGACACCCCGTGAGTGCCTTCGTTGACCTAGGGAGCGATTGTACTACTATCAAGCAATCGAAAGTGCAAAAATTTGGCTGGGAAATGGAGCCTTGCAACGCGAAACTACAGGGGTTCGGTATGGCATTTAACAAGGTCATAGGGAAAATTTCCAAAACCGTGACGTTAGGAGAGGTAGCTCTAAAAATTGATATCTTGGTCGTTCAAGATAAACTTCAGGATTATCCAATGATTTTAGGTCGGAACTTTTTGGATTCTGAGGAAGTTTGCATCACTAGGAGAAGTGGAGTTCTTACGGTAACACGAAACGAAAACAATTTATGACTGGACAATAATACTTCGAAGTTGAAACAAAACACAAAATCAAAGATTGAAATCGATGACATCTCAATTGGTGGCAATCTATGCACTTCTCGTGATTATGTTGAACTTCTTAAAATATTAAATACGTACCGTGACTGCGTTGCTATAAATTTAAAGGAACTAGGTATTACAGACAAAATCCAAATGAGTCTCAAGTTAAAGGAGCACAAAATAATTCGCCATAAACCCTATCGGATTCCGTACAACGAACTTCCCCATCTTGAAAAGATAATCGAGGAACTTTTGGAAAACAAAATAATCCAGTATTCGAATTCTGAGTACGCCAGCCCTGCATTATTGGTTAAGAAGAAGAATGGATCTTGGCGTCTCTGCATAGATTACCGACGCGTTAATGAAATAACTGTTCGAGAAAAATTTCCTATGCCCAACATGGAAGAGCAAATAAATTTAATGTCGGGCGGTCGAATTTTTATTGTCCTTGATTTAATGCACGGATACTACCAAATCCCTATCGACGAAAACTCGAAATACCTAACATCCTTCGTAACACCTCATGGACAGTATGAATTTAATCGAGTTCCATTCGGCCTGTCTAATGCTCCATCGGTTTTTATGCGGCTGATGAATATCGTTACACGAAAATTGAATTCTAAGAACATTTTAATTTACATGGATGACATTGTTTTGTTTGCGGAAGATGTGCCAACCATTCTAAAACTGTTGGAGAAACTTTTAAGCGTTCTCAGAGAAGTTAAAATAACTTTAAATATAAAAAAGTGTGTTTTCCTGTCAAATAAAATAACATATTTAGGTCATGAGATAACTGAAGGGGGTATAGCGCCAGGCAGTGTAAAAATAAAAGCTATAGAGAACTTTCCTATACCTTCAGATACGCGACAAGTGAAACAGTTCTTAGGACTAACAAGTTATTTCCGACGTTTTGTATTTAATTATGCCAAGATAGCTTCACCTCTTAATGCGCTGTTGAAAAAGAGTGTATCTTTTAAATGGACACAAGAGATGGGTAAGGCGTTCGACATCCTTAAAAGAAAATTGTGTTCATCTCCAATTTTGGTCATATACGACCCCAAAAAAGAGCACGAGCTACACACTGATGCTTGTAGTCTGGGACTTGCGGGCGTACTGCTTCAAGTAGGCGAATCCGATGAGAGAAGAGCGGTATCTTACTTCAGTCGTGCTACAACTGCAGACGAGCAAAAGTATCATAGCTATGAGCTCGAAGCTCTAGCAGTGGTGGAGAGTTTGGAGAGATTTAGATACTATCTGCTAGGTAAACACTTTACCATCTTTACTGACTGCAATTCGTTGAAAATGACACAATCAAAAATGGAAATCGTCAAAAGAATAGCCAGATGGTGGCTAAAAATCCAAGAGTTCGACTTTTCACTGGAGTACAGAAACGCGCAACAAATGCAACACGCGGACGCTTTAAGCAGGAACCCGACAGAAAACGCCGTTGAAATGGAGGAAGCAGGCCTTAGCATGATGATAGTCCAAGCTCAACAAGAAGACTGGATTTCGGTTTTACAAGCACGCGATATCCAACTAAAAGAAATTCAAGACGTACTGAGTAATCCCGACATAAAATGCCCAAGAAGGAAAGACTACGAAAAACAATATGTCTTCAAGCATGGACGCGTGTACAAAAAAACAGAAAATGGACTTCGATTCGCAGTACCAAAAGGAGTAAGGTGGCGTGTCATCAAATCTTCCCATGATGACATTGGGCATGGTGGTATTGATCGTACGATAGAGCATATTCGACGCACTTATTGGTTTCCGAGGATGACAAGTATCGTCGGGAAATATTTAAATAGTTGTATTCCTTGCCTATACAATAAACGAGGAAAAGACGAAACGCGATATCAACTTCATCCTATTCCCAAAACACCCATACCATTTTACACGTTGCACATTGACCATCTAGGCCCATACGTAAAGAGTACGAAAGGAAATGTATATGTTCTGGGTATAATCGACAGCTTCACGAAATTCCTTGTTCTACGAGCGGTAAAGACAACAAATTCTAAAGCTGTAATAAAAACTTTGCATGAACTCTCTCAGTTTTTCGGAACACCAACACGAATTGTGAGCGATCGCGGAACCGCATTTACATCAAAGGCATTTAAAGTATACTGTTCAGAAAATGGTATAAGACATATATTGAATGCAGTAAGAACACCGAGAGCTAATGGACAAATCGAACGCTACTTTAGGACAGTCAAAGCCTCATTAGCTACGATGACGGTTCGGCAAGATGGACGGGATTGGGAAGATCATCTCCCATCAATACAATTTGGACTCAATGCGTTAAAACACAAAATAACTGGTCAAACACCCCAAGAACTATTATTCGGATTCAAACCAAAAAACACGTTAAGCAATCAACTCAATATTGCACTTCATGAAGTTTCGAGCGATGAAGAGGACAATATTCCATTAGCTGAGCTTCGCGATGTTGCAAGCCGACACACCCAACAACAACAACGTCAACAGGCCGAGAAATTTAACAGGACACACCGAGCACCACAAAAATATAAAGAAGGCGATTTAGTGCTCTTACGAGCCGAACATCCAGCTACCGGTCAATCGAAAAAACTCCTCCCGAGGTACAAGGGTCCCTTCGAAGTCAAGGAAGTACTCCAAAATGACCGGTATGTGATTGGGGATACGCCAGCTCTCCAAGTTTCGCAACGTCCATATTCCTCCGTACATGCTGCAGACAAAATGAAACCTTTCGCACAAATTAGCGACATCGACTGGGAAGAATTGGTGGAAACAGAGAACGAGGATGAAATTGATCCTGAATATACATAATACTCACGAGAACATTGACATCTGCTGGAGTTATTTGAGTTTATTTATTTTCATTTGATTTTTATTGGATTTTATTTGATTTTTATTTAATTTTTGTGTTTATTTTGAAAATGCTAATGTATCTACGTTTCGACAAAAGAAAAAATAAGAAAAAACAAAATAAATTGCAGCCGAAAGGCAAATAGCACAAGCCGTTTTGAATTATAAATTATATTTATGACTTTTTGGAACAGCTGATTCTCGTTCAGGTTTTTGGTCTGCGAGATATCTGAGTGGAATTAAGTTGACAATTTGACATAAACAAGTGGAATTAGCACACTGAGTGAAACGATTGCTGTGTGTGGAGCTATGTGAATATAAGCTTCGTGTAATGGTACTACTGTGTGTTAAATGAAATAAGCGCTGAGCGAAACGTTTTCTGTGTGGTAAGTAGGTTGGTTTCGTGGTAGGTACTGCTGTACTGAGTTCTAAGCGAAATGAGTCAATTTTGTTTAGAGGATCTAAGAGTTATGCTGTGTGAACAAAACTTCGTGTTCAACTATACTGACTATTTCGAATTGAAACGGCGAGTTGGTTTTAATGCTGTGTGCTGTGTGCTAAGTGGACTTCGTGGAAATTTTGTGAGAGGGATTATACGAGTCGGTATATGGTGTCAGATTTAGTTGAACCATATTCCGAATGCATAGAGAATAACTACACTGAGGACAGTGTGTTGCAGGATGGCCGAGTTGTTAGCCTAAATGTAATCTACCCATCAACTCGATATAGCTTTGTTGAGCAGGGAAATCCCTCCTGCTCATAGGTATAACAGTTTAGAGTAGGTCTGCACAATGCAGCTCGTCAAGTGAGACAGGCGTACTGAGTTAAGATCTCGTTATTCGTATCTGATCGAACAGGGCGCTTGGCGAGTTAGCGCAGTGTATCAATTGTACATATTTTTTTAGTATTTGTCTTGATCTGCACTTCTTAACGAAGATGAAAGTTTACCGGTTGTCCAACCTAGGTCCCTTATCAAATTTTGGGTTGTGGACTTATGACCCTGCGCCTATAAAGTGTGTTGTTACCCTTTCGCCTCTGGCGACGCCGAGAGAGACAGTCTTGTATTTTTTTCTGACTATTATCTTTGCGTAGCCAGCTAGCTACGGCTTCTAGCGATATTCCCAGGTGGTGCGGTAGGACGGGTAATGATATCTTTCTATCTGCCAGTCAATTTCCCCAAGGGAGCTGTGGGTTAATGCGGTTACTGGGCTTAACCACCAGTGATCGAGGGGTCTTTGTCCCAGATCTCTAAAAAAAAAAAAATATTTTTAACTGCTTAGCCTTTCTTAAATTGGAATAAAATTGTGATTCAGTCTTATTAGTCGCAAAAATTAAATCCTACTATAGACTTGTTCGAGTTGAAAGAGAGTTTCTCTATCGCGGTTTTTCCAAATAATATTTCCCGTTTATATAGAGGTCGCTGGTGGTCTACCCACCACAAGAAGGTTATTATCCTGGTATGCCCCTAACTAGCAACTATACATCTCTCGGGGTTCGCTTTTTCACTTAGAACTATTGCTTCTTAAACGCCACAGGCCACATGGTTATTCCGAAACTATTTTTCAAAATTGGGTTGAGTATACAAATTATTTGCCAAATGCATATACATAATATGTAACTACACTGAAAATAAAACTCTAGTATATTTGATAAAAATGAGGTTTGATTCAACAATTTTTTTGTCAATATACGACTATACGTCCAACAAAATGTTTCTATCAGATTGACAAAATATTAGTAAGTTTTATATTCTCTTAAAACTTTTGTTGTGTTAACAAGAGTCGTTTCTTGTGCGTATGAAAATAGTTTGTTGAATTAATCAAAACCTTGCTAATTTTACAAAAGAGATTTTCCAATTCTACCATTGTTGTTTTGTCAAATCAACAATTAACTGTTGCTTTTACAAAGAAATTAATAAATGTGTTCGTTATCTTTTTGTCAAATTAACTAAAAAATTGTTAATATTATAGAAGTAGTTTGTCAATTCAGTTATTGTATTTTGTTGAATCGGCAGCAATTGTTGGTTGCACAGAAATAATTCCTCAGTACTGCCGTAGTGTTTTAGATTAGGTATTAATAAATGATACGCAAAAAAAATAAGTTTAATAATTATTATATTTATTAAAAAAAAGAGTAGTTTTGTATAGGTACAGATTATTAAATTCCTATGTATATTACAAAATACGTTTTTTTCCTGCATCCTTGTCAATATTCCTTCCACCGCGTCGAATGTCCTTCCAATAATCACAAGGGAATCTTGCTGGTCGGTATAAAAACTGCATGCAAAAAATAAAACACGGCGCAATAACAAATAAATGCGTTTGTTACAATGCGAAACGAGCCTATAAAAAAATGGTTTGGTCGATGAATCAGTTAAAAAATGTTAGCTTCCTATACACCTACAATATATTATCGCATTAACTTCTTTCACTCACCTTTTAAATAATTCCATATGCGGTTGTCTTTTGTTGAAGTAAGGCAAAGTTCATTTATTTAGTTTTAAGATGTTTTTATGATTCACTTTCACCGGTTACCTTTATAACAAACTTTCTGCTTCGTACTACTTCACGTGTGAATTATAAATGACGCCATTACTTTTAAATTCATTTTTATTGGGATTATAATTAAACTTACATACTAGACAAAAACGATTAAATCTAATTTAAAACTAACATTTATCTTATTCTAGCTTACTGGCTCTAAACTTAACTATCTCCTTAAAATTATTGCCTTTCGGCCTTAACTTAAATGACGCCATCAATAGCATTGCATTCAAAGGATTGCAATGCTTAAAATGTATTTTTGTCAACAAAATTTCTGTCATATCTGCAAAGATTTTTTTCATTCCAACAAAATGTTTTTAATATTGATAATCTGTATTTTCTTTGGCTAACAAACATTTTGCATAAGTTTTGTCAATTTTACAAACATTTACATTTTTGGTTCTGTTTTTATGAATTTAACAAAAACTTTGTTAATTTAACAAAAAAAATTGTTAATATGATACGATATCGATTTATTAAATTGAAAAGTTTTGTTAATCTGACAAAGTAGTTTTTTATTTTTTGTTTTATCCGTTTGACAAAATATCGTTCAAATTGATAAAACTTAAGTTGTATTGTCATTTGTCATTTGTCATTACAACAACTTTTTTTCAATCCAATAAAACTATTTTTGTTGAAATTCTACAATCGAATTTTGTCAATATTACCTGGTATTTTATTTTCAGTGATGGGTGAAGTGGACCGTTCTCTAGTTTCAGAAGGGAATTTCGACTAACTTTGACCAAACTAACTAAATATGGCTTGGAAAGCAGAAAGCACTACCATAAAATCGTTTGAATCTTTATAGTGAAAAGTCGATTTAAACTTTGTAATTGGAGGCCGCTCTGCAACTAGGTAGCTATCAGTGGCGTACTTCCCAAAAGTTAAGAGAGCAGACCTTCACTTAAAAACAAAAGGATAGTTACATGCATGGAGACATTTCTTCCACGACCTAGATGAGCTTTCCAGCACACCAGTAGAACCAGATAATGTGCCTACTTTGTCAAATCCGCAGGATTGTTTGTATACAAAATACAACAGCATAGTGAGCAATTAATTTTAATTTCTTCGCTTCGTAGCGCCCACTAATGACCAATTGTAAGAGAATCGTTAATCCGCATATAAATTTAAAAAAAAAATCTACCGCTTCCTGTATAGATTTCAACTCATTGACACGTTTTAGCCCGTGGGTCATCTTATCAGCAAAAGAAAGTGGTAACACATCGATCAGCGTGCACAAATCTTCAAGAAGTCTGCGTCCATCAGCTATCCCAAAGAGACTTTTCACAAAATAAAAACTCCATTCCCACTTAGTGTCATCTAACTGCCAACAAATTGACACCAACTTTAAATCAAATATACAAATTAAGACACCAAAAAAGAGAAGAACGGAAACGAGGCTGCCGGCGACCCTGGGAAAATCTCAACAAGTATCCACACCATCCCCAGACGCAATATATATACGGAATACAAGTATCTCGCCAAAGAGCGGCCCTCGTTAGGACGGCTGTTATAATTACGAACGTTATAATGGAATATCCAAACACTAAGTCGTGATCTCGATCACTGGCAGAGCTGCCCAACTAATGGCAGTATGGCTACGAGCCGGCCGGCGATGTGTGGAGATCATTTGCATCGTGATAACGAGCGTTCTCGTCTCGATACATGCGGACAGCCCTACTCACACCTTTTGTCCGAGCGTCTTCAAGTGATGGTGTGTTAATTGGAATAAAATACTCCAGCTAAGTGACGACTCATGACAACCGTATAATGACATCTCAATTAACTCGAATGCTGCTGTGCGCACCTACGTGTAGTCTCTGATGCGACCTATGGCCAGAATCCGCTAATTGGTTTTCCATTTAATTTGAATGCTTGAGTGGAGATTTTTCACGATTACCATCGTCTGGCGGGAGCTAAACATTTTCCATGTAATTGTGGGGGTTCCACACATTTTTTTGTTGATGCTTCCATTTTTTACGGGCCATATCACGTGTGTGGCAATGGCGCTCAACGCTCAACGATCAAACGCGTGCCATATGCATTTTGAGGCAGCAACCAGCAACGCCAACGCGTAGGGGGTATCTTAAGTTTCGGTAATTAAATATTTTTTATCGGTCCCTCGATGTGGTGTGCGTCTGAGGATAGGGCTTTGACTTTGATTGGCTTCGCGGTCAATGGCTGCCATCGTGATATCATTCCACCAGCAGGCACATTGAACTGATTGCAACGAACAGGAGACGGCAGATGGTTGTGTGTCCTTTTTTACCAATTACGGTTTTTCAACGACCAACTGTGTGTGTGCGTGTGTGAGATGCGCTGCCAGCAACGCCAATGACTTTTGGGACGTTATGCCTGTTTTTTCACAAAAAAAAAACAACGCATTTTTTCTCCGGCCGTCCTGTTAAAAAATAGGATTTTGTAAGGATATCTTATGACATCTGTCGAATAATGTCGGGGATTATTGTTATTATGACGATTAATCTTGTGTTTTCGTTTTTTTCCTGTTGCAGTGTCATGCACACGGATGATGTATCGCAGGAGTAGTGTAAGATGTACCTTAAAAAAGGTAGGTAGTTGGGTACCTTTCGAAGAGGGGATAGGAGGTCAGAAATGATACTATGATACTAATTGGCGGATGCCATACGAACGTGATATATGACATGCATTGCACACTTTTGAGAGGCTTCATGTAGTCTTAAGGGAAATGTCGGCTTTTTAGGTTGAAGGGCTATGACCTTAGAAGTGAGGTCTAGACACCTTTAAAACTGATAAATAAAAACGGAGAGTGCAGTCACGCGCACCCACCTGGTCGGAAGTGACGGACTGCCGATAGTTTGTCGAGCTTACGTACATTGTCCCATTAATATGGAGATTGAATGACCGCAAAGTAAAGGAAACTTTAATCAAAACAATCTTATTTCCTATATTCAAAAAAGGTGATATAAGCCAACCTCGCAATTACAGGGGCATCACTTTTATGAACCCATTATGTTGGGAGTACTTAACGAGAGGCTGTTCGCTTGGGTGGAAAAGAATGGTATCTTGATAGAATTTCGGGCGGGCTTTACAAAACGTATTTTTGTCTACTTGAAAGTTGCATTTTATATAATCTCAAGAAACCAGCTTATCTACAAATTACACGCAATAGGAGTCTCGTTCAAATTCGTCAACCTGATATCGAAGCTATATAATTATGTATATGCTAATACCTAATCTGCGGTTTCGACAGGAAAAGAGCTCTCGGAATATTTTGAGACACGTTTTGGAGAAGCAGGGATGCCTGCTTTCTTCGGTGTTACAGCAGATGATAACGCGAAGCTTACTGCGAAAAATGGCGCCTAAAAGTAAACATATATCTTAATCAGAGATTATGGTGTTTGTAGGGGAGGCTTTCTTGCGAAGGAAACTGGATGTTAAATGGAGGAATATGAAATGTTTCTTATTGTACATACCTAGGAGTTTTATTGTCTCCGAAGATGTCATTCTCAAAGCATGCTGAGCTTTGAGAACAAATATACATATGTCGGAAATTGGTAGGAAATGATTTTGTAAAAAAATATACAGTTCCTTGAGCTGACAATAGGGCAGAGCAAGTCCAAGTAGATTCTGAGAGTAACCGGAGATGTGTTCGCTTACAAAGACCAGAAATATATTGCAGGCATCACTGCAAGCAACTTGCTGTTTAGGTTTTGATAGAAAGTCAAATGTACCGGTAGGCAACGTCAGAGCTCAGAGTTTTGAAAGGAGTCAGATAAACAGGAAGCATACGATTCTATCAACGCCCATATTTATGTTTTTGTAACTATACAGCCTAAGGTTTGCTACACGGCTTATAAAAGGTGTTTTTTTTTAGAGGTAGGTATAGAGCGTTAAGTTGGCAAATCTATTTTAACTGGTGGCAGGCTCCCATTGTGTCAGCTGTCAAGTGATTAATTTTTAGTTTGGTCTTTGGTTTGGCATTTCAACATGAATGGATTGACGCCTGAACAACTCTTCAAAATTGTGCAGGTGTATTTTGAAAATCATGGTTCTGTTCGAAATACGTAGCGCGCTACGTCAATTTTCATTTGTATTCAAAAGCTTGGTATAACTAAATAGCCTTGGGGTGCTAAATACATATGGATCAATATCGTGTTCTTGTTTGTCTTTTGTTGACGATTGTGGTGGAATGAAAAGATCTGTTACCTTTGAACTCTTTTCATCTACTGCAATTTTATTTTAATGCGCGCTCTCTTCAATTAGGAAGCCGAGGAGTAGATAACAATGGTTCTCAATTATCAAGGTTGTCGGTTGCTTGTTACTCAGTTAAACTCCTATGCAGCTGATGCTAATACATTTTTTTAGTTTGCAAAGTAAGATTTGTATAGGTTCGTCCTATGCAAGGATTTTGAAAAATCAAATACAAGAAGGGTATAAGCTTGCCAGATTTCCGCAAGTTAGTTGACAATTACCGCGTAAGAGCTGCAGTTAGCTCTAAGGAAAGACTCTAGAGAAATTGGCGTTATATAACCCACTATGACAGCGCATCTATAGAGACGAGCTTAACCTACGTCATCCGTGGATAATGTTGGGGAAAGTTCCCTGCTGCGCCAATCATAGTAACTATCTATGTAACTGAGACCTTCAATGTAAAAAGCGGCAACAGGAAGCGCTGTCATGCACCTCCATTAACATCATACTCAAATGAATTATGTTAATTTCTCAGGACAGCACACAAGGTAGGTATGATATCCCTATAGATGCATCAAACATCAAAATGGGTTTAGTTCCCAATGGGCCTTACTAATAATCATTTGTATATGGAAAATTTCGCCATTGTGAGTTCAAAAAATTTAGCCTGGACACTAAAAATGATTATAAGTACCGCGGAGTAAAGAGAAGCACCCAAGATCGACAGCTCTAATTTGGATGAGTTCGCCTACTTTAGCTTTGCTATTTAATCTGTAAATGACATTTAGAAAAAAAATCAAACGAAAAAAATGAGTGACACACAATCTCTGAGCTGAGAAGGTTCCTTTTTAATGCGGCTAAGGCTAAGGGCCATATAAGACCCTAGTAATTCCAGTCTTGCTTTATGGATCTAAAGCATGGGCCCTTTCAAAAGGGACTGAAGATATATCTGGACGATTCGAAACGCAAATTCTTCTTAACACATTCAGTCCCGTTTGCATTTGCGGATTTTTTGAATAGACCATTGATTAGCGATCTATATGAGTTGTATACCGATATTGTGCTTTGAGGGGTTGACACTTGACGCTTTCCGGCCCCTCGAGCTATCAATTCAAAAACAGCGGGTCAACACAGTAGCCGAAGACTTTGCGTTATGTGTCCCGCGTAGGTAGAATGCGCCCTTAACCATAACTTGAAGTAGCTATTGGAGGCAGCTGGCTAAAAAACGGTTTAGCTGTAGAGGCTACCCAGTTGATGACATGGTTGCTCCGAACTATAAAGCCGCCTAGGTACCTAAGTAACAAACATCCAACCACATACTGTCTAAACACAACAAGTATCAACAGACGAATCGTCCATAACCAGGTGCATACAAGTCTCCAGAGAGACCGCATCCTCAGACCCTGACACCGAAATCTGTTGCTCGAAAACGCATATTTTTTTTGAAAATTCAACAAGTCCCACATATACCTACAGCCTACACTCATAGATTATCTCCGCAGTTCCCTAACATCTGCCTCCTCCTGATTCCAGAAATCTGTTCACAATCAGAATGTATCTCAAAAATCTGTTCGAAAGCAGGTATCCCTTGGAAGATACGCTACAAGTGTTGCACAGAGCCAACAATAAGAATATGCCATCCATATCCTTGCATCAGGATTCAAATTGAAAATATTGCCCTCCCTTCGCGCAAACGATTTGATACATTTCCCATGGTTCTCTGTTGAATGTCTGTTCCAAATGCACATGTTCGTTTCAAATTGTTTTCAAGGTGCGTCCCATTCTACTCTTCACATTTAATGTGTTTTTCAATATTTTTTTGTAAGCCCCTGATACTCGAATGTCCTTTTGGCAGTGAAACACACTGTTGCTTCTGTTCTTCCTTTTTTGTATGTTTTCTTCGAAAATAAATAATAGCGATTCCACATGTTCTTTCGTTTGCACCGAATCATCATCATCGTCGCATATGCAGATGCAGAATGTCCTGACAACAACAGAATACGAAAAATAAATTCGAATGGAACGATTGAAATCTCTGCGGGCATAAATATTATACACGAACACATGGAGTACCTATACCCACACACAACAACAAGTGTGTAAAAGTGTACTTTACTTCCGGAAGCCTGTTGATTATTGTATACTCGTAGTGTGTACTTGTGCAGCAGGATTCAGGAGCAACAGCAGAGTACGGAAGAGCGTGTTTTTTAGTTATTCACTGTATGTCCTGTTTGCTGGGCAAAAATAAATTTGTTTTGTGTTCCGGAAAGAAATGCGAGGATTTTGAGATTTTTCTAGCACTAGAAGCATCATCCCGTGGACGGATGTTATGCGGATGTGGGATGATGGAACCACATGTTGGATGGTGGATTGAGGATTTAGGATTTTCTAGAAATGGGAGACGGATGATTGATGCTGAAGTAGAAAAAAAGACAGTGGGATTATTTATTATTTGCTGGGACAGGACCCTCTGTTCTGTTTTTTCGTTTTTTTATTTAATGGGAATTTTCAATTAATCTACCAGAACCGGATATGAATGAATCTTTTGTGTGTGTTTTAATGAAATTTGGTAAAAATCCGGAAGTAAAAATATAACTCGCCATGTGGAGTGTGGGATCCTTGGATACGAGTGCAAAGGTATGTATACTTTGCTTCGCTTTGGTTAAATCATGTGGATCAAACACCGATGCGCTGAACGCTGTTATCGAAGTAAAACATTGGCAGCTGATCGAAACTAAAAAAATTGGAAGCCTTCGATAGCTGGGGCCTAGTATAACTATCGGGAGAAGGCTGTATTTCTAGGAGCTAGAGAGACTCAAGAGAAAGAGAACATCATTAACCAGCTCTTATACATGGTTTAGAAAAAAACATCTTCTTTTGAAGGTAGCCTTTGCATCCTGTGCCTTAAGGCGTTAATGAGATGACGAAGGTCTTAAAATAGAGTCTTTTAAGAGTTTTTTTTTTTAAAAAAGGGCTTCACTATTTCACTATTTGTGCTTTTCAATTCTTTTTATCCCAAAGAACAGGGGTGGGATTCTGTAAATAACGAAACGAAAACCACTTTCGCGTTTCAAAAAACGAAATAAATCACGCGAAAGCGAAAATCTGCTTCAAATAAATCCTAACGTTTTTTTGTCCACATTCGTTTAGGTTTGAGAAACTGTGTGACAACAAAATTATAGTTTGGCAGACTCTGTATGTAGCTTTATTTTCGTTAAGTTGTTTTGACGTTGAGAAAAGCTTTACAATAGGAGGCACGTATGTATTTCGTGTACCTGTATGCAAATGAATGTTGTCCAGCACGCACTGAAAGGCAGCTACGTTTAACCTAAAACGTTGAGCAAAACTAAAAGAAAAGAATAACTTTCTAACTAAGAACCAAATTTAAATAAACCAACCTTTTGTCAGGTAATGTGAGAGGATTCGAACAGTCCCGCAGATTTTTTTTTTAAATTTTTTTTTAAGTTTACGTGTTTATTTTCCTTTCGCTTTCGCTGGTCAACAAAAAATAGTTTGTTAGCATTTCTAGTAAAATATTCAGCACAATCTTAAAACCACCAAACCAAAGAGAATAAATAGGAAAATGATAAACGTCAACAAAATAGCTGTCGTTTGTTTTCTTTGGTGGAGACGATAAAATCTGTTCGGTTTATGCCCTGCTGTCACAAAGCTTGCTTTAAAGCTATCGAAAGATATGTCCCATATGAAATTACAATTGGCTAAGTAATACCAACTGCACAATATTCCGCATCTAACATCAACTAGATGCTGAGGTCTTTAAGAAGACTTTTGGTTTCACCAAGATCTCGATCTTTTCACAAAAATCTTTATAGGAGACACTTTTCGGCAAACGAATTAACCTTACCTATAGCCTCTTTTTGTTTGAATAGTAAAAGGCTTAATTAATAATTTCTTCCTTATTCGAATTTTACTTAATTGATTTTAAGTATTAATTCTTGAATTAGAAAACGAACAAATATTTCCTGATTTAAGAAGTAATTATAGGATCATTCGCGTACGCAGCTTAAGTCATACGAATTGTTGCGAAAAGCCGTGTTCTCTGTAGGTATACTTGAAAATACCACTGTCACTATTTAGTTGCATATTTATTTTATTTTGGTATCATTAATATACTTTTTTTTTCAATTTTCATAGAAAAAAACAGGTAACTTTTCCAGAGGAAAGATTTAACAAGAATATTACAAAAACATGAACACTATGACAAGGTAGCATATAATTTGAAATACATAATTAAAGTAATGTAATAAATAACTTGCTTTTCGTAATAAAAATAATTACTTTCCTTTTCCTTTTAGTTCTAAATTATCATTTGTATGAAAATCCAAAGAATAAGTAAAAAATATTAGAAAATTTTATTATTAAAAGAAAATTAATATTCATATTTGACGATAGTTTTAGTCATAAATTAGTCTGAATAATAAATGCACGATTTAGGAAATAAAAGAAATGTTTCGTATTTATGAAATTTTTTTTACCAACAATAATTGATCTTATTTTCAGAAATAAGTTTTTGAAATAAGAAAATTGTTTCTGATTTCACATGTATAATTAAGCTAACAGTTCCTTGGTTCAAGAAGACCTATGAACGGTTTAAAAAAAAAATAAAACTTTCTCAGAGGAAACAATTTTTGAATTTCTTCTTAAAAATTTATTTTCTTAAATCAAGAAAAAAATTATATTTTATTATATTTTTCTCATGAAATGGAAATGTTGAAAATAGGAAATAATAAGCTTGGACCGTAACAGTATTTAAAATTCTTGTCTTAAGAAATTATAGGTGTTTTTTTTTTCGTGTTTTTATTCGTATATGAACTTGTCTTTTCTTTCACGGTCCCACCAGAGTACTCGCGATCTACAGGAGGCTTTCGTAACGCGGCATGAACGTTCAAAACATCTAAAAATGATTGACACTAATCAAGTTTAAACAGCCTCCTCGAGCGTCCATTTCGTTCCGAGTTTTAGAGGAGTTTCGACAAACTTTCTCTTCTGCATATAGTAATGACTAAGTAAATAATTTGGAAATGAATGTACCTATAATCCGACAAGGACAAATCCTATAAAACTTACCAGTTTGTAAAGGTAAAGTCAAGCTCCTATCGTCTTGCTGCAGCGAAAGTTGGCTACGCAACAACATTGTCAATGACCATGTCAGGCGACAGTAAAAAGTGTTGGAAATATATCGAAGAAAAGCATCCGCGTAGTTCCCGAGAATCGCAATAGGTACCCTATATGAGTCCGAAAACACCTTTCAAGGCTGACTTCACAACAAAAAACAAAATTTAAAGTAATGCCCTGCTCTACGCACCAATTTGTTACGCATGTCATATCAATATCGAGCTTTGCCATTGTTCTTCTCCAAATTTGCATCCCCATTGCTATGCTATTGTAGCTCCATTTCCATAAAGCACGGGTTCCACTAAAAACGTATTCTCTCCCTAACAAGGGCGTAAATCACACTCCCAACTACATACACACGCTCCTACCGGCAATTTAATTTCCACACCATGTGTGCCCAATCAACTTACCAATTCCACCATGGGACTCATGGTATTTTTGAACTTGAAATAGGTGTGACCGTAAAATTCTAGGTAACTGCTCGCACCATCAGCACATCGCCATCGATCTCATTCGGCATGCAGAGCCCTCTCCCATCGTACTACATGGAATTCTGCTCAAACTTGTTGGCGCAGTTTCTTGCGAACCTCGATCCACATTTTGCATTCCAATCACCCCACCTGGCAGCAATCAAAAATCGTCTAAATTATGGAAACAGCACAAATGGGATCCGTACCGAGAGTTTATTTTCTGTCGAAGATTGCTCGAGAAATTTTGAGCTCACAAAGTACGTAGTACGTAGCCAAACTCGTACCATTAGCCGGGTTAATTTAAAATCGACGATACTTTTCTGGACACGCATGTAAATTAGACAGTAGTTACCAACTTGAAGACGGAACGTGATCCGATTGCCAAACGCCTCTTGGCGATCACAAAAGAATCCCAAATCTAGTTAAAGTCGTGAACACAAATCGCCGCCCGAAATGCTCTAAAATGCCCCAAAAAACTGTCAATTGGTGTCGGTCCGTCGGTCTTCGCGGTCGTAGTGGTGTGAATTTGATTAGCTGAATCGAACCGATTGTCGATGGCCCCCGTTCTCCATTCGCTTTATGGCGTTTTAATTATTTCAATTCGATTGAGGAATCTATACCTTTCAACGTTGAGGACGTGATGAGTGTCGGAAATGTGCGGTTCCCCAAAAAATAAAAACACCTCCATCCATTCTCACGAAATACGAGTACAAATGACTGTTCAATGCGGCTTTGTTCGACTCTGTCATGCCATGGAAGTCACCGCTTTAATTCGGCTATTAAAATACGATCAGGCGATCAACTGATCACTTTGCTTAGCTTAATAGGTGTCACATCCTTTGGGGGATCATTCAACGATCTAATGAATGATAATGTCGAAAAATTTGGCTCTGCATGAAATCCACATAAAAAACTCGAACGAGTACGTTTCAATTCAGCGCGAATGTTCTCAATACACTCGCTGCATTTTCACAGTGCCTAATGAGCCAACGGTGACATCTGCGAACATGAAGTACGTGATGGATTAAAATTGCACATGATCCGAACGGAGGTGATTTATGGCTGAATATGACTGGCCTGCCAATGAGTCGATGGGAACTAGCTGGGCGATAAAAATTCCAAGCGGCACAAATTCATCAAGCTCATTATAGTTAAAAATACGAAATGAGCAGCGAATTTTATGCTCGACGAGCACGGAAGTTGTTTTTTATATTTTTTTTTTAGTTTTAATTAACGCATTAGGTCATCCATTTGCGATGGATGAATGTTTAAGGGTGGTCTGGAAAGATTATAACAAAGAGGTTGTTGGCTTAAGTCTGCAACTGGAAAGAGCAACTTAATGCTGCGATGTAGTTCTGTAGGTAAGTGAAACTGTCTTCAATCCTTCCAAGATGGTCAGAGAATGATAGGTCAAATATTTCCCGAGTTTACTAAGTCTCGAGACGAGAGATATCCGCAGAGTTCTTTGGAATGTACTTTGGTAAACGTGGAGTTCCCGCTGGCTATACCTTTAGTTCGAGGTCGATGTCAATTTTGCTGTCACTTTTGACAGCTAGCTCCACTGCGTATCCAATAGAGGACAGCTGCCAATTCTTACCTGCCATTTTTTACCTCGTTTTGTAAGTATTCCTTTTAGAAGAATACCCGATAGATGACAACGTAGCCTGTCATTTGCACTTCGTTTATTAGGCTGAATTCCTATGGGCCCTAACATTCTAAAGTCGTTTTTCATTGGTTTCACTCGGGGATCCGCTCGTTCTGTAATCCAATGGAACAAGAAAACTGCTTCGGATTGAATTCACAAAAGTATTGGTCAAAAGCCAAAAAAATTATCTACGGCAGCTGTCAGCGGACTCGTATAAAACACATAAACTACACTTGTGTGAGTGGATTCTGACTTCAAATCGAAAAGCGAATTTCTCTCCTCAGAATGAACAGAAGAGTATTTTTTGTGTGAATGGAACGGTTTCAGGTGTGATTTTTGCGTTTCCGGACTCTCTCGGACGCTTCTTTTTGCCCAATAGAAAACGACATAAAGCTACGATTACACATTCTACTTTTGATGTCAAATTTTGACAAGGAGACGTCATTGTGACGTAAACATTTGTTACATATTTCTCACTATGTGTGATCGCCTATCAAGCGTCTGGTCACGGGAGCTGTCGCAGCGCACTCTCACGAAAGACACACGAGCGACCACGGAAATGTCGAATTTATGTGACGACAGCATGCCAAAATTTGCAACGTAAAAATGGCAAATGTAATCGTAGCGTAAGATGAAATAGTTGGTGTGTGGAGTGTGAAGTTGGAGGCAGTGAACAAGGGGCTTGATGTGTTGGAGCTCAAGGTTTTCAAGTGATCACAGATCAGACTGCAAATACATCAAATACCGAGTAGCTCAATTTAGAACTTGAGAGGTTTGACGAATTGACTGGATTGTTATATTTCCTTATTTCTTGACTAGCGATTTTCAGTGGGCCAATGAAACATACAGTTCAAATATAATCTTATCACTATCACTAACTATGAATAAAACTGTCGAAATTCTAGCAGCAATTGCTCACTTTCCGAAATTTCGACCGAAAAACTTCAAATTATCGTAAAGTAATTTGGAAGGGTTCCTAAAATTTAGAGCCTTATAAACGTCAACTTTTGCAGGCTTTCCAGGTAGATATCAGCTCGCTAAAAACACAATAGATACTTATGAAGCTGTCCGCCCAAAATAGTGCTGACAAACTTTAAAGAAGGCAAGATCTTAGTTCAATTTAATGCTGCTTACTTTCAGGCTCCAAATAAGAGTAGTTACAGTGAAAAATGTCAATATTACTTCTTAAACTTTTGAAAAGCAGGTAACAGTCTTTGACCGTGCTCTAAAGGCAACTATACAAAGGTAATGGTTTCTAAATGGCTGTTTTGTTGACAAATAATAAATTTATCTGTCTTCTTTCAGTTCATATTTTTCCAACCTTTACAAAAAAGCATAAATTGGTCGAACCCCAAAAAGAGCTAAATATTTTAGGTGCAAGAAATGATACTTTTCCGGACTGAAGGTCTAAAACCAGCTGAACGTATAATCTAAAGAACAGGATAAGATCGAAGGTCTGTGGACCTCTTTTAAAATGCAGCTTCGTAGTTGGTTAAAGTGTGGAAATTTGGGTGCAGCTTGGGTCGTTATAGAAGGAGATAAACCCTCCGAGCCCTGGACCATCGTCAAAATCATTAAAGACAAACAATCGTCATCTTCCGACTGCCATCACTAAATATTTTAAAGCTGAAGAGACCAAAATATGATGAAAAATGTGCTGTCACAATAGAAATGAAGGCAGCGACGAAGGCTTGTAGTGTCTTGGAGGAGCCTCATTATTCTGATTGACTTTCAGTCTCAAGGCAGATCTAGATATGGACAGTTTGGCACAAGTTGGACCTGGGTCTGATGTTTAGCCTCGGATAAAAAAAATAGTAAATAAAACGTTCGGACACATATGTAATTTAGAAATGCCGCCATTCCAAAAAACTTAAATGTCCTACGAAGAACTGTCAAACTCGTCCAACATCTGTCAATAAACCGAAGAATACCGTACTTAGACGACACCATACCTATGATGGCATTTTAGGTAAAACTTCTCCCATGCACTTATCCAGCCTTCAAACCGGCAACAAAATTTTAAGCTAAGATTACATGCGTCACGAATCGTGTCACTTCATGACATGCTGACGTCAGTATGATGTACAAATTTGTCCTATAAAGTGGCCATTGAGTGTGATCGCCTTTTGGAGCAGAGTTATACGCGCATGATCCCACGATTGACACTATACCTATATGGTCGGGTGTCATTCAGCATTGACACGTACATGACGACCTGATGAATTTATATTTATTACAGCTACAAGTCAATAATTAACAAACTTTGTGACAGATGGAATCTTAACGTTTGGAAGTTATCATTCGGATCAAACTAATTTTGAAGTCGGGGAGCAAGGTTTCGATATGTTGTTCACTGAAGTGGACCACGGACCGGCCAATAGAATGTGCGAAATACGTCAGGCTTTCTATTTCCGAAGGTCTTTCGATCGTCAGAGAGCAGACAGATGTACCAGCTTACTTTTTGTTTATAGTCCGCACGCTTCTTTGTGGGCGCAATAAATCGTGGTTGATGTGCTGGACTGCTCAATGAAGTATCTCAGGTTTGCTTAACGGAAAAACAAAAATTAGATCGAACAGCGGTTTTATTCACTGCAAAACCTCTGGCGAACGTCACCCGCAAGTATAACCTGTAACGGAAAAGTTTATCCAATTGAATTCGCTCAGTAGTATCATCTCAAAGTGATCAATCTTGTTTGTTGGCATTACCCAACTTCTTTAATACCCCCGACACATTGCTTTCCACGTCAAGCAGGAAAATTCGCTGGAATCACGAATTAGTGTCCTTTATTCTCACAATCAATTAGTGGGACTCCTGTGGCTATTGGTTACCATTCGAATAGTCCTTCCGTGAAATAGCACCTTTCCTGATCTAGTGGAACATCTCAAAATAAAAAAAAACCTAGCTACGTGACGAATAAAATACGATCCTGCAGACGGTCATATAAACGCCTAACGGCGATTACTAAATTTATTATATGACTTGTCTTGAATCCTTTTCCAACTTGCTCGCCTGCCGCCTGTTGCACATTTTCCCAACCCGAATTAGATGCAACCGGGTGAGAATATTCAAAGGACGAACACGGTTCGCACCTTTCCTCAAGCGAACAAAAAAACAAAAAGAAACCAACAAATGAAAGACGAAGAACACCGTCACATCTCACATTCCCATTTGCATGTTTAAGAAGGGGACACAAAAAGAAGACTTACAAAGGAAGCACGTTTCACCTGAGAAAGGTGCACGGAGTCGGAGTGAAGTAATTGTTTCTGTTCCTTTTTTTTTTCTTTTTTGTCTGCTCCTCGTCCTCGTTGACCCAATGCAGCAGGTAAGAGTCAAAGTTGTGTCTTCTTCTTCGAGTGTTTGATGGCGGAACAGGCCGAGGCCGAACAGCGGGCATCAATCGAACGGGTGATGATATTATATTCATTGTATCCTTTTTTGTTCTCACTAAATCAAAGGGTTCGCTCGCTGGCGTTCGATTGTTCATCGTTAACCCACACTAATGGGCCTCTTGATGGTGCGCGCGTTTCTCTCTCTCCGCTCCTTCTTACTTTACAGATGTGCGCGACTATCCGCGTGGCCTCCTCAAGGATGCAATTGAATTTTAAAGGATTTCGGGAAATGATTACAAAGTTATAGCTTATATAGGTATGCCTCTACCAATAGGGGCTGAAGGGTTTCAACACCTGGCGCAAATGTTTAAACTGAAACCTCGCTGTCCACTGGCGAAGGGGTTATCCTTATATTCTTCATCTGTATCCTCTGGTAATTAAGCTGTTACATAATTTTGAACGTCGACTGTCGAAGTCGGACAGTTGCAGTTGTTTTCGATTATGTAGTCGTCGCTGTGTGTCCTTCAGATGTCACAACTTGAGTTTATCATTTTGTTGTCGTCCCAAATGTACAGTTTTCCCAGTGCCGAGTCCTGTTGCCAGGATTAAAATAGAACAAAAAAAAACGACTAAGGCATATGGAAAGCATTGATGGACAAAAAATGCTTAAAAAATAATACCGTCGTAGGCGTATGACACGTGGTATGGATACACAGGATGTCTAAAAGCCAGGTGGCTTTTCTTTTTCAATTATTTTTTTTTGTACAATTATTGTCTCTGTTGTAGAGAGCATACTGCACGAGAAGAGAAAACAGATAATCCCCGAAGTGTAGAACTGCAGGTCTGCCTGTGTACCTAGGATCCATTTTTTTTTTAAATACAGATGGCTTTTGTAGTAGGTAGTTTTTTTGCTGTGTTCCTTGGAACAAAGACTGTTGTTCCTAAGTGATGGTCCTAGAACCTATTGTTGGGCTAAGTTATTGGAAAACCTGACTGAGGAGTGGGACTGTACTGAAAAACTTGTTGAATGGTTTTTGCAAAGATCGAGAAAATCGCTTGCACATAGTGGGTAGGTAGTAATCAAAGCGAACCCAAGTCGGTTCTTTATGACAATGATTGCGAGGATATTGCTACGATTTTGATCTGAAGGAACTACGTACCTACAAGATGGATGTCTAATTCCAATAAATCCGCAAAACGTCGGTTCCTATGATTTGAAAGATCGGTTGGAGTACGTGGTGTGTAGTAAAAAATAACGTTTTATAAACTTAGCTTTTTCAAAAATTATTGACCACAGTTTGCGAAAATAATTCAGGTTACATCTGCCTAGTTTTTAAAAAGAGTAGGTATGAAGGTTAGTAGGCTATTGAGATCCCTAAGATGGAGACAATTTAATTTCTTAAGCTTCATACATTTTACGTTACCTGGAGACAGGACTTGATTGACAACTTTAGACTCTATTATCTAGCTTATTGTTCACATTTTTATGAGGCTGTGAGTGATTGTGAAAAGCTGTGCCTAGAATAGGTACTTATACCTATACCTGTTGCGTTAGTCAAGCGAAAGTAGAGTGAGACAAATTAGCGATGTAATAAGGTGACGGAGCCTAATAAAAAGAATGTCTGCTGCATTACTTCGTGATAAGCATCGATTTGGGCTTCTTAGCGTTTTTTCCAGGGTCTGCCGTAGTGTGAATATTTGGTCGGTTCCGGGTCTAAAACCGCGTTGATGCGCAATGTAAAAAAAACCGAACTGATGCGCTCGAATGAAAAACTTATGGTCACACTTTTTTTTCTATTTTTTTTTTTTAACTTCCCACTGGCCAAGGCTATAAAGAGGCACGTTAACCTAAAAGACCTATTTTGCCGAAGATTACTAGAAAATAAATTTAGGTTGGCAGAGTTTAAACTTCGCTTATGTAGCTGATATTGTTTTCAGCAGAGGACTTCATCAGTTCTTCAGGACTTAGTAATTCACGACTGCCCTATTTATATTACAAATCAGACATTTTTTTGTCAAATTAAAAACTATTAAAATGGTCATGAACGAAATACAAATTTTTTTTTTTGTGTATGTTTGGAGGTTCACTGGAAGGGAAAATCGTCGAAACACATTCGGGAGCTAGTAGGTACGAAAGAGATGCTTCCTCAATTGGGATAGCAGATTTTTATAGATCAAAATGTTTTATCCGCCTTAACCTCCTGATTACATTGCCTGTATTTAATAATTCGGTTATTTCTAAGTTAACGTGGTTGGGAAGCTTACTTCTGTGCATTTAAGCAACTTCTTCGACTTCTTTCTCAACTAATTTAATATAGATCCGTAAGTAGATCAGCGTTTTGTTTGTACAAAGGTGCATTGACTATGACTATGTTCCTTTGTAATATATTTTGAAAGACCCTCATTTTTTAGAAACTCGTTTGGAGTGGTCATGACAACAACTGGTGCTCGTAGTTCTATACTGGTTTCAGAATTTAGTTGTATAGCGAATAAGAGTTAACTAATTGTGGTTGGACAGGGATGAATATGTTCCAATAAGTCAATACCACGCAGAAATTTTAACCTTAACCGAGTGGAATTTTTGCTCGGTTAAAAACAAATGTGTTAAAATCAACTAAGTCTCTGTAGAAAATAAACGAGTATTTATTGTTGAAAAATAGTGAGTTTAAAAGGTTAAATCATATCTAAAATAACACACTTTATCCGTTGCTATCAACCATGTTACTCTGTTGTTATTAGTTATTTTGTTATTTACGACCGAGTAAATTTGGAGAGGAAATCGATAAATCGGTTATTTTTAACCGAGTTTCGTTAAACAAGTTGAATCGGTTATTTTTAATCCACTAACTCTGTAAGAGCTATATTAACAGTATCACTTGGTAGTTTTTAACAGAAAGTTGGTTGATTTTAAATAAGTCATTTTTGTGCGTGACATTTTACTGTATCATGTGATTCACAAAAAGTGAAGCTTCCAATTTGATTCCTCCTGCTGTTTTCTTGTATAGTAAAATATAGTCAAAAGTGCGAACGTTGAATATTTTTTTTTATTTTATAGGTAACGTAACCTAAGACTTATTAAACAGTAACAAAAAAAAACTTTTGAACTCAGTCACCCTGCATAAATTTCGCCAACTAAAATCTCCAACAAAATATTTCACCTTCTATGTATTTCACTTCACTCGAACATCGTACCAGCCTTAACGTGCTCAGTTATCCTACCAGGGAAATGAAACTCAGTCAAAACGGACTGCTCACATAATGCCATGAAAAAGATTTGAAATGGGGATACCTGAATGAAATTTTATGAAGAAACTTCTTTTAGTAAATGGAAGAACTTTCTGGCAAAGTTATGTAGGTATGTATAATTGTATATATACGAATTTCAGAAGTTCCGGAAATCCAGATCTTTTCGAAAATGCAATTTCAAGAAAGCTATATAAACCCTATGTCACCACAATGGATCTACATAAGCCCACTGACATAAAGGGGGTAATTCTCTTGTTCTGTCCTAGAAAACCTAGCAAACCTTAACAAACCTTTTTGACATATTCGCAAACGACTTTTTGCAGGCAGCTTTATAGGTAGGTAAACAAGTTCATGCAAGACTGCCATGGTTTTGGTGAAAATGTTAACGATGCTTTATTTTGCAGACTTCCTATTGGCGATTGAGATTCAATTTTGCATATTTTTTAATCAGAAAACCTACTTTGAAATATACCTAGGTTTAATTTGTTTCGATTGCAGCTTTAGACGAAAATGCATGTCGTTGTCTTTTCATCGATTCGAAGCTCTAGAAGGTTCTTTCGAGCAGCTGCATGTGATTTAGCCACCGGAAACCTGTCTAGCTCAGCTCAGTGGCATGTGCGAACTATATACAGAACTGTACCTATACTCCCATTTCAGTGCACTGCACATAGAACAGAAAAAAAACACCACCAGTTGAATGCCCAAATAGAGCCATCTGTAGCTCTGTAGCTGCATGCCACCACTTAAAATGATACCAATCGAGCAATTCAATTTGGCAGATAACCAAATCATATCTGTCTCTGGCGTCTCTATATCCCAATCGTTGTTGTCTCGGTCTCCGGATATTTTTAGCAAAAAAAAAAAAAAAAAAACGAAATAGCACCACGCACACCTTGCGTCTGTTCAAACAAAGCAGACCACACAATCCAACTGTTGCTGCAGCCCAATTGGCAACGCATCTATCAGGTAGGCAGCGCTTTCTTAAATTCTATTCCATTTTCCTAAACTGCCGATCCTTATCTATCTGTAGCTGATCCATGAAATTGTCTACGGTTTCGCTGCACCTATGGAGCGTTTTTCGGGTATACCTACCTACCTGCACTCTTTCAAGCTATATTTCGTCCTCTAATACTTGAAAATCGGTCTGCCGATGATAATCTCCTGCTGGACGACCGACGCGACGACGCACAGCCTGTTGCACACTCTCACACAGACGTACTGTCTTATCAGTGTCGGATACGGATTTGGTCCTTCACCCACCTCCTGCCTGCTTTTTACTGAGCTCTCCTCGCACAGCTCACACAAATGGCTACAAAACACTCGATATCTTGTCCCTGGGTATTCATCGGATTCGTTTGTGTTCGTCTTATTGTTTTTGCGTCCTTTGTAGGCCAGGCAGTGTGAGTTAAGATTTTTAAGCAAACATCTGCCTTATGAAGAAAAAATTGAGAACAAAAAATTAAAACATAATCCCCGAGCTGAGGACTAGAGTAGATGTGTAGGGCGAGTAAAAAAAAAGTCATCATCATCATCATCACGACAACAATGTCAAGGTCAACCTAGGAGACGCTGCGTGCTCTTTATGGATGTCCTTCGAAGCGAATACATTTGTGATTCGATGTACTTAAGACGATACGGATGGCAATGGCAGATGGCACGATTACTTAAGTGACGCGTGCTACACGCTTGCGCTGTGATTTTGCTTTTCCTTTTTTATATCTCTGTCCTATCAGATGAAATTGTAATAAATTGCAGTTACCCACATATCCACATCCAGTGTGAGTACCCACATCATGTGTGTAGATGGGGACGTTTAATTAAAAGGGTTTTTGCATATTATGAGGGAGATTAGTGCCATCGAGGTACAGCTGCGCATACCTACCTAAGTCATTTCGACAGCAATTGCTGCAAATTTCTGGTGCAATTTTGTGTCAATTGTCAATTGTTTGCACAAATGTCACATTGCGTTGTGTCTGTCGGGTGAATTGGATATTGTGTTCGCGATTAGGTGCAGTGGTGGTGAAAAGGGTTTGTTTTGTTATTTTAGGTGCGCGCTATTCTTATCTATTGTCGAACATAACCTAGTTTCGATCGATCTATCTATGGGATAGATTGGCCAGAGGGATTACGAATCCTTTTGTTGTGTATGCATACAATGAGTTTTCGATAAAGGATTGGATTTGGTTGTAAGACGGCGCAATATGCTTCAATGAAAGGAACAGTTTGACAACTGTCAAGGTGTTGTGTTTAATAAACCGGCTTAGAGCGGGGCAAATGGTAAACTCCAGCTGGCGGCTAAGACGATTTTGGTTAGTAAAAGGATTTGTTGTATAATGATATTGAAGATGGGAGCAGAATGAGAATTTCACTACGAGACGCAGTAGGTACCAGCCTTGATAGAAAGGGAATGTTCCTAGCGCAATCCTTTTGGTAAACTGTGGAACTTCTGTCTTAATTTTAGAAAAGTTTTCTATGAACGTCAGGAGACTCTCCACTGGTTCAAATATCACTCACGGCAATAACAAACAAACATACTCAAGGGTCAAATTGTCATTTGGGATTTATCCTAATTTACATTTTACTCTAAAGTTTACCCATTTTTAGGATCCTTAGGAATTTATTAATATGCATACTTCTATTGCGAAAGTACTCTGCGAACATACTCTTAAACTTTCTTAATAGTTAACCATGAATGGATTGTCATCGTTCCTATCCATAATCACGCTTTCTACCTCTGTGCGTAATACTAATACCATCATAGTCCATTCGTCCCAAAAAATGTAACCCATACAAAACACATATTAATAATAGGGTCTTTAGTTTTATTTAAGATTGAGTCTGTTGGAAAGAGTGTACTTTACGAAGCCAAACACTAAAAATCTGTCAAACTCAAAAAAACTGAGCGAAACATTCTCAGAGAGCTGAAAATCTACTCCAAAAGTCTAAAGTACCTACGTTAATAGACTTCGAGCTTCCTTGAGCTACATCTTTTTTTGACATCTAGTCCATATCACAAATAAATATATAACTAACATTTGCTCGTTATATAAAACGTCCCATACGACAAAAGTCGAATTATCTTAGTTTTCACAGAGCTTTTTTTTGTGGGGAATTAATTTTTAAGACAGATTTTGAATTTGCTTATTGTCAACTTAGTGGATTTGACTATTTATCAGTAAGCTAGTTGAAAATCTCTCAGCGGTTTTTGGGCTAAGAGAGGAACTGCACGTTACTCGTTATTTTGCTGATTTTCTCTTTTTCTGTCATTTTTGATGAGAACGTATATACTCGTAGATTTTGTTCGATTGCGGTCGATTTAAACTGTGTACGTTAATTAACTCAAGACATTGCTATGCTCAGCTTAACGTTTTCTTTTCTATTTCATATTCATATTTCTACCAAAGTTAATAAATGTTCAGTCATCATCAAAATACAAAAATTGGCAGCCATTTTTCAGCGAGCAAAATAATTTGACAGCTGAGTGGTAGTGTTTTAAAAGTTCACCATGAAAAGATACCTACATGACTCCAGCTACTAAGAAAAACTCTTCGAACTCGTGGGCCTCTATAAACCTCCATTTTAAAAAAAAAGTCAATAGCATTATTTGTCAGTATTTTACCTTTTAGGTACACAAATTTAAGATATTTGTTCAGACAACTGATCTCGCTAAAAGTGAAAGTTTCGTGCGATTCAGTCGTGTGTGCACTGTCTTTCATTTTCAAACTAGGGCATTCTTTGACTTTAATGGAACAGCAAACATACTAGAGATCTGTTCCCTAACGGTAATGCATTCGAACACATTAGCCAAATTTATCAACCATTGGGCAGAAAAGACCCACACAAATAGAACAAAATATTTCTCTTCCATAAAAAACCTGCGAATATTAGCCCAAGAAATTTTTCTGTGCTATAGTTGGTTATTGCTGACAGATGGTTGTCAAATCGTTCAAATTCTAATTTGGAGCTTACTTTTTATTTGCGTTTTTACCTATAACATTAAAATTATGTAAATGTAAGAAGCAAAAGAATTGAACTTTTTTATTTCTGCGATAAAATCAATTGAACTCTTGCTCTTAAATTCAATTTTGTATTTCCTTTTACTGATTTCGAATATTTCCGATTCGAAAAAAATCACAATTTACAAGTTTGTGCCTCAACGCGTTCCTTTTCTTTTTGTTTGTATAGAACAAGTCAAGTAAGAATTTGCTCCAGACAAAAAAAGTGTGTTTGCTATGAATTTTTTTGGTTTTTAAAACTAGTATGTTAAGAATGTAAGTGGCTGAAACCTTAAAGGTGCTCAGCGTCTTACACGTACTTTCTTATTTTCCGCTCTGAGAGAGTTTCGCAAAATTTTTGTTTGAGTGTTCCCAGATTGGTGTTTTTTCCAACCAAAATGGTGGGAAATCAACGCTATAGTGGGAAGAATATTGGGAACAAAATTATGGTGGAATTTAGGGGGGAGGGGGATTACTTTTGCCAGACAAGGCAAGGGATGTTCACGTTTTTAGTTGAACATTACCGAATGAAATGGAGTTTCAATGGAAGAGTAATATGAAGGGAGAGGTTTCATCAATAGTACAGGCGCAGCTAAAAATTTTAATTGGGCTTTGTTCGTTGGGTATGGCTAAGTAATAGGTGGAATCTTTGCATAAGACTGGTCGAATTCGGATATCCAATACTAGTAGGTACATACTTCAATCAACTTGATAGGTATCGTTATTTCCACAAAGTAGTGAATATATGGTTTATTCTTTCGCTTTGTTTTTGTCGCGCGCAATGAGTAGGTACTTTTGGTCTATTGTTTTTCCATCATACTTCACTATCACCATTCTACATGCATATATAATTGATTGATGAGGGAGGGCGATGAAAAATATTTAATTTCAGTCTCAGTTTTGCTTTTGCAAATCTCTTTCTCTGTTGTTACTACTTATAGTTTTGATTTTGTCACTGCTGAAACTGAAAGTCGTTTTGTGAAATGGACTAAGCGAATTATTTTCATTTCTAATTTATTTATATAATGGGTGATAATATGAAGTGTTTAAATTCAATTATTGGTAAAAGTGATGAGATAGAGGAAACTTTGGAGGCATTTGTCTATCAGCTAAATGCGAATACTTAAATTTTAAACAGAGTCTTTCAATTATTTTTAAGCCTTTTTTAGATTATTTTGAAGAGCAAACAGTTTTATTTTTGTGAATGCGTGTGAAATGCTATAAGAAAGGGAGTAACGCGCTTTACCGATCACATACTGCGATGGAATGAGACACGGGACGTTATAGGCTGTCTTGTTTTTGACTTCAAGTTGAATTGGTTCCACACGCCTGAGAAAGGACGAAGACATTATGGACTGTATATCTACTGCATATCTGTTCATCTATTTATCTTTGCCAAACTTCTTCGGGCACGGCACGACGAATGCCATTTCCGTTCCTGATAGGACATATACCTATACTATCCTCATAGTCGCGTACAATATTTTTCTCGAAACATATTTCAAATGCAATGATAACATTGCTGCTCTCTTAAAATCTTAACAAGCCTTTCTTAGAAATTCATTGAGAAGATAGCCAATTCATCCAACAGACGATCCCTATCTCTGCAATTTATCAACTCCTCGTCCAGCAGAGAGAGTTTCCTATTCATTGTATCTTCCTTTCACCTTTCAAGGACATGCCATGGTTTTTATTTCAAAACTAACACCAGGTCATACAAAGATCTCCTGCTGATGTACAAAACGCTCATCGTTCGCAATCTGCTACCTTCTGACAATTGCGTAAAATACCGCTCAAAATCTGTATCCTCCTAGCGAGCTCTGATCTTCTAGGAATTCCATCACTATGCGCAGCGCATGTCCTTTTGTTCAGCCTCCTCTAACAAGAATCATACATAAAAGACTATTTGCCCAGGACAGCGCACAAAAACCGATGTTTACCATCATTTTTGGTCATTTTGTTGCTTTTTCTATGAGGAACCTCATGTCCGTCTGTGCTGTACTCTGATTGATATCGATCCTTGGTCATTATAAATATCCTCCCATCATCAAGATGTAAGAACGTCTGCGCAAGACGATACTTTTATTGAGATGCAATGTGAAATGAATATTCTCGGACAATGGGTCGACAACAAAAAGGACGACAATGTGATGTTGCATCCTTGGGTGATTTCGAACAAATGGCGAACGGTAGGCATCGGTAGTTTTTGGCGAGTTTGGTATCCTTATTACTTATGGATCAACTGCTAGATGCATCTAATGAATTCAGAGTAATTTCTGTGGTTGCGTTATCGTGTATAATGCGGTTTTAAGTATCCATAACATAATGGTGGACGGGAAAAGATGTCCTCATTAGGGAAGGAGATATCGCTGGGGGATATACATTATACATCCTTATTATCATGTCGTTCATCTTTTACTTATTAAATCTGACAGCTTGATTGAAATGAATATTTCCAAAGGTGGATAAGACACATTTTGAATGCGGTATTGTGGATCCGTGGTTGATCTAGATACCTAGCGGATAACTGTCAGGGTCGATGTACTGCAGTGACGATTTGTGGGTATGTGATGTGGTTATCATCTCTGTTTCATCTGTAAACCGGAATGGGATTCATCATTCAGTTCATCTTGACTTGTGATGGACCCTTGTAAAATGTCTACGGAAGTAATTTCTGGGTCAACAAACGTTTTCGTTTGACGTTTCAAGCTGCTGTAAGGCACTAGTCGTTAAACTTCGGTGCAAATTTTTGTGGTTGCAAATTTCGATCGCATTAATTAACAAACAAAATGAAATTTGTGCATCTCAAAATAAAATTAGCCCATCAATTAATTGTGGAAAATGATTTTAAGTTGTGAGTTGTGATATTTGTTCGGTCAGCCATTTTGCTGAACATTGCAGAAGGTGTGTTTGTTCCAACAACCCAACGATTGGAAGTCGTTTTCTTGGTGTTTTTGTGGAAAACGAGTGCAAACGACTCGTTTTGAGAACTGAAATATGTATGGGAAAACTTTTGTTTTCTTAGAAGTTTCCGAGAGTTTTCGCGAAAACCCGGTTTTGAGCTCATGAGCAAAAATTTATGATTTTCCAGAACTCTTAACTATAAAATATTTGTAATTATTTTTCTTTTTTTTTAACTTTGCCAATAGCTTCCAGTTTTTTCAACAGATACTCTACTACGAGAGAGTGCTGTAGTTTTCAAAGTAGTTTTCGGAAATCTAATCAAAAGAAGAGAACTCATAGTTTTCTGAGCTCTAATCTTTTTTAGAATTGATTCTTAAACATTTTGTTTAAATAAACTGTTTCAGAGCTTTCCGGAACCATCTTCAGAACTCAAGAGAACTTCTATAGTTTCTGTTTTTGAAGCGAATATAGCTTTTTTACGGACGGTCGGTGGGTCACGCATATAAATTATTCAAAAAGATGGGGAGTAAACCGAAAAAAATCGTCACCGTAGCGTTAACTTCCCCCTCCATGGCGCACTTGGAAGATGAAAACTCTAGAACGGCTCCACCGATTTGGATGATTTTTGTTTTGTTTTGTTCGTCTTGATTCAGGGATGGTTTAGGAAAAAAGAAAAGTCGAAAAATTCTTAAATATATGTGTGTAGAGAGCGAAAGATTAACAGAGAGAGTAATCTAAACTAACTGGCACTATGGGCGCACTTGGAAGATGGGGAGCGAACCGAGAAAAGGTGAAAGCGGTAGCGTATATATCTTTTCTCTCTCTCCCTCTCATCCGCGTTGCGCGCGCACGTTCTATACGTAGCTAGCTCTCTCTCTCTCTCTCTCTCTCTGTCGCTCAGCGTAGAAGCGTTAGATGCGTTGCATGCTAACAAACGTTTGCTAAAGTAACACGAGCCAATACTTTACGTCCAATGATTCGCTTCTTTCGGCCGTCCCACGACAGCTCGATTTTTTTTTTTTTCTTTAACTATGGCTTGGAATTATTCAGGCTTTGTTTTTGGGAATGCATTGCTTAATTCCAGGAGGACTTCTCAAGAACTGCAATCAGAACTTATTCAAACTTATTGAAAAATGTTTATTGAAAACCTTATTGGGTATTTTTTAACGTTTTCAATTTCAAAGTAAATCGTTCGAAACTTAAAAAAGGTTAGATTATAATTTTCAGAACTGTAATGGGAACTTTGGAACTTATGTAGTCAAAAATTCTTGTGGCTCTAGCTTTATAGATATACGTTTATGTTCTTTTTTCATATACCTAGTTGTTTGACAAAGTGTCCGTCCAATACTTTACAGAATTCGAAACAGAGCTCGAACTATTTCGGGGAATTGTTGAGTGACAATATTTTCGCACAATATTGACGGTGTGTCATATTTAAAAGAGTCAGGCAAGTTTTGTCTTAACCTATCAACTAATGCTGTTTTTTTCTTTCTGTTAAATTGGTGACTAGCCTGTGATTTTATAGAAGTAGGTACCTTATATACGAGCTTGCAAGGTATACTTTGAGTTTGAACTAACTGTTACCACATTGGTCCTTTGTGACCAAATTTGGTCAATATTTTTTAACTTAGTCAAATTGCCTTTTTTTATTCTACATATTTGGTAAGAAACTCGACTCTAGTTTTAATGCAACCTAAAGGCATTTCCTTTTCATCTGATTGTTCTGTGTTTAGAAATATTTCAGACTTAAATTATTTTGTTAGTTTGTACCTACCTATCTACAGTTGGTAGTTTTTATTTCCAATTTTGGATACAACCATTATTTTAAAGTGGCAACCGTGATTGTATGGTATGGCAAATTTTTTCGGAAACCTTTCAAAACTCTCGTTCTCAGTCATAAGAACTTTTCCGGACACCATTTTGGACTTTTGGGTCATATGTTTGAATTTTTAAAATAAAATATAATAATTATTAATAAAATATAATAATTATTAATAAAGGCACTGAATTTGACTTTTAACTGCGGTTAATCCGCTAATAATGAACTTTCAAAATCACCAATTAATATCAATTACCTACTTACTTAAAACATTTTCGAAAGGATTGGATTTTGTTAATATTAAATTAGACATAGAAGAGACATTGTTTTGTAAAATGTTGGCGCACTCAGCCAGCAAGACTTTTTGTTTGTTAAAATTTGAAAAAGTAAAATCGTTTGCGATTTGTGTTATTTTTAGTTGTTAATACATGAACTTTACACACTTTAGGCAGTTAGAAAAAATCATATGTATGCACTTAAAGAGTGGCAAAGCCCTAAGTTCGCAAACTAATTTTTATTACTTTACTAACTGTTAACTAAATACCAATAAGCAGCTTGGAACTCTTCACAGCACAGATAGGAAATCTAAGAGAGAATTTTATTCTAAAAATTTGCCGAGAAATTGGGTACGTGCGCGGGAGCTGACGGTTCATAGTATATTTAATACTTAGTTTATGTATATTTGGGATCCGCTTCAAACCCTAATGATCTGTTCCAAAATCTTATAAAATTTGATTTACACAGAATTTCTGTTGTTTGTACTGCAAATACAAATACAACAACAAGTATCAGTCAGAAATTTCAACTTTTATTTATTATAATTTCATTTGTTTTCTTTTCTATTTCTAGTTATAAATCATTAAAATATCTTTATGTATACCTTATGAATTTAACTTACGTTATAAAACTAATTCTTAATGCTCGAAAACTATTAGTTTTGAAATTAGATTATGTATATGCACTTTGCTTATGATAAAACTCAAATACAAACTTTCCTGGCAAAACTAAAACTACATCTTAAAGAAGGGAGAAAAATGGGGTAGCAATTGTACTGATTTCAGTACTACAATTTGACTTTCCACAGCACCCAAGTTTGAGTACTATTTGTACTAGTTTCAATTTTTTAAATGGCTTCTTTGTAATGTCTTTAACATGAAACATATTAGCTTATTTGACTATAAGATTCAGTGAAATGATTAAACATTTTACTTTTTACTTAACAAAATATTTATTTTTAATTATGTATTTAAAAAAAAAATTAAGTGGATCTTGACAATGTTTCAGCACTACTTTATTTTAGTTTTCTTTCTTTAAGCCAAATGTAAAAGCTTAATTTCGGCAGTAGATATAAAAGCCAAAATGGTGTTTAATATCATTCATAATTCTTTGGACAAGCCTTGAATCTCTTGAGAATAGGTGAACAGTAGCAGAGCTATTTTCGTGCATAGAATTCTTATTGGTGAGATTGACTCCCCAGAGATCCTAAGGCCCATTTTATTCACTCGAAGTTGAACGCAACTCGGGGAGTTTTCCATATTAAAATCCCCAAGTTATGTTCAACTTCGAGTGAATAAAATGGCCCTAAGTCTTTTTAACTTAAATAAACCTCACCGTAACTTACGTGGTAACAGATTCATTAGTATAGGACACTCGTGTACAAATTACGGACGCTCCTCCTCTATTAATGGTCTAATGATAGACTTTAATAATAATACCAATTTAATAGATTTTTACACATCGATCGCCATCATAAAAAATAAACTGCGGAATGGTACCTATTAGGTCATAGGTAATCCTTTGCTCTAATTTTTTTCTAATCAAATAAAACAAATTCGAAAATGGGAGGTAGCAGGACAAAAAAAATATTATTAGACTATTTTTTGTGGTGGAAAAAATGTAAAGCACAGCAATTAATGCATGTACTGTACATCCGCTAACAGAACTCGAAAAGAGAAAGGAGAATATTTTACTTTGCTAAGCATGCTTGAAATGTATCCTGGTCGGTTTCATCAGTACTTTAGAATGTCGAAAGAAGTGTTTGACGAAATCTTTCAAATGGTTAAAGACGATCTAAAACCTAAGCCATTAAGTTTCCGAAGACATGTGATATGTGCCAAAGAGAAGTGGTCATAACTTTGAGGTAATGGTTACAATTTTTATTTAGGCCACAACAAAAAACTTTATTTTTTTTTTATTGTTTCCAGATTTCTTGCTACTGGCACCAGTTTTGTAGACTTGGCGTTTAGATATCGAATGGGAGTGTCAACAGTTAAGAATTCAATCGACCAAACCATAAACGCAATTATTTCAAATTGCTTAAGAATTGCAATCCCTGACAAATTGACTGCAGCAGACTGGAAGGAAATATCCACAGAATTTTTGCAACTTGTCTGGGAGCTGTAGATGGAAAACATGCACTGACATTTGCACCGAAAAAAAGCGGAAGCCTGTATTCTATTAATAACAAAAAATCTTTTCATACAATCTAATGGCTATGGTAGATGCGACTTATAGATTTTTGATGGTAGATATTGGCGCCAATGGAAGTAATGCTGATTCTACAGTTTTTTCAAGTTCTCATTTCGGTAATGCTTGGCTAAATAATCCAAGTAGCCTCAATATACCAGAGGACTCACCAGTCACCACTTCCTGGTACCACGTCAAACCTCCCTCACGTAAGTATTGGAGACGAGGGCTTTGCATTAAAGAAAACTATTCTTAGACCCTTTCCTGGTCACAATCTTTCAAAAAAAGAACGAATTTTCAACTACAGGTTAAATTGACATTTTACTATCGTTTAAAAATTGTATTTCAACGGTTTAACCTGTTTTTACTTCAGGTTATCGAGAGCAAGAAGGGTGGTGGAAAATGCGTTTAGTATTCTGTCACAAACATGGAGAATCCTTTTAAAGCGCATGGAAGTGGAAAAATCATCCGCTACTAATATTATTTTAGTTTTTAGTGTGTTGTATTTTACATAACTTATTACGAACAAACATTCCTGAACTACTTCAGAACGCAATGTTGACTTCAATAAAGTGATAACACCAATTCCAGCTTCATGTGCCTATGACATTCAAGACAAATTTGCAAATTGGTGTGTTTCTGAAGGAGACGTAGAATTTCAGCACATAATGAAATATACCTACAATGTTATGAATTCCTTAAACGATCATTTTTAGTCAATAAAAAGACGTTACATTGAAATTATGTATTTATTTAATTTTTAAAATATATTTTAATTCATTTAGGGGAAACAAAAATAAACTTGAGAACAATAACTAATGAAACAAAGCTAATAACAGCAATAAACAAATAAATAAATAATATTGAGTCCTTCTCATTTAAAGTATATAATAATAAATATAGATAACTAATAACTACAGTGTTGTCTCGCGTTAGAATTTATCATCCTCAAATTCGATTTCATGGATCGCATCTCCAATCGCGATTGTTTTTTGCGACTCCAACCACTTGCACAAGACGCCAGCGAACAAAAAAAAAGTTTTTAAAGGTGGTTCTTCTGTAGGAACATTGTTTATTTCGATCAACGCTTTTAAAAATTTGTCACTTTCCGCTTGGTCATTTTTCATAATTTTTCTCTTTTTAGGCTGCAAAAGCTTTTCTTCTTCTAAATGCTCTAGTAGTCTAGTGGGTCTGACAAATGCTCTTCATCTTCAATATCTTTACTTTGATCATAGGCATTTTCATTTTGGAAATTTCCAACCGTTCTTATAATGAAATAAAGTTATTATTACTTTTGTATATAGGTAGGTATATAAAGAAATCAAATCTACATCAAAAACTATTGCAAATCATGAACAAAGTTAATAAATTTAATGAAATGATAATGTCATTAACTCGTAAATACCGTGGAACTTCGATGAAGGGGATAAGGAATTCCATGATTCCAAAGTACATCCACTGCTTTTTGGTGACAGCCCCAGAACCGCTTGGTTGATTTTTTTTCTTTTTTGAAATATTTGGAAAACGTTTCCTTAAAATTTTTTCTCCGATCCTTGCATATTTTCACTGAAAAATTGTAAATATATTTTAAGAATATACAAATTAAGGAGACTATATTTAACTTACCATCAACATTCAAAATACTGGCTATATTTTGCCAAGCATCCTTCTTTTTGTACCGGTCGGAATATATTTTTAGGCATTTGTTATAAATAACTGGATGAGACTCAACTTCTATTATCAGCCTTTCATCGAATTCCTGAAACAAGGCAATTTGCTTTATAATGAGGTTGATCCCTTCTTTTTGAATATATTTACCTTTTTTACCATGAATTCGCTCATTGTATTGTTTCTTTAATTTTATTTTCCGAGCGGGGGCGGAGATACCTCCAGTGTAAACAAATCGAAATTGGAAATGCAAAGCAACTGTCAGCGTCAATTAGGTTAAGTTCGAACGAATTTTTTATTCACGTGTTTGCAGTGGCGGACTAAGAGGCAGTGACACCCGGGGCGGTAAAGCAAGCTTACACCCCTTGAAAAATTTAAGAAAAAAACACGAACAAATATTTTATTTAAAGGCGCTTACGAGCTTTTATTGTCAACCTATTTTGGCTCATCGTTGATCTTAGATAAGTCTTTATTAATTTTAATTTGGAAAGGCTTCGTTCACACGATGCCACTGAGACGCAAATTGTTAAATAAATTCTCATCGCCAATGACAGACTCGGTAAAGAGTCTGAAAAATCCCACTTAACAATGAAGCTTAAAAATTCAAAGGCTGTCCAAATGTCTGCATCTTTTAAATTTATCTTTGAAGCTACCATGTGACGCCGAATTCGCTGGATTTCCAATATGATACTGTTGTCTGTAAGTTCTGTAAATGTCGAGGTAAGCATTGGAACCACAGCCCGCAGTTCTTCTTCCGTTCCATACAGCAATATTTTCGGTTGAAGAGCTGAGAAAACTGACGCAATATCTTCCATGGCCTTAGATCGATGCACAAGTTCAGTATAAAATGTATCCTGACATTCTAACCGGCTTAAAAAAAAAGAAAAACAGAGCATAAAATTGCGCGGCTTGCTTGGTTTTATACTCCGTCCTCTGGCCTAATGATAATAGATATATACACACCAACTTGTGTATCTACGTCGGATAGAAGAATAGAGTTATATGCCATAAAAAAATGCGTACCGTTATTTAAAAACGAAACAAAGAAAAATACTCATAATATCAGTAAAGAAAAAAGAACTGAACACAGAACTGCGACGCTTGGTAAATGCTTGGTTGTTGCTCTTGGGCGATAAATATTTTATTTCCATATTACTTATAGGTGATGGCACCAGTAGTCAGCCCCTTAACTTTTTTTTTGAGTTTGATAGGTCCCTAAAAATCCATTTTTCAACTATTTAATCAAGTATTATACCTAATGCAAACTATTTGCAAAATAAGTGAAAAGGGTATGAGTTGCGAGTGGTCAGCCCCCTCAGCTCCAGTAGTCGGCCACGCAAGTATCCAGTAGTCAGCCCCAATGTAATTTACAAATTTTCATAAGAAGGGTTGACTGACGACTGGAGAATGTTTAAAAGAACCGTGTCTCTCATAGTCAGCCCCCATTTCTCAAGTAAATGTACAGGGGGGCTGACTACTGGAAATCAAAGAAATTTTATCGAAATTTTTGCGAGAATCGATACTTATTGAAGGTTCCATTCATTTTGCATACTCAGCTATGAAAAAAAAGAAATTAAGGTAGTCTCCAGTAGTCAGCCGGGGGGGCTGAGCTAAGGATAATCATACAAATAATGTCTCATAAGGTCAGCCCCCCTCTTAATTATTTAACAGAAAATATTTTTAATATTTTAAGTTAAGAAAAAAGATAAATAAAGTGTTAATATCATAATAATAATCATAAACTGCATATGCCTTCAGCATATTCGTAATTATATCACTTTTACAAAGTCACTTCAACTATTTTTTTTTTTGGTAAACCACTCGTATCCTGCACTTATGAAAACTGTACGCAGACTTATATATTTGTTACGCCCGAAGTAACAAGTGTATTGTGTCAATTTTTTGCACACAGCGAGGAGAAGTGTTACCCAAGAGAGTAATATTTTTTGTTTGGAAGAAAGGCAAAACCATTTACTATTACGCTGTGATTTGTATGTCAGCGGCTGACTACTGGAGGGGGCTGAACTTAGGGGCCATCACCCTATTAAGAGAATAGGGCAGTAACGAAATTCATGCGCACATATATATAGGTAGGTATTTGGGAAACAAATTTATTGTTTTATTTGTGTTTTTATTTTTTGTAGTGTGCAAAGTTATTTTTCTGTTACTGATGGCACCCCCTATTAGTCTGCCACCCGGGGCGGACCGCCCCCACCGCCCCCCCCCCTTAGTCCGCCACTGCGTGTTTGTGGATCGCGGCTGTATTTGTGGATTGTGAATAAAGTGTGACAGTTCGCGGCAAGAATTTTTAATTCGCGGGAGAAGTGCTTTAATTATTGTAAATTTCGCTATTTATCTATCAATTGAGACGCAGTTTTTTTTAGATTAGACGTTAGATTAGTTAAATATAATGCTTTTGTGGTAGAACAAATAACAATTTTCAATTCATAAATACAGTTAAATTGATTTGTTCGCAATTCGCCTATTCCCAGTTCGCGCTCATGTGAATAGTCCTTAATAAGCACTTAATATTTCGTAGGTCACAATGTGAAGCAGCTAAAATTTAAAAAGTACAGCACACAGATGGTAGCCTTGGCGTACGCCATTCAAACAACGTTTATTCCATTTCGACTGACACTGACTGCGAACTCGCCCTTACTACTTGCACAAAGCAGATGAAAGAAACGCAACGCACATCTGAATGTTACTCCTGATCCTGGATGAGCAGACAATTTCGTACCCAAATAGAGTTGTGGCTAATCTGAACACTCGCGGTGGGGTCGCTGCAACTCAAGTGATGCACATTTTTACGTCAGGCCCGGGCAGGTGGCTTCGAAAAGCCCACTTAATCGTGGCATGAATGGGAAATTAAGACCTCAAAAAGGACTCTCAAACATCAGATAAAATTGCAATAAATTCAATTCGACTTCGATGTAACGTCTCTTCGCCCATTTCGCCGGTTGGCTTCCGTTTCAGTCGGCCAAACAAGACCGTCGTCGTCGTCGTCAACGAGAATGAAAAATAATAACAATGCCATTCAGGTGGGTTTGTGGTTCGTCCCCCCACTTAAGGCCCATAAGAAGACCCCTGGCCCCCGCCAATGGCGAAACACTGTCGCGCGTGTGCCTCTCAATGAATGCACTTATTTAATTGTTGCACTCATATACGCATGGACGGTTTTAGTTGTGTGTACGAGTGTCTGTTGTATCTCGGGCTCCGGCAGGGCCACGGAAGTTGTTTACTTAGCCATAAACAAAATACACCTGTTTCCACAATCTGCAGCAACCGACGAAACCACAAGCATATTTATCAAGGGCTGCGAGGTTTACTGTCATATAAACTACCGAAATAGATTTTTTTTTTTTTGTTCGTGTGCTGAGCCTCGTTCGTGCTTATTTGTGAGACATGCGAGTCGGCAGCTGATGCCACTGCCAAAGATCCAGGTATCCCCCTTGCGACCCACACATACCCCAGCAAGAGTAACACATCACACATCAGGTGTGCGATGCGATTCGATGCGATTCTGGTGGTGCTTTGTCCAAGTGGAGTTTCTTCCTCGTCGTGTTCGTCGTGGTTTTTGCTGGATCGTAGTAGTCGCCGAAAAAAATGGACATCTGCGTCAATCAAGTGCCTTCTGGGAGTCTATCACTTTCGTCCTAACGTCGTCGTCGTTGTCGTCGTAGTGGGTTGCCCTGCGGTGCGCTTGGAGCTGAAACTGCTGCTGGTGGTGGTGGCAGTGTGACCACTTTTTGGAGCCGGTTTGGGGTTGCATATCACTTGTTTGACTTCCTTGAAAAATGCCATCTTCACCCAGAGAAAAGGGAGAAAGACGGACGGAGTGTTAGTGGTTGAATGGAGCCACGCGACTAATTCTCTTTTCTTTTGGTAGTTTGGTATAATTTTTTTTTCTGTTCTGCTGATGGATAATAAAATGTGCAACAATACGTCGGTCGGCATGAAGCCACAGCGGTAATCGGGGAGGAGATAGGCTACGTTCCGGTTCGTCATACATTTTATAGTTGCACGCATGGAGCACGCCAAACGACCTCTTTAAAGTCAAACTTTCCGCAACCGGTAAAGATGATTGATGCCAATTTTAAGGAAAGTAGGCATCTGTTTCTCTGTTTAGTTGAATTCGAAAAAGAGAAATTCACCAGAGTCCTGTGTTGCTGAAAGACCCGTCGGATGGGTATATCAATTGGGTAAGTGCAGTAGCTGTTTGATATTAATTTAAGTTAAACAGGGGACAGCTGGGAGTGTGCGCAGGGACAACGCTCTCGTTGAGGAATGCCACCGGAGAAGGTTCAATTTTATGTGGGGCAAGATGCACTTAACAGGCTATGTAGCTTGCTTCCTGGATGGTCAAAAGACCGAATTCTAAAGGCAGTGAAGTCTGGAAGTAAACCATGTTTGCAAGTGTGCTTGTGTTGATTTTCAAGGAATGAGGAATAAAATCATTCCCATTCGCAATAGGTACGTCTCCCCACTTAAGGTCCATCAGGTTATAGAAGCGCCTTTCACAAGGAAAGTATAGAAAAGAGTCACAGATATTCTACCTCAGCAACTCACGACATATTCGGCAGAAACCATTTTTAAAAGAAATATTTCGGGTGCGAAATACTGAAAACCCCCGCCAAGGTGATGTTTTGTGACAACCTTAATGAACTCTGTCTAGAAGCTTTTAATGCGTTTTAGCAGCTCGAAATAGGCGATGATGATGGAACTATACTACCTTTACAGTTTTACAATGCCAACGAGCTACACCGCGATTTGACGTCCTCCAGGCTAAGAACTGCCCACCAAATCGACCACTATCTAACTAATGCAAGTCAGCAGCAACACCCTAAATGTGGCACGAATTCCGTGTGTGAAACACTTCTAACGATTATTTTGCTTAGTGTTGTCCAACGAGATGAAAACATTACCCAACCAGTAGAAGAAACTCGGGGCTGCGCCCAAAGTGACAAACTCTTAACTATGTTCATTCATCTACATACAGACGGCAACTACCAGCGGCGCCAGTATCGGAACATCATCAAAGAGGTCCAGGATCCAGCACTCCGGCAGTCAGCCAGCAACCTTCAAGAAAGTCTACGTGGTATGATGATGAATGTGATAACCGGTAGAAGATGATCCTGCACTTTAGGCAGTCTTTCAGGTGAAAAAGCAGCACCCATAAGCTTTATAAGAAAGACCAGTAACTGGACACTTTAAGATCAGAACAAAGGCTCCTTAAGACAGAGAAAACTAGATTTTAATGCATATCAGAGAGTTATAAATCAGGTAGAACCTATATCCAGTTAATGAAGGATCAGTTTCAGTGCCGATCCCAAGTACAGAACGGAACAGTTGCTGGCACGCAAGAAATATACAACTAAAAAATAGCTACCGATTTATTAAAATGCTTTCAATGCTTTTTTCGCCAAAAAAAAAAAACAAATTTTTGTTAAGCTTGTATACTTGATTAGGATAGAAAATTATTATATTTAAACCCATTAATTTAACGAAAAAATAATTAATTAATTAAATAATACAAATTTAACAATTTAGTTCTGGTATTCAGCTAAATTTAAAACGAACATAGCTAAAACGAATTTATTGCAGTTTTATAATTTTAATTCAAAAAAAATATTCCTGAAATAACTAACTAAGCAGATCCCCATCATAAATTTTTTCACGTTTGGGCATTTTTAAAAATCTGAAACAAATAACCGTCGTATACTACAGCACAATTATGCGCAGTGCCAGGAACAATGGTACCATTATGAGCAAGTGGTTGACACCCCTGTCAATAATTGAATCTGTATTGCTATTCTTTAATACAGTTGTCAAGGATCCACACATGGATGGTTTGTATGCAACAGCACAGTGAGTACTTAATCAAAGTCCTTTATAGACAGGGCGCAGTACTAATAACAAATCTTATTCTCGACTTTATATTTACGGAAGCTCACAATTTGTATCGATAATGTGGCCATTGTGAACTTCTGAAACTTTAGAGTCGAAACTAAAAATGTTTACTTTTAAGGCCAAGGTTTATTATGGGAAAAGTTTCCCACAATGAGTCAATATTAGCCGTATTTTATTATCAGCGTGATCTGATCCGAATCAGATCACGAAAATAAAACAATACGGATCATAGACAAATTTTATTTTCCAGTTGTGGCAACAGTTGCTTTCAAAAGACGACCATGCCACCAGCCATATTGCAAGCATTATGTACAACGTGACGTCACATGATGTGACATCTCAGTTGCTTGTCGGGGTGAGAGTTTTTTAAGAATTACTTTAAAATTTTAAGTTCAAATAAGCAACAAATAAGCAGTATTTGCTGCCAGTATTTCGGTTTTTCTTGGCATAATAAGGTGTAGGTATGTAGGCAAACGAAATATTTGTTTAAATATTTATGAAATGTTCTCGATTTGTTTCAGAAATATTTCATAAACATTTTTGTCAAACATTTCTGTTTTTACTGGAGGTGTAGACGGCTATTAAATATGTATTAAATGTTTATGAAATTCACAGCCAGAGTCTCGAAAACAACAACACCGCTTCCGTAATATGGTGCATTTTCTTTTTAAAAGGAAATCGGTTTACAAGTTCGAAATATAATGAAAACCGCAGTTTGCCCATCTGGTCCGGCTAGATTGGAATTCTTAGACAAAGAATTATACTTTTCATCATAATACTCATGTTGTGACCGCACCATAGCTCTCTCTCTCTGCGGTCTGCACACACACAAAATACGTTTGATTGTTAAAATAAAATCGTCACTTCACATAAATTTAAAGCAATTTGTCCAAAAAAACTCGTCGAAAACAGTTGCAGTTGCAGTTACAGTTGTCTGCAATATTTTGTGATAAAAAAAAATATTTTTCCCAATAATTAGTTTTGAAAATAATTTAAATTTATGCAGCCTGCTGGTTTATATTTTTCATTAGATATTCCAATGTAGAAACAAAAAACAACTCTCACCTTTCACCTTATCTGGCAAATTGACTGTTCAATGAATGCTATTTTATGATTACATTACTGTATTTCATATTATAACATAAATACAAAAATCATTTGAAATTCGAAAAGAAATGCAATAATTTTTTTTTTTTGCCAAGAATACATTTTTTTTTTTCGCTCTGATAAGACTGAGTCCCCACAAAATAGAACATAAGTGTATGTCTTCCTTTATTTATTGTCGAATACTTCTCTCAGACCTAATTATAACTGAAGAAATGCACCAAAAACGACGAAACGATTGCAAAATAGCAATCGTTCAATCGCAATCGCTCAATCGTCTGAATTTGAGTTATACGAAGCATTAGTGAATCGTTCAAAACGACGTCGTCCAAACCATTCAACCATTTTAGTGTTACATTCTATATAGATCATGGCTGATAATAACGGTCGATTTTTTAGCTGGTTTGGTTTTGGCAACACTGGTTTTGACAGCTGACGTGTGTTTAGTACCTTGTGTCACTGTCTAACAGCTTCAGTTTGGTTTGCAATTTAACCATGGATCGTCTTACAAATGAACAACGCTTGCAAATTATTGAATTTTACTATCAAAATTCGTGCTCGGTTCGAAATGTTCATCGCGCGCTGCTTCCATTTTATGATCGGAATTCTCGACCTTCTGAGCAGTCTATTCGGAAGATTGTGACCAAATTTCGCACCAAATTTACTTTGTTGGACATTAAACCACCAACACGTTTACGTACTGTGCGTAGTGAAGAAAATATTGCGGCCGTATCAGCTAGTGTGACAGAAGACCGCGAAATGTCGATTCGGCGCCGTTCCCAGCAGTTAGGCCTTTGTTACAGCACTACGTGGAAATTTTTGCGGAAGGATTTGGGCGTAAAGCCTTTTAAGATACAGCTGGTGCAAGAACTAAAGCCAGCCGACCTACCACAACGCCGAATTTTTGGTGAATGGGCTCTTGGAAAGCTGGCCGAGGATCCGCTTTTTTATCGAAAAATTGTGTTCAGCGATGAGGCTCATTTTTGGTTGAATGGGTACGTAAATAAGCAAAATTGCCGCATTTGGAGTGAAGATCAGCCAGAAGCATTGCAACAGCTACCAATGCATCCCGAAAAAGCCACTGTTTGGTGCGGTTTATGGGCCGGCGGCATTATTGGGCCATATTTCTTCAAAGATGATGCGAATCGCAGCGTTACTGTCAATGGTGAACGCTACCGAGCGATGATAACAAACTTTTTTTTGCCCGAAATGGAAGTTCTTGACTTGCATGATATGTGGTTTCAACAAGACGGTGCCACATGCCACACAGCACGCGAAACAATGGCGCAATTGCGAGGCGAGTTTGGTGAACAGTTAATTTCACGTTTCGGGCCGGTCAATTGGCCGCCTAGATCGTGCGATTTGACACCATTAGATTATTTTTTGTGGGGGTATGTCAAGGCTAATGTGTATAGGGACAAGCCCGCTTCGATTGACGCACTGGAAGCCAACATCCATGCATTCATTCGTGAGATACCGGCCGATATGTGTGAAAGAGTATGCCAAAATTGGACTCAGCGGATGGGCTACCTGAGACGCAGCCGCGGTCAACATTTGCATGAAATTATCTTTAAACATTAAATTGCAAGGTTCAAGCTATCGATTCAAATAAATATTTCATTCATTTTTTCGAATTTTTTGTGTTTTTTTTTTTTTAAGTTCTAAACCTCTTAAAAAATCACCCTTATAAAAGGGCTATTGACCTGAGTGCGGCACCGAGTACTCCATGCCAACCCACTTAGCTAACCTAGATACTGTTATGGGCACCCCTTTTATTTAACGTAGGTACTAGTATCTAATTTGAATATCTAAACTTACCTAATTCAATAGTATTTTATATATTGCCTATTGAAATTCAGAAAAAAAAACTATACTAACAAAATTGAAAATCCTAAGGCCCATTTTATTCACTCGAAGTTGAACACAACTTGGGGATTTTTATATGGAAAACTCCCAGAGTTGTGTTCAACTTCGAGTGAATTATATGGACCTGAAAGTAATTCACCTTTTTATAGGGAAAAGAGTAGTAGCTCTCCAGTATTCACTCGAAGTTGAACACAACTTGGGGAGTTTTCCATACAAAAATCCGCAAGTTATGATCAACTTCGAGTGAATAAAGAAGAAACTGTGGGAATTTCAACGACGTGTGGAGGGGAGAAAAATATCCCAAAGGCATACTAACACTGATTCTAGGGAAACAATGTATTTTATGTATTTATGTATTTTACCTATTTCAGACTGGACTTTATTATATTATGTTGCGGGCTCTACTATCTTTGCTATTTGAGGTTATGAGATGCCCTCAAGTTTTTGCTTCATTTAGCACCCTTTTAACGGCGACTATTTGAGAATTTTGAAAAATCGTTTTTATCACATTTAAATCCCATTATACTCACACAAAACTAATGGCTTCGAGAAGCTGGGGCTAGGTCCTACGGACCTGTTGCGCCAACTCTGTCTTTATTTATTTATCTATCCCATTTAAATCACTTGAGTGCGGATTACAGGTCCGATGAAGCGGTAAAAAGAACAGAGTTGTGGTTGCTGCATGTGCCTTATGAAAAGACGTTCACTAGGCAGTTGGGTTGAGGTGAAAGGCAAAGAGGATGCAGCTTGCGAGATGCATTTCAATGAAAGACGTCTACTAAAACACGAGTATGGTTTAAGTAGAGTTGTAACTTTTACCTAAGTCTCGTATGCAAACTGCCCCATTAGATGGGTTGAAATTCTACGAGGCTTTGACAAGTCTCCTGCCGATAAGTGGAATCACATACAGCCCCTCCAACCAAGCCAATCCAAATTACGCACTTCCTTCCAATTGCCTTCTCCACATCCATTTCTATAACTGGAAACATCTTCCTATTCCCGTGTCATTACATCGAACCGATGATCATTACCCCTCCGCCCAATTTGACTGCCATTACCAGCCCATATGTGCGCCACAACTCATATCCTCTGTTAACATGATTTTGACGAAATTATGAATGATGAGGAGAAGATCACTTTTTGGCATGTGTGTTGAGGCATCCATTAGCACCAGCTGATTTACCGCACTCCTTAGAAGATTAGAAGAGCAATTTGATCAGATCTCTGCGATCATGGTTGTGCCAAATTACCTTGCACTGCTCCATCAGCCATCCACCACCGACCATCCCCCCATACTCCATACATCCAAGATCCAACATGAGACATCTGAGTTAATGAACTGAAGCGAATGGTTAGCCGTCCGTCGCGTCAGCTAAGAATCAGCCAACCTGCTCCGAAAGACATCGTTAGGTCATGAATCGGACGAAGCGGGCGAGCATGCAGGTATCTCGTGCATTTGGGCCTTATGGCTGACCTTATATATGCAGCACAACTCAGTTCGATCACAGCCTGATGGTGGCATGGAGAGTGTAGAGACAAAAAGAAAGGATTGTAATGATAATGACGATAATGAGGGGTTCGGAAACATTTTCAGATCCCGGAGCGGGACGTACTGAACTCGAGCAGAAAAAAAAATGAAAATAGTTCAAACATCTGCCGTAAACTACGACAACGGATGGACGAAAATTACCGCCGCTCTCTCTCTCTCTCTATACACATTCCTCAATCCAATCTAATTTTTTTCCTCTTCCTTATCAGGTGTTACTCCGCGAACCACCGAAGATACATGCATAACGGCGCGACGGAGAAATTATCAAGAAATTGGCTTCGTCGAACAAAAAAAAAAAATACAGAAATTCAAATTATCGTCCTCGATAAACGTTATGTGCAGGGGTGACTTTTCCTCTGAATGATTAGTCTTCGTCGTTGATGGGGGACAGAAGATAACAATTCCAGCAATTGGTTTCGATTAGCTTCCAGTTAATGGCAGAGGTATTTTGATCAAACATTTTGACAGTGTTGTTAAATTGCCCAGCGAATTCCGCAATTCTTTTGAAAGCTGGGTAGAGGGGGAATGGTCTCTCAATCTGTCGTACTCAAAAAACGTTGAAACGTCTACTGGGGGATTTCTAGTTAAACGATCTTGTTGATAGTGATTTTTTTTATTAAGCTTTTGACTGGCCAAGGCGATAAAGAGGCACGTCGACCTTAAAAGATCTATTGTGCCGAAAATTGACAGAAAATAGTTTATAGGCTAGTAGAGTTTCCACTTCCCTAATGTAGATGATAATGTTTTCAGCAGAGGACTTCTTCAGATCTTCCGGATAGAGCTGGGCACTGGCACATGATGTGCTCAGCTGCTTCATCTTCTTCGAAGCATAGCCGGAACTTCATGGCTTTGACTATATGCATTTTGTTTAGGTGGTATCGCAAGCCGTGGTAACCTGTTAGGTGGCCTAAAGGCTTTTGATTACGTACCTTCTGAGGATTAGAATTTTGTCATTTTTTTTTTTAATAGCAGGATTGCCCTTTTAGCCTGTCTGAGGCCCGGGATTTCTTTCCACTGTTTGATACACATTTTTTGTTCCCAGCTTTTTAAAGTGGAGTTGGTTGCGGATTTGTTGACGGCACAGAAAAGTGCTGGTCTATAAAAGGGAGCTCTGACCCTTTCCTAGCACGTTCGTCAACTTTTTCGTTTCCTTCAATACCCTCGTGTCCCGGAACCCACCATATTTTGGTCTTGTTTCTGGAGCCAAGAGTTTGGAGGGCATTGAAGCAGCGCATGACTGATTTTGAGACAATGATTGGTGAGCTATGGGCTGACTGTCTGCGAATATTTCACACCTTTTATACCTGAAAAACTTATGAGATCTGCGCATTCCTTAATGACATGGAGCTCCGCCTGAAATACACTGAGGCTTTTCCCCATAGGTATCGATTCCAGTGTGGTTTGGCCAATATATGCCAGCTCCCACACCTGAGTCCATTCTGGAACCATCCGTACGTCTACTTTACACTTTAGGCCGTTTTGGCAGTTTGGTGGGTTATTGCTAACCCATGCTTTCTTAAACTGATCTCCGTGGAGAATTTCCTGTTGAAGCATAACGTTTTTGGGAGTCGATCAGTTACCGCGCAGATCATGTCAAGTTCGGGAAGTTTCGAGATAAGTGTCATTAGCTCCGGATGGTCACTAAAGTTTATCTCTTCCGATTGTGCCAGGCTTACCGAGCTTCGTATATATGTGGAGGGGTGTTAATCCTATTAAAGCGTCTATTGCAGTGCATTAGCATAGATCTTTTTCCGACGTGGGTAAGGTCGTACCAGACCCGGGTCTCGTGCTTCTTTAGCAGCCGTAGGACAAGTTTGCGTTTTAACTTGTTGAGCTTTGCAATGGTGCTCTTTTAGATAACTTTGCTCCACCATGATATAGAAGCATATTTTATAATGGGTCTGATCATGACTGTGTAGATCCAGGGCGTGATTTTCGGTGTAGTCCCCCAGGTTTTACCGAGCATACGAAGACAGGCCCATAAAGCATTAGTAGCTTTGGTAATTTTGCTCTTTATGGGGGAGTTCTAGTTCTGTCGTATCCAAGGTATTTGTCTTCATCAGAATACTCCAAGAGTGTGCCATTGATTGAAATTTGGTTTAGATTGGAATTTCTTCTCCTGTTAAAGGGAACTATGATAGCCTTATTGGGATTGATAGAAAGGTTTTCTTTGCGGCACCAATCCAGGACTATCTTGAGAGCATTTTGCATGAGTATTGTAACTTCATTTGCTTCCTTACCTCTAACGATGATGACTGGGTCATCGGCATGGCCTATAATATTGTAACCCGAGGAACTCATCTTACGTAACAGGTTATCTATAACCAGAGACCACAGTAGAGGTGAAAGCACGCCTCCCTGCGGGCAGCCCTTTATGGTTGTAATAGTTGCTTCTGTGGTATGTAGCCCCATGTGCAGCCAAACCTAAATAAGGCGATCATGGTGGGTAAAATTAAGTCCAGACTTTTCTGTCTAAGGGCCGGAAAAATACCAACTGCACGTGGTACCTTGTATGTTTTGAATGAGTCAATTGCCCATTTAACCTTATCCGGGGTAAACATAGTTTACCGGATAAACTCTTTATTCTACCTATATTATATGGACGTGAGTCCTCGGTAACGTGTTGGTAGAAATCGTCTAAGATAGTGGACACATTATCACAACCATTCGTTTTGTGTGAGATTTAATTTTTGGAATGAGTGGAAGGGATCCACAATTTTATGCCGATTCCAAACGGCCGATTGAGAAGCTCTTTCGAGACAGTCATACTCTCGGATGTTTGTCAAACCCAAATGCAGTTAAAAAAAAAACCCCGAGTTGGAATTTGGGTTTTTGCGAGATTCGAACTTGGGACCCCTCGCTTAGTAGTCCAACACACTAACCACTAAGCCACTGCGCCTACAATTGAGTGATCTTTAGGGTGCCTTTTGCAAGCGAGCCACTGCAGGAAGTTCTTCGAGACTCTCGCAGTGGTTTCGCCAAGTAGCTCTTTTGGATCTTCTCAACTCTTGGTTATAGGAGTTAAAGGGTTAGGAAAGAACGGTATTGATCCCACTGGCCGATGCGTTGGGCTCTGTTAAAAAGTTTCCTCACTCTTTTTCGAAAATCTTCTAAGGTTTTGTTACACCATGGTACGCACCTTTTTACTATGGTGCGTTTAACCTTACAACTGTCTGCAAAAGCCGTGAGAAAAAGGTCATTAATCTGACTTTGAGCGGCTTCCATTTTACTTGTACTTGGTGGAGGTTCTGGAAGCAGGTCAGATGTTATCGCTAGATTTTCGCGATGGGTTCTCCAGTTCGTGAGTTTGTTAACGTAACGGACCGGCGCCTTTTCGGTGTTACATCTCAATTTTTTGACATTGACAGTAGACTTCGTTGGAAATTAAAATTATTTTTACGAGCAGGGATGACCAGCTTTATAGATGCCCCAGATACCAAAAGGTATAACAACGGACCTACTATTGGCTTAGATGTGCTGGCGTTACCTGACCAGAAAATGTAACCTAACCTAATCTAATATGGCTAAGAACGGCTGCGCCGAATGTTGTCCTGTACTTAGTGGCAAGCTGACAGAAAACTTTGAGGAGATGCTTATGGCTCAGAAGGTATATATTCAGCTTGCCGACTTGTAAGAGCGAAGCTTCATGATTGAGAGTGGTTTTCATTTTAAAGGCGCGCAGAAAAGGTCACGAAATCGTAAATAGTTCAGCTGTTATTTCACATCTGATCTGGCTCATATAGTAATAAGAATAACTTAACCCTTCTAAGCTCTGGATAGTCGAATAAGAGGACGTTATGCCGATAAACTGGTATCAGGGAAGTTGGTTAAGATAGCATGCAAAACGAATAACCAAAATTGAGGCAGTACAAACTACTACCAGGTACGATCAAGCCTCACTTACATTTATGTCAATGGTATGATAGCCGGCACAAAGAGAAGTCCATGCAGCTTAGCCAAACTTAACAAGCGTCATATGCGTAAACTGCACAGTCGCTCTATGGTCAACATCATGCCGACGAAATCGCAGTATTTCTACATGCTTTACCTTTTAGACCAAGGCCATAGCACAGCAATATTCAGCGATAATCGGGAATTTAAAAAAATCCCCCCAAACATAAAGCGTTACGGGCCAAATCGAAAGAACGGCCTGGCAGCTGATTCTTAAACTGTGACTCGTAACGCTCAACGGCAACAACTCAACGATCATCGTTTTATGATCGCAACGACCAATGATTTATGCATCCAGTCGTTAACACCAGTACACTGTGTCAACATTTAATCAAAATATCAAGCGTAATTTATAGCCGCTGTCTCCCTCAGGCATCACTTGTGCGCTGCCCTTTGCTTCAGAAGTCAGTCATCCTTCAACGCAATAAAAATCATCCTTGCTCTATATTAAAACTACTTGGACGTTGCCTTGTCGTATATCAAACTTGAAATACCGCCAAAAACGTATCCCAATCCAACTTTTTATTGCCCGTGATGGGTGTTTAATGCGCGACCGCCATGCCAGATGGAATAACATCGCGTCGTTCAGTGTCACTCAAAAATAACGCATCACTATTAGAAAATGATCACACATTAAGTGCACAAATGACGACTATAAAAATCGCCCAAACGAAGAACATCTGCCTTTTTTCGTACACCTATCTGGTTAATAAACGCTCGTCGCGCACCAAGTAGCGATAACGTATTTATTTACAAATGATTTTATTGCTCGTTGAGCGGCCCTTATCTGCTGGTGGTATAGATGAGTTTCTGCCCCACGTACGCAACGGCACACAGCACGCGACAACCGATTAAATATTTGCGCATCTTGAGGGTTGAGGACTTTTTTTTTCAAAAACAAACTCGTTGCGTGGCGTGCGTCTTATTGACTCACGTTCGGCATGCAAAAATGTATCTGAAGTCGAGTTTTACTACAGAAAAACTATTCTGTTTGACGACATTCCTTGGATGGAATTCGTGGAAAATGTACGCCGTCCATTGTCAAACATGTGGTCAAGGTTTCTGGCGAAGAAGTATCTGAGAGATTTAGGTATACGTATGAAATGGATTTTCCATAGGCCGGGTAGAGTATGCATCCCTTTGGGTTTAGGGGTGTTGGGACGATCCAGTTACCACCCAGAAATGAGTTTTAAATTGGAATTTTTTCCTTTTCGTGCAGTCCTTTCTGGTGGGATTAGTTACAGACCTGCTTCGGTATGGGCTAAGTGCTATAGCGATACAAAGGCGGCCGCATGCACAATGGAAAGTAATCTACTGAATTGCGTGAATGCAATTGTAAGGGAGTTCCGAAATGAAATATCCTTGTAGGAGGACAGAAATTCGTTCTTTTTATCTCGTAAATGTGCTCGTGTTTTGCAGGTACCCATAACTATATTTTAAATGGTTTCTTTGGGAATATTTGCAGCCTCTGTCGACTTTGGTGCCACACTGTGACTCATTTGTACTGGCCGATATGTTTTGTCTGTTCTTTTTGCACAACATTTGTCTGGACTAATGACAGATTTCCTGCTGGAAGCTACACATAATATGTATCTACATACTCGGGCAAATAAATTGACATCTAAGGGAGTAGCGGTATTCTTAAAAGGAAACACCAATAGGAACTGTGCTCTTTCGAAGCGACGGTGATATTGTCAGAAGTTCAATCTGACGGATATACATATACTTGAAGACACTTTCGATTGTATGCGATACTATTTTGTGACGTAGTGACTAAAGTGGCGCAACCGTTTATACAAAATGCCGCCATATGCAAGTTAACTTCGTACGTGGAAAGAGTACGCAATGTGCGCATGACTTAATTACGATTTGAACAAGTTGGACGGGACGGGTGTGCACTTGTGCAGTGTGCACGCCGTACGAGCTAGTTCTGCTCGTTGGACAAAAAGGTCTGTTACGATGATCAACGCATTCGAAATACGATTTTTATAACGAGTTTCATGAGTTTTCTAGGTAACAGAGATTATTTTGCTACAGCCATTGCTGCAGCTAAAATCGGTGCCTTCATTGTGATCGTCTCTCGCTCTCGTCTAAGTACCGAGTGCATTCAACATGCGTCCGATACCTACTATGGTCTAGTCTCTAGTGTATCTAGGTACTAGTCAGAGCATGCTTCATAACGAAAACGCTGTTGATCAAGTCGACGAATACGTTTTTTTTTTTTGGTCAAAATTTAGGAACTGATTAAATTGATCGAATGAGTACGTATACAATGCTATTCAACATTTTAAGGAATTGATCAGTACAATGACTCAGTGGCCCAGTGTGTTAGACTGCGGTACTAGGAGTTCCTGGGTTAACCCTGAGAAAGCACCTAACAAAATTCTTCTGTCATCATCCATCTGTCACGAATGTCTGAATGTCATCCTCCCAAGTGTGTAACTGTCAAGGAAAAACATCTTAATTCGCTGGTTCTGATTCGTAAGAAATGCCAAGTCATTTTCACTTATTTCAAAACTAAAAATTAACGCATGCGAATGCTTAACAAAAACGTTGCAGAGGTCAAAGATGAGTGATGGAAAATGTTGGCTCCCTTTAATTGGAAAAAAGGCCAAAATAATTGGGGCGTAGAAATTTTGGAAAAAACGCCGAAAACTAAAAAATGAAAATTCGCCAGAATGCCAGGCCATGTTTTTGGAAAAAAAGCCACAAAATAAAATGGAAATTACACCAGAAAAAGTTTATTCTTTTGGCATAATTGGCGTTGCCGCTACCCGTGTCCACCAATACTTTGTAGAATTCAATATATTTAGAATTTCGCAATTTGGATTCTAAGACAGGATTGAAACTTTCCGTTTTATTTCCTTCTTTTAAGATTTCACTTGCGACTAAGCGAAAACCCACTAACTTATATACTGACTACGAGTGATCGCACGTGCTTGATCATAATGCTCTTGAAATTTAACGCCAAAACAACATTAAAACTAAGCCAAACAATGCAGCTTTATGGTGTCGTATTTTCTTTTTTAATTTGGAAAAAAGACCAAATATTTTTCTGGTGTTTTTATCCAAAATATTTTTCTTGGGCCTTTTTTTCCATTTTAATTTTTTGGCGTAATTTCAGGGAGCCTTAAATGTTTGCTTTCGCTATTTCAGCACTAAGCGATTAAACGCTCTAAGCGTACCTATTTAAAGATTAAGTAACAAATGCCTAAATATTTTGGTCGTCTTTTAGGTTAGGTTAGGTTAGGTTAGATTAAGTGGGGTTGTGAGATCGTCACAAAAGACCAGGCATCATAGCGGGCCCTTATGCCGTCCCCAGGGAACCATTAAGGTTAAAAACCTTAAATGAATATCCCAGACAATCAATTTCAGTAAAGAATTTAAGTATGATCTCAGTATTGTTTGAGGAGTTATTAAAGAAGTACCTGCCACAGTTGTGACCTCTAGTTGTGAAAATCTTGTGGCTCTTATATGGATAGTTTTTTTTTTTTTTTCAAAAACAACTCTTCTAGCCTACTAAGTATAGGAAACCCGCTCATTCCTTGGCCAGAGCGTCGGCTTATTCGTTAGCTTCAAAATTGGTTAAAATTAACTAAGTCTCTGTAGAAAATAAACGAGTATTTGTTGTTGAAAACTAGCGAGTTAAAAAGGTTAAATCATATCTACTGTTAAAAATAAGTTGGTATCAACCATATTACTCTGTTGTTATTAGTTAGTTTGTTATTAACGACCGAGAAAATTTGGAGAGGAAGTTGATAAATCGGTTATTTTTAATCCACTAACTCTGTTAAGAGCTATATTAACAGTATTACTTGGTTGTTTTTAACCGAAAGTTGATTGATTTTAAATAAGTGAAATTTCTGAGTAAGCTCGATCTAAAAACTAGGACGTGCATGGTGGCAGCAGTTTTTAAAAAAGATAACTTATTACACGGAACCACCCGACAATGTGTTCTAATCGATGGTGAAAGCGCCTAGATGTTTGAGTTAAGTCAAAACAGATGCACCGAAGTTCAAAACTTGTCCGATAAATAAAACTTGGTTGAGGATAGGCTGGCGGATGTTCTATGCACGGTTGCCACTTGAAAATACTTTTTTTTTTTCCCAAAATTCAAAATAAAAATTACCAACTAAAAATTACCAAAATATTCAGAAATATATTTTTTTTATATTTATGATATGTATTCCATTTCGTAAAAAAAATTACCAAATGGAATAAAAAATGACCATGCGACCAAGAGAAAAATTTGTGACCAAATTTGGTCCTATGTGCACAAACATTTTGTATATTAGCTTGAAGTGGCGCTATTATTAATAGAAACGACGCCATTCCCAAGATTCCTTTTGTGATTTTACATGCGTAGTATTTACAAGCATAGATTCTAATTCATAAATTTCTATCTTTCGGTATTTGTTGGAAATGGAACTTCCTTTTTTGACAACAACTCAACTTTTATGGTCACTGTTTAGGGGTATGAGTATAAGTACGAGTTTGGGGGCATATAAAGTTGTTATTCATAATGTTAATTAAATTGTATAGGTATACTAAGATCTTTATAAATAATTCAATTTGGTTTTTGTTTTCCATTTAGAATCAAAAAATTCTCAAATTGTGGGCTGGAAATAAATTTAAAAAAAAAATGGTGGTGATGTAATTGTCCACTTTAAGTGGAAAATAGCTTCAAATAAAAAAAGAGAAATTATTTCCCACTCAAGGTGAAGTTATTTCCCAGGTGAAGTAATTGCCCGTGAAGTTATTTTACTGCACCCTATTTATTGTGACAGATTTACTGAATGTGTCAGATCGGAACTAAGTCTAGGCAGCTACGGAATATAAACTAGTACATCATACGATTTTCTACACCTAAAGTTCAGTTTGAAGTGTACCAACTTCGATGAGCCTGAAAGATTTTAAAATTTGTGTAACCCTTTTGGCGATTCTAGTTAAGCATGTCGAGCTTTCGATAATTGTTGATTGTTTTATTATCATTGCCACATAGGATTTCCTGCAGTTGAAGCTTTTAAGTTTGACAAACATAGTATGCAACGGCGATACGGGTTATGTTCGAATCACCTTCAAAATCCTCACAATCAGCTATTGTATGAAATTGACAGTTCGCCAGCAAAATTGACTGTATGTGTATACTTATTGTAGGTATGTCAAGTCGATTGAAATACCCTATTAATTTCAATGCACAAGTTAACCTTTTGTTTGTTCTGCTGGCACAACGTAACGACTCATCCGATATTCGGTAAATCTAGACAGGGGGTGTGTGTATCTCACAAAAGACATTTGACATAGACATTATTAAATCGCAAAAAATTCAAATTTACAGCTCTGTCTGTAAACACTCAGATATACATAATTCAGCTTTATTCATAACATTTTATTAAAGCAGAGTTAGAGCTTATTTCAGTTTAATTGTAGAGATGTAGAGAGCTTTATTCATAAACTTTTTTTACTTTTCCTACGTCATCCACATATCCGAACTGTCAACTTAGTACTCAGACTTTCTTGAATAGATTTTCTTGAATAGATTCTTCGGCTTCCCCTCCATAAACGTCAACTGAAACAGCGGCTCACGAGATAGATCTAGGCAGGCAGCTATCAGACTTACTAAACTAGATACTTGAACGTCCCCACAGTCTTCCTAACTGTCAAATAACTTGCGATAAAAACATCTTGCAAAAATTTTAAGTGAAAAAAAAAACAAATGAGGTGGGACAAACAACGAAAAGTCAGTGGGATTGATCGATGGTCGCTTACACTAAAACTTTGCCGAATGGACTAGGACATAGTGCACAGTAGGATCTAATTGTCAAATTCACTTACTGAATAGATGTCAGAAAATCGCCCAACATAAGGCAAATTTTTGGCGAAAATCCTTAGGTACCTATACTACAAATAATAAATTTAAATAACTATTCAAAGAAACAAGCTCATATACAACTCAGGTTAAGTGTAAGTCTAAGCATAAGACAGCACAGTTGAGATTAATCCAGCTTAAGCCAATATGTGACATATACCTGGTCCTTTCTTCATACTTGCCACCAGCCACCACAGGTACTTTGATTGACCATGACCTATAAGACTTTTATTTAGCGGTAGTATATTTATTATAAATTCTTTCTAAAACGAGCTGTCAATAAATTTCTGACAGATATACTATTGACAGTTTTCTCTGCCATTTATCGATTCTTTTTTTTTTTTTAATTTCTAATTTAGTTGCCTACAAACAAGGACTTTAAAAAGACGCTGTAAAAAGGAGACTGTCTAATGCAATCTACATACCCACCCGATCATAGGAGGACATCCGTTCTGTCATCCTTGTCATATGATATTTTCGCGACAGTTAAAATCTATGATAACCGCAGTTTCGCCATAATCCCAATCCATAATCCTGCGCTCTTAAATTTCAGCAATTTAAATCTCTAAAAAAAAATAACAACCTGCCAACCAAGACCATCTACTCTGTTTATCAGGTTACTCTTATTCAGAGTATATCCTTGCAGCTTTTAAATATTTTTTGCCCCAGAAAAAAACTAACAACAACTACAACTCACAATTCCGCACTTCCGCTTGTTTAAAGTTCTCATGAAAAACACGAATATCCTTCTCCTTATCCGTGGCAGGTAGTTCCATATTTGTTTTGTTCCTCTTCTTCCACAGGAGCAGGACATATCCGCTTTGCCCTGACAAATATATAAAAAAAAAACTATCAAGCAGAAAAAAAGCAGCCAGTTTGAATATTCCTCTTGCACATGCATAAACAAAAATGATGAGGACAAGGAAGCGGGGCAAATAGTGGAAACTTGTTTTTTTTTTCCTCAGCAAATCGGAAGGATGTTCCTATATTGAAGAACATATTCAGGTGCTTCCCTTTGCATCTTCCTTTTATACGTTTTGCTGTTTTATTTTTTTGTGTTCGTCCTTATTAATGCAAAATATTGTTTGCATCTTCATGTTCTCGTCCTTTTTTTTTTTGTTGTTTGTATATTCGAAATCAAATTCAATTCCGGATATAGAAGGATATGAGAGAGAATCCCTCTGGTGGAGGGGATGTCAGGTAGTTGAGGGTGCAATGCAGCAGCGTCTTGATTTGTGTTTTCATTGTTTTTCTTCACCGGCTCACTCGGTGGTGAGTTTTTCACACGAAGATAAGAAATCCACGCAGATGCTCGACGCGTATCTGGATGTTTAGTGCGTTTGTGTGGAGATTTGGTTGAAAATTCCCGTGTGTGGGGGGATCGCATTATATGAAAGCAACTGGATGGTGGAACATAAACTGTTTACAATCGAGTGCAAGGTGAAGACAAGGTGCTGCCTCTGGAAAACACAGATTTGGATATACGTGGAAACGTGAATATTTCCCACACACCGAGCCGGCATATGGCTGTTGCAACTTGTTATTCTGTCTTCTGTGTGCAGTGTGTGTATGGGAAAATTGTAAGGTGGTTCCGGTTTGGTTTGGTACATATTTATTTTTTGTTTTTCCAATTCACTGAGATATTGAAAAGATATCCTTATTGTTGATCGGTGATTTGGGAACATACAAAGTTGCGCGGGATGAGAGTCTTGATGAAGACGATCTGAAATGAGATTTATGATTAAGCGATTATAGTTGCAGCATCCTCTGCCGGAGTGCAAGGAAATTGGCAACTGTGTGAAAACATTTAAGGACGGGGGGATTTTTTTTTCCGATCTTAAGGGTTCAGATTCTGCAAGGCGAATTGAACAAACGTTTCCGTGCGCACGAATGATTTGGCCTGTATTTTACGCAAGCAAATTTCTTGGTGCTCACGAAAACGTCTTACAGAATCTGACCCCAGCTTTGTGCTAGGTATGTAGGCAAATTTTTTCGACATACGTATTGCTATTGGCTAAATGTCATATATTTTGTGGACACAATAAAGCACCCTACGTCTAGCAAGATGTGTTTTTCTTTTAGGAATATTACAAAGCAACCATCAAAAATAAGTAGGAAAAAATAAATAAACAGCCACATTTCATTCTTAGTGGTTTCGACAGCCAGTTTAACTGTCAGCTATAAGTTGAAATAAAAAGTGTTAGTCCTTACCAAACAAAATGAAGTTATTTCGTAGGACGGCAAATATTTTACTTATTTTTCCATTTTTAAGTGAATTTGGCCACAAGGATCAAGAATTGTATGGAAACTAACGCAAGCTATCTACTGTCCGAAAAAAAAACGGACGAAAGAAAAACATTTAAATCACGATCTAAGAAAAAGATGAATCGAAGAAAAGAAAGAAAAGGATCATTCGGAAAAGGACTGTATAGAACAACTGTAACAGAAATTTGCAAAGGAAAAAAAAAAAGACTAATAAAGAAAAGCATAGAAAGATTTATCTTTTACTAACTACATAGAAAAATAGCCAGTTGTTTCATCATCTCTCAAAAATGTCAGCCCTATAAATGTATCAGTTGGAAAGAAAAACTGAAACGATAGTCAGTTTCGTAAGGACCTCAGAGAAAAAAATTTAACTGTAGGCACCATAAAAAAACAAAAACTGTGCCAGCAAAATCTTTAGGCCCATTTTATTCACTCGAAGTTGAACACAACTTGGGAAGTTTCCCATATAAAAATCCCCAAGTTGTGTTCAACTTCGAGTGAATAAAATGGGCCTTATAGAGCTTTACGCACACCACTTAACTTTGCTTTACTTTACAAAAATATGTCAACCACTTTACCATTTCATAGGTAATACATTCACAAACGTCAAAATGTGTACAGACATTTCTTAAAATTAGGCCTAGCATTGGGGACTTTCAAGATTCAAGTATAAGTATAGGTTAGTATGTAAGTCTGACTCTCTGACAGCTGGGTGATTTGATGTGTTTCGATAGAGCCTAGATCGATCACATGAACTGTATTTTCATTTGATGTCAAATGAGTGGTAGCCGTCGAATTTCGTGACTGAGTACCTACTTAGTTGACAGTTTGTACATGTGGCTGACGTAGGAAAAGTGGCGTTACCGATCAATCTAGTTTTTGCGTTCCAGGTACATTCAGTTAAAAACCAATCTAGTTGACCTAATATTGCTAGGTTTTTGAATTTGACCATTATGTGACATAGCGTCATAACATCCGTTCGATTCCTAGATGTTAAAAACAAAGCAGCGTGCAAAAGCCAATGAATAAAGTACAGCGAAGGTGTAGGTACGAGTACGACGCCTCTTTCTATGTTCGAAAATTCGAAATTAACGCATGACTTCCACTTGACTATCTGTCACTATCAGTTCAATCTTTTAACTTCTTCTGCATAACCTTCTTCGAAGTAAACAAGCGCACTTTTGAGGTTTATAGTGCATTTTCTAATTTTGATGGATTTAACCGCCTTGAAAAATAAGCGGCAACGAATTTAGACAATTAAAAATAGAACCAAAATTAGTTCGTTTTTGTTACGCCTAGTGAAGGCCGAACTTCGAACATCTCCGGTGAATACGTCACAAGTTGGTTGAGGTTCATTTCGGAATGAAATGCCTTTAATCGCACCTAACCTAACAATTAAGAAAAGAAATCGAAACCTGCCAAATGTCACTCCACTATGTCATTCATTGTTCACATAGCTACTTATATGAAGACGCCTTAAGGTGTTAAAATTTTACCGACAAGAGTAAGAGTAAAATCGAGATGATATGCAAACTTAGCCAACTTTTTGAACGCATTAGTAGTCTCTGCTCTTAATAAGACTGTAGCTATCCATTTTATGTTCTGTAACCCCAGGGAAAACACAAGCTACACTTCAACCTAACTTATCCTTTCACATCATCAAATTTCTTGCTGAACTAACTCTATTCCGATTCAGTCTTTAGGAGCTTTAGGCCATCTTTCAGGGTGCATGAAATTGTGCCAAATCTAAGAAAATGCTTATTATCCTGTCACCCAAGGTCTAAAGAATTTGAGCCCGATAAATAATAAATTGTACGAATCAATATTCATAAGGTTTGCACCTTGAAACCTATTTGTATACGTATTTATGCTACTAACAAGTTTTTAATTATTTTCTATCCAACTATTTCGATTTTTTTACTTTGAAAAGTGCGCAAACAAACCTCTAAATTCTATTGGGACTGATATCTTCCTAGGTACACTCTATGTGAAATACCTGTAATTTGCATTTAAATATAGGTTCGTATTGTATGACACCTATTTCCGAACAGTTCCAGTAGTCGAACACTTTTACTGAAAATCGTTAAAATAACGTTATTTTTCTTGAGCTGAGTAAAAAAACGGAAAAAATAAATCTGTAGGTATGCTTTTCTCTATACATGTACGCGATATCTCACTCATACACTTACCACTTCTTATTCAAAGAGCCGTAAGTTCTTTGCAAGGTTCTCGCGTGTGCAGACGGCTTAGGCCCATTTTATTCACTCGACGTTGAACACAACTTGGGGATTTTTATATGGAAAATTCCCCGAGTTGTGTTCAACTTCCAGTGAATAAAATGGGCATTAGTGTTTCAAAAAAATAAATAGTTAAAGTGCTCAAGGAAAATAGTGTTTAACTGTGCAAATATAACGTGTAAGTTGGTTTAAACGTTTATATTTCTTAGTCGAGATATATTATTATTATAATTTGCAATAATTAGTCCAAAATTACTTTAGTTTGTTCGGCCAGAGGAAACCAAATGCTACGAGCTTCCTTTCCCGAACACTAGTGTTCGGAATTAGGCAACAGCATGTTTTATAGTTCTTAGCATTTTAAGAGTATGTAATTATTGAGGAAAAATAAATTCTCTTTTACATTTAATATGAAAAATGGCCCAAAGTATCAATTCTCCAGTAAGCTTACACCAGCTATATTTGTATCCTACAGCGATACTTGTATCCTTTGTCCGAACATATTAAAACTTCTTCCAGATTAGAAAAGTTATCTAACAAATTGATACATTATTAGGTAAATAGTAAAAATGAAACGCTCCCTCAAAAAATAAGATAACTCTTCCCTGGCAGCTGCATTGAGGGCAATAAGAACCAATGCTATGGGTATAAGAAAAGCAAGTAGAGAGTTTGGAGTCCCAATCACAACCCTTCATGACAGGATTAAAGGAAAAGTGCAAGACGAGGTAACAAGGAAAGGTCCAGCTACAGTCCTTACAGATAGTGAAGAAACTATGGTTGTGGAGGAGTGGCTTGTAAATATAGCAAAATGCGGTTTCCCACAAAAACCAAATGAGCTCCTGGATGTGGTTCAAAAAATTGTTCAAGACGAAAAAAGGAAAACTCCTTTTAAAAACGGAAGGCCTGGAAAAAAGTTTTATAGTTTTATGGCTTCTTAAAGCGTCGCAAGGAGCTATCTGTGAAAGCTTAAGAGACCGTATGTAAGGCAAGAGCAATAGTAACAGAAGAGTCAATTCGAAAATGGTTTCACGACCTAAGTGAATTTTTAGAAGAGCAGCGCTGCAAAGACATTTTGTCGGACCCGAAACGAATTTATAACGGAGACGAAACATCTTTCAGCTTAGCTCCAAAGACGGGATCAGTAATTGGTGCAAGAGGTTATAAAAACTTATATCAAGTAAAGTTTTCCAACGAAAATATTACCTCCAGTTGTCGTGTTCCCATATCTTCGTTCTCCAGCTAAAGTTGTCAATTCCATGCCACCAGATTGGGCTGTCGGGCGCTAAGAAACGGGATGGATGAGATCGAAAACGTTTTATGAGTATGTCGCAAATGACTTCAATAACTGGCTTCTAAAAAACAATATCAAGAGACCGATCCTCTTTTTAGTGGATATATATGTCCCATTTGTCTCTGCATATAAGTGAATTTTGTGGAAAAAACGATATTATTCTGTATTCACTTCCGCCAAATGCGACACATATTATGCAGCCGGCAGATGTTGGAGCTTTTAGGCCCATTTTATTCACTCGAAGTTGAACACAAGACACAACTTTGGGATTTTTATATGGAAAACTTCCCAAGTTGTGTTCAACTTCGAGTGAATAAAATGGGTCTTAAAGGACTCAAAAGTGACTATCGGGCTACAGTAAGGGAATGGTCGAGCACAGCAGAAAATGTTGGATGTGACGCATCTAGTCGGTGGTATCACTTAGGGTGCACAAAGCTCAGTACAAAAGCTTTAAATGAAGCTGAAAACCTAGAGTTCTTGTGCAATTTTTGCTATTCAATTTTGAAAAAAGTGTCATTTTTATATCTTTACCTAGAAAATTTAATTTAATGTTTTAAAAAACATTTTTTTGTTTATTTTTTACTGTTCCTTTTAAAAAGATGTTTTTGATACGAAGTTTTTAAGTTATACCTGTAAGTTTTTTATGAAGTTCCTTTTTTTTTGTTTATGTTTTAATCATATTTTACAAAATACATATCTTATATAATTTTTAAAAAAAAAATAATTTAATGTATTTTTTTTTTTTTTTTGTTCTTTAAAATAACCTCGAAGACTGAATTGTTACTTTTTTTTAATTGATGTTAAAATAAATTTGTTTAAGAAAAACTTCAGATATTGTCTCATATATTTGTGTTCGAATACCAGGAAACTAGATGTTCGCAATAAGGAAACACATGTTCGAATACTGGCAAAAAGTATAATCATTCAGTTTTTATTTTTTTATTCCTAAAATGCTTAGATTCATTGGCACAAGTTTATTTTGGTGTGAAAAAATAAAGTTTCATCTATCATATTAAATTTATTTTAATAAGTTTTCTCCCAAACAAACATTTTGACAGCGGTTTTTTTTTTCAAATCGCCGTTAAGTGTTCGGATACTGGTGCCACATGCCACTACCCTACATCGAATTTACTCGTGCTAAAATTGTCTACATAATTTCCAAGCTATTCTATAAATTCAGCAGCCTAATCGTTTCAAGGTCACTAGATTTATTTAGGAACATAACTGACACTGACTGGATTTTTGTTGTCACAATGCGAATAAAAGCCCTTTCGGACTCAGAAACAAATAAATTCGGTATCACAAGACGTCATTCAGTTTTATATTTTTGAAATTGTTTTGACATGAGTTAATTGAATGTAAACTGACAAGCAGTTGAAAAAGCTAAAACGCGTCCGCCAACTGTCAGACTTTTAGTGAATTAACGTCCTGAACGTACCCACTGGGCACATTAAAAAACCTAGTTCTCGTAAGTCGACTAGATCGGTCTGGAGGTTCGATGTAACCTGAACGCAGAAACTAGATTGGTCTGTAACGTCACTTTTCCTACGTCAGCCACATTATGTGAAATGTCAACTTAGTACTCAGTCACGAATTCCTTGACTAGAATCATCGGCTACCCTTTATTAACGAGAACGGAAGCAGGTGTTTATATTACCGATCTCATCCAATCAAAACTGAGATACAGCAGTCAGACAGCTGTCAAACTTATTAAACTAAATAGTAGATATCTACTTGAACGCCCCCATTGAAACTCCACTTTATTAGTTCTTGTATATTTCAACATAACTAGTGTAATGAGGAATTGTTTCAGTTGCTCGCAAGACTTTAAGAACCATACCTAAAGTTATTGTGTAGATATTAACAATTTAACATAAGTGTCAATAAGTATACTAAAATTTGACATAACTGCAGTGTAGCCAGTGGATAACTTCAACGCAGACTTTTTTAATAATCGGGTCAATATAAATTGTAGGATACGTATACGTAGAACAATGTCCGCTAAACTTCAGTGGTGCCAGTTGCATAACCCAGTATTTTCACAATGAAATGACGCCTGTTTTAGAAATGTCTGTAGGTAGGTACCTTTACCATTTATTCGTGAATCGTGAATACAAGTTGCATCTCCACAACAAACTAACTTATAGCAAAGCAAATTGATTGTAAAACGCACTGAACTCCCTTCTTCGAATCCTTACTCCTTACCTACGCCACGCACCAGATATCCCCATTCTATTTGTCAACGGATCTGTCAAAATAGCAGCAGCAAATGAATATCAAATAACACCCCAATATCGATCAATTGCAGATGGCCATCCAACATCACTTATTTTGAGACGACAACTTTAACTTTGCCTTAACAGTTGTTCTAGTTTCCAAATAAGGTACATTCGAATGTTCCCTTGCAATCGAATTAATTTTAAAACTTCAACTAACACTCCACCCCCATCACCCTATGGAACATATCCAAACCTATTTCAAATCATCGCGCCAATAAATGGATTCGTTGTTCGTTTTTGTTCATCCAACAGCAGCGCCACCATCGCCACATCCGACAACTACTACCGTCTACAACCGAAAATGAGAGTTTCTCTTTTTCGTTTTCCACCAATTCCTCTCCGAAGTAAACAAAATTATATTTCAATTCAATTCAACAGAATTCATTTGTTCATCGCAAAATAAACTTCGAACTCGAAGGGGAAATTCTCCAGCCAGAAAAATTCATTCAAATAAATTGCAGCCGGCAATTTAATTCACCATTCATCGATTCATCCTCTCAAATTTCGAAGAGAGAAACAGAGAATGGAGAAAACACAGAAAACATCTGTCGAACAACTAGACTTTTTTTTTCATCTTCTACTCCCTCTTGCACATCGTTGTTGGTTGTTGTATTGCAGTTTGCCCTTGCAAGTGCGTGTGTGTAAATGAGAAAACAGCCATTAACAGCATAGCTCTGTGTCGCTCACACCACAATTCATTTCGTACGAAAAGTTGAAAATTTGTAACTTGACGGATGAGTTGATTGCCGAACTAGTCGCCAGTTTTGAAGTTTGCGTGGTGAATGTCGGGTTGGACATTGGAAATCGCTATCGCACCGTGCTATATTTTCACTGCATACACCGATTGCTATATAAAATCATAAATATAAAAATAAAAATATTCAAATCAAATTTTTTCCTCTCGACTCTGTTTAAATAAAAATAAAGACGTTTTACACCGATTTAATAACAAATTCAAATATATTCCCTCCAACGCCGGCTATTCTTCTCGAAAGGATTAAACTGAGACACTTTGGATATAAAAAAAGGAATTCCTCGACAAGGATAATATTCAAACGAGAAAACCCCTTCAAAAAAAATATATTTTATAAGTGTTTCGTCTCGACAAAACGCGCGCGTTATTTCTGTCAAAGAAAAGACCGATATTAGCCGTTATTAAAGGAGAACAGTCCTCCCGCTCTGTGTGGATGCGAAATTCAGTGTGTGACGGTTGAACATGTGCTTATAACGTTATATTTCGTAAAAAAAGAGAAAAAAAAAAATCAAATAAAAATACATAATCCCACTACATTTCGGGGATTTCAATTTCTCTTCGCCAAAATGAGAAAAGTGTAACAATTTGTGCTAAAAAAGAAAATTCAAAGTCAAAATATTTTGTGATAGAAAATCTGTAGAAAAAAAAAATTTGACGAAATGGTAAAATTAAAACTTTAAATCGCAGTCTTGTTGTTTTATTTTTTATTATTTGTAATCGTGCACCAAATACCATTGAAGATTACACAAAAATATTTTGGAATACCTTCACACATCCCGCGTTAAAGTGCACATCATAATATTCGAAAAGGAAAAAGTATTCGGTTCGGAAATACTTTTCAAAAAAAAAAAAAAATAATAATCATCGCCGCCAAAAACACCATCACTTCATTTACAAAATGAATTGGATTAAAATTTGCCTGTCTGCATGGATTTTATTATTAGTATTAAGTGAGGTAAGGATCAATCACAAAGTACCTAGGACAGTTGTGTCAAAAAGTTTATAAATTAAATTTTTTTTTTTTAAATGGTTGCAAGTAGATTAAAATATTTGAAAGTTCGTTTCAACAATATTTCACCAAGTAGAGAGCGAAGTTAGGGACTTTTTGCATGTCAAATATTTTGACAAGCAGTCCTAATTTGACATAAAGCGCTTGTCAAAAAGCGTGCAAGTTATACTTCATAAATTGACTCGTACCTATGAATCTCCATTCGGTTGGTAAATGTATGCGTAGGTACCTTGGAAAGCAACACTTTTGGAACTGCGAAGTTCCATTTGACATTTAAAACCACACTTCCAAAGCAAAGAATGATCTATTACCACTTAAATGGGTTTAGAAAGGTATGCCTCCGTATATAGTTCCCTGACTTTAGTTATTTGGACACCTGCATAACTTTGTCGTCGTAAAGTGGTCTTAGGCTGTTCCTTTACCCACATGCGAGATTATGTTCATACTTCTTACTCCCCAGCGACAATCTCATGCGGCAACTATTTCTTTTTTCATTACCTAGATTTGACATTTGAGAAAAAGAGCAGCATTTTACAAAAAAAAGCATTTTCAAATTCAATACGAAACTAAAATAATGTGAATGCGCACTTTTACATGTCAACTGCAACTTAAAAGTAAAGAAACGTCAAAATTTGCTAAGTCAAATGAGATATGACAGATCATTCAAATTGTCAGAGATGAGATTAAACAAGACTGTTAATAAAATATCTGAAAGGTAATAGAACTATATTTAGAAGAAAGTAGGACAGGGACAGCTTTGCTTTTGCCAAGTGGCAAACGATTGCACGTCAGTCATGTCAAATTCATTTAAGCAGCTTGACGTCTGCTAATTTTCGCCCATTTTTGTTATTAGAACGGTGAAAAGTGATTTGCATTTGACATAATTTTGACAAAACTCCCTCAAACGTCCTAAACCCAACTGATTTTCCAAAAATTTTGTCTTTTTGTGTCGAAATAAAAGAAAGTCCACTGAGCGTAACGCACTTGGGTGGTAGACTGTTGATCATTCCAGCAGGTTCCTACGAGTACCTTCTATTTCTCACGCTTGCTTTGGGCAGTTAAATATTCAAATTAACCATTAATTGGCCTTACAAATTATTCGGAATCGTTCAATCTTTACAAAGCTCGTTCAGTAATTCAAACTTTTATAGAGTAGGTACCTACCTAACGTTTCCATGCATTTAAAAATACAAACATTGCCCGACTTGCACAGAAGTTCGCATATAAATGAGGTCCCTACAAGTTTTTCTTGAGAGTTCTCACATCTGTCAATTTTAACTGTCTGATCATTTGACATTTTGATAAAACAAAAGAAATTGGTACCTCTTTTCCAAGTTTATACTTTTCTACGCTTTTCTATTTATTTGAGTCGTAGTGTCAACTCTTTGGTTTGACAGGTTTGACATCAGTTGTAACATCAAGAATTATATTTTACTGCTTTTTGACAACGACTGAAATGTCAGCGATCGACTAAAATGGAAATGCAGCGTACCTATACCTATATATGATATTTTGCAACTTGACGTCTTGTCTTTACCTTCCGGATGATTGTAGGTGTGTTTGTTCTGCAATCTTTTCCAAAACAGGCAGAATCAAATTCAAAAGGTTTAAATGTGAATTAAAACCTCATTGAAAGACATTTCTTTTTCGAATTAAACTCACTCGTGTATCAGTCAGTTCGACCGAATTCGAAAGTTTTACGAAAACGATCACTTCTGTTAGAAAATGAATTTCTGAATCCTCCGCTGTCAGTTCAAGTGGTACCTATTTTGTGCAAGCAACTTTAAACAGTCAGTTTTTGTATTTTTTTTTGTACGTCCTTTGCAATGAAACCATACAAAGTTCGAAAACTCCAAGCTCATTTTCACCTTTCAAGGCAGTACCTCTCACAATAACCACATTCTTGCAAGCACTTTCAAACTACCATGCGCTTATATCGATCACTTTCTTCTGTCAAAAACAAAAAAAGGAAAGCAACACCAAACCTTTCAAAGCAAAATGCACGCTAGTATCATTTGTACGCATAAATACATAGCATACACTATGAGTGCACCTACTTCTTCCACCATATGCTCAGCGTAGGTCATCCATCCAGCGGTCTACCAGCAAATGTCATTCTCCTGCTGTTTCGGGGCTAAAAACAGCTCCAACAAAAAAAAAATACCCTCAAGTATTTAGCAACTAAAAAAAAGATTGTGCAAACAAGAAAAACGAAAAAAAGCAACACTTCACCACCAGACGACATCATGCCTGCTCGGATAAGAGTGTCGATTTACTTACTTAAAACTCTCTCCTGGGGTTCTTCTTCAATGAATGTTGAACATATAAAAAAAAATACTGACTATGACAGCATCTTAGCTTGGCACTGGGCGCACATATGTTCCCTTGGATCATGTGTGTCTTTTTGTTTTTTCTGCTTTAAATTCTTAAAATTTTGCAAAGAAATTAAATAAAAAAAAAATGCACTTGGAGTTAATGATCTTAGTCGCATGCAAGTTCAGTCATGTTTAAAGTTATTTTCGAATTGAAATGGGTTTTGATTTCTCCTGTCAAAGAGTTGTCAAACGATTGTCGGACAGATTTGCTTAGTTTTTAGAGTGATATGTAGAAAATCGGTAAGAGAGTGCAGAACTGGGGGAAACTATTCACTTTTTGGCATTATTCTAATGATGTGACGTTTGAGACGTCATAATACCATAGTTACCATCCAACTGAATTATATCCTTTCGAATGCAAGCATTATAATAAAAATCGATATCCAACTAAGTTAGATGAGCTCCAGTAACAGCAAGCAGTTCAATTCAGTTAATTATATGGCACATCTGTCAACATTATATGACACATCTGTCAAAAGTTAAGCTTGGTATTTACAGCTATATTTACGATGGTCGACCGTGGATGGCGCTGTTCACATTAAAGGCTGTGTCACTATAGCACTTCATTTCAATGGAGATTAATACTTGCGTAGAAACGGAACAAGTTTACGCTACGACTGAAATTGACAACGTAGGTATTCTTCACATATTCGAATGTCACATTTTAGAAATATTAAAATATTGAACTTAAAATTTTAGAGCATAGCATTATTTTCTGTTTCGCCTTATATCAAATTTTCGGATGCCACTTTGGCGGATAATCTTTGTTAAGCTAATGCCAGATATGTCACTGCTTTTGACAGGTAAAGAAATGGACTTTCATCAAGCAAATCTTCAACATTATGCGAAATTTATACCTTCTAGATGTTACCATATAGCAACATATGCACTTATATATTTAAATATTACAGTAGAAATGTGTGCGTCTAAAAGAATAGTTCACCAAATCTGACAGCTTGCTGTTATAGGCATCAATTGATTAAACAATTTTTGCCATAATATAAACACCGATGATAAAGAGAGTTAAACAAATTTCGTGCCCAAATATCACTTAAGTCGCACCGGAAGATCTGTCACTTCCTGCGTCAAAGTGACACTTGCACACCAATCAAGTCTGTCTTCGTGCTTAAGACGGCTAGATTTTCGAACATGTCCAGTGTTTCTCAAAGTCTTAGAATCACTTTTCCCTATTCAAATCCACTACTGCCATTATTTGCTTTAAAAAGCTCAAACAATTGTTTAAAAAACCAAACAAAAACTGACCCCTCCAAACCGTGCGCTGACCTACTGACATAAACAAAAAATCCCAAACAATAAAAATACAAATGTCGCCACCATTTTTAAACAAATTGACATTTTCCCCACCGATCTAAGGAAATCCACATATAGCTACCTTGGACCAACGCTGAATCACTCTGTCATCTCATTAATTCCATGTTAATCTATTAACTAAAAAAAATAATTGAGTCCAAGATTGACCCCCTTCTGCTCTATATTAGAATGCTGTCTCTGTTGCTCTGAGCCGATAGCCTCTATCTAGCTATCGACTACAATGGGAGGAAGGAACTTTCTTCTCAGCCAGCACTATGTGTGACAACAGCAACAACGACAGCGACAGCGACAAAAACAAACAATAAAAGTAGAAAAAAAAAATTTATATATATATATATAACAACATAATTAATGGGTGAAGTTACGTTTTTTTCTCCCTTTCATTTGCGTGCCTTAATTAAGAGCGGCGCTCATAACTGTTTTTTATTATATTAATAAAACATACTTACACACAATACACCATCGGGCAGAAGCAACAGAATTCATTAATATGTGGATTTTTTTCTACGTTTTTGTATCATATATGTAACACTTAAACAATGGGTCTCCGTAAGATAAAAAAAAAAAAAACAGAACTGGAAACCCAACGGTTGAGCGATTCCCATCATCCTCCCGAATGGGAGTGCGTTTCTGTATTTTTTTTTTTGTTTTTTTGTTTTGCTGCTGCAAGTTGACAGATCAGAGAAACGTGTGACAGTGCACGGAAAAAGCTGCCAATTTTCGTGTGTCCAACTGATTATTGCTTGCTGATCGGAGAAATGTCAAAAGTGTTTGGGAAAAAACTGTCAAATTTTAGTTGTTTTTTTTTTGCGAAGAAAGTATGTAGCTGTATTCACCACTGAAGAGTAATCCTCCGCTTCTTTACCACGATCAGTATGGCGAGGGTGAGGGTGACTGCTGAAAGCACCACGGAGTAAATACCCGCAGCCACCACTACCAAGGCAATTGGCCGAATTCTTGTTGCGGAAAGGTTCGCCTCCTCCTTCCTGTACTCGATCTTCTCCTCGCCCTCATCGTCATCACCATCATCATCATCATCATCCATAGTACCGAACCGATACTACTACCATGGCCTTCTTTGTAAAGTCGCTTTTAATCCAAGCAATTCACCGACCGCCGCCGCCGCCGATCTCCTGTCGATCGATCGACTACGATCGCGCATGAAAGCGCAATCCAACACGCAGCAGCAGTGGCAGCAGCGCGCAGTGCGGTGGATGGGGGCCATCTAGTAGCAGAAGTATGCACTCCATGTGCATACCACTACAAACACTATAGATCGGCTTTAGACTGTAGCTGTACTATACTACACACCTATAGAGCAAGCGGCCGATCGAGGTACACTACACCAGTCGTCGGCCTCTCGTTCCTCCACTTCTCGGCTTGTCCACTCCAAGATTCAATGTTTGACCGGCGAATCGTATGCCGTGGGAAACAATTCGGTTTTCTTGAATTTTTTTATTCCTCCTTTTCGTCTTTTTTTTTCCCCTCTTTTCTGTTTCTGTGTGGTGTTTTTTTTTCCTCGCTTTTATTGTGTGTATATTTTTCCTTGCCTTTTCATTTTGTGTGTTGTTCGTCGTCGTTTGGGTATAGTCTTGGAAGGTTTGTTTTTTTTTTTTTACTTTTTTATTAATAAGGTTTTTTCCTGGCTATAAACTTGAAATGAATCACGGATGCCGAGCCGAAGCTGATGAGCTAGAAGAGATGTGAAGTTGGAATTGTGGTGGGTATAGGGGGAGGCCGAGGCACCGTCGTCGTCGCCACAGATCGCGCATAAAACAAGGTGTCTGTGGAGTTACCTACCTTTTGCGAGACCTAACACTATACTCGCGGCTACCTACCTCTTGGCAATATCTATCCGCTGTACTGTTGGCCTGGTCCTCCTTTATTGGTATCTATCTCTCGTTGGCCCTGTGTTTTTAGTTTTGAACGTTTTTTTTTTTTTTTTTTTTTCTTCGGATTCTCTGTGTCTCACACACAGTCTTCTTTGGTGATCTGCTTTTGTTGTTCTACGGAGAGCATCGTTGTCAGATTTCACCACACCAAAGCTAGTTTGCTGGTAATGTGGTGCTCGTTTGATGTTTGCCAGCTATTTTGCTGTGTGCTCTCCCATATGGAAATGGAAATGGGAAGGAGTGGAGCACAGTGCTTCTTAATTGCATAATTTAGTTAGTGGTAGTGTCATATATTTTCTATATTTTTAATTAAGCAATTAAACGTTTGGAATGTCAGTTACCATCAGGGGGCAACCACAACAAAAAAAAAAAACGTCCACAGAGAGTAGTTGACGTAAAAGGATATCTATCAGTGGTTGGTGAGATGATAACAAGAGGTTGGGATTTTCCTTGACAGGTGTTGAGAGATTTCTCAAAAGTGGGTCATCGGATGAGATGCAACGAGTGATCAATTGGCTTCCGGTGGTATAGTTGTGTAGGTATAGTCTAGGTATATCTAGACAAATGTCACCTTTCGTTTTCGTTTCTTTTTAATACGCGCCCTATTAGGTCAAACTGTTGAGTCATTGGTGTTTCCGGTGGTATTAAGCGAGGTCATGCTGTGGTGGATTCGAAAGGCTGTGAGAATAGTGGCATTCAGAAGCATTTTGACAGATGTCTTGCGATAGGATCAGCGGTCTACGCGAACTTTGGCATATTCTTTTGGATTTCGATGCTGGTGGGTTACGAGCGGGATTTTTTTAGTTGTTGAATCTAGCTGTCAAATGGCGTTTAGTGGGCAAATCAGTTTATAGGTACCTACTTCGCAATCATTTGAATTTTAAAAGGGATTTTTTAATGCCGTTTAGGGCATGAAGGACACCTTCCTAAATTGACGAGCATTTTATGATGGTTTCGAATTAGACAGGCAATTTATTTCTAGATATATGTCCCTTCTCCGATTTCAAGTAGGAGCCTACTAGCGTATTAGCTAACTGCCTTGTTAGTAAAGCAATTTGCACAAGTCCTCGAATCTAAAAACGTCAGACATCATGCGAACCATGTACGATCTGTTTGCTTTGTTCAACTGCAATCGCAGCTGCTGAAAAACAGGACTGATCAAAAAGAACTGGCTTGGGGTTGGAGGTAACAACAAGAATCCGTGAAACCGTGAAGGTATATTCGGCCCTGTTTCTTTGTATGACATTCAGTCGAATCAATATTTTGACATCAGGGTTCAGAGTTATGACGGTATAAAGTGCAGCCCAAGGTATTGTCATCGAAAATAGATTTTTTTGATTTGACGTTGCTCTTTAGCAGTTATGTTATGTTCACCTGTCAACTAAAATCACATTCGTTACGAAAATTTAATTGAATTTCCTGGATTTTACTGCAATTACCACCTGTAAAAAGCTCACGCATTTTTGCAGACTTATTCACCAAACAAACTCGTACCCCTGTCAACCACTTGTGACATATCAATTTCAAAGTGGCTGTCAATAACTACCCACTCACCAGATTAACCGTCATAAATAATGGCGAGCATGAGAATGATAACTGTTTTTGTTCGTTTTTGCTCAGATTACCTGTCAAATAAAATCGAAAATCCATTCGCAACATCACAACTTAACAATTTTTATTGTTATGAGTCGATGATTCGTGTTCCGTTGTACAAACTTTCCCACCACATCGAACGGCCAAACCTAACCCAACTCGCTTCACTAATTAATTCATTTGCATCGCTCCATCTTTGTCTGGCTCAGCTCTGTCAAGCAACCATTTGACATCTACAAAAGTTCTTATTTATTATGACTTCAATAATTTATTATGCATTTTTAATTTTGTTAATTTATCGTTCACCAACTTTGAAGATTCAAAGATAAAAATTGTTTTTATTTTTTTTTTTTTTTCTTCCAACCAAACAAAACAAATCGAAAGTAGATGTCATAAATTTGCAATCATTTACCGCAGAAGTTTGTTTTGTATGTCATTTGTTAGATAGCGATTGGAGCGAGCTTCTCTTCCAAATTTATGATTGTTGCTGCCGCTGCTGCTTAGTGTCGCGAAACTTGTCCAATTTGTTTTTCGAATTTATTTAAGAAGATAAAAAGAAACGAACGACAAAAAAATCTTTTACCATATCCAGTTGCATTTCATTTTCACCGAATGATTAATGTTTGACTAGTAACCTGATCAGGAGAGTGTAGCGCTTAATGGAAGATACATCAGAGATCAGAGGCGCTCGGCGCATCCCCTATATATTATAAATGTGCTCTGTGTCGGGCACGGGTACTACTCAACCGCTTTTTAAGTGAACTGTCCAAATAGTTTTTTTTTTCTTTTTTTTTTTTTTTCATCGTCTTCGGCTAAATACCATGATGAAAGATTTATCGTGGTGCATAATATATATACCTACTCCATGCGGTCTGGTGAAGAGTAAACGAATGGCTTTTTAATTCGATTATCTTCAAGAGGATGGGGAGTGAGAATCGAAGAAGTAAAAGAGAAATCCATTGGAATTTTCGCTTACTTGGTGGAATAGGAGCGGGCCTATCGAATAATTTACGAGTTAGCCACCAGGAGTCACACACAGTCAGTTTTCATTGGCAGAAGAGCGCACCACTTCACAGAGACAGCGTTATATGAATGGAAGTTGGTTGGTGGATTTATTTTTAGTTTTTCCAAGTAGCATGTGGATTTGGAGTTTGTGACACGCTTTAAACATTTATTATAATTCTCCCGGTCGCATGTGCCATGTCACCCGCACACCGCGAGCTGTCTGAACATCTGTGATGGGAAGGGATATATTTATACACAAAAAAATTAAATCTCTCCATCGACGCATTATTTGTTAGGAAGGAAGAGATTTTGGAGATATCCAGCGATCCTTTTGAAATTGGCAAAATTGACTTTGCAAAATATTTGACATGTGTCAAATAGATTTGAATCCGCCTGGCATACATATTTTGACTGCGTCTTAAATCGAACGTAAGCCATATGGATTTTGGAGATCTGTTTACAAGTGGCTGGATTTGTAAACTTTTTTTGACAGATGTGCAGGAAATGACGTTTGGCCTAGATTTTGGTTTCGTTTGAAATAACAAGGTCGTTGCTGTCATAACTCTTTGTGGTATTGCCAACACATTTTCCTCGTTTTCCAGTGCTGATGTGTCAGTCTTCTCTTTCTTTATAGCATAAATGGAAATAATGCCCTTTGTTTTATCTGGTTCAATGTCACTTACTATGTCAACATCAAATAGTTTAAAACTTGGACATATGCACATATGTATTTATATTTAGTTTTATTTATCTTTGCTAGAATTGAGATCTTTTCTTTGCATTTATCCATATAAAGAAAGCATTTTTGAAGTTTATGCAGAGATGTCAGATCAAAACTTGTAGCTGTCATTTTGCTCTATTAGTTGTTGTCGTAGTAATTTCAGCTAGATTTGTCGCAACTTCAACTAACAAGAAATATGCAAAGTATACAAATTTATTAACTGTAACAATTTGTGACAGAAGACGTTGACACTCTTAAATGTCATTTGAGTGCTTAGTTAGGCTTAGGTTTTTGTTTACCTGATACCCGCCCTCTAGCGTCAGCTGCTAAACTAATCACACTGATCACGATCAATTTATGTCAATCAAGAAAGTGACAAATTCTGTCAAATTGCTGTCAGATTTGGCAGGCAAAAGATGTAAACAATCCTTAACACAGAATGTATTATTCTTTCTTACAATAAGCATGCCGCTTTGTTAAGACAGTAAGAAAGTGAACTATTGCCGGTAGTTATCTGTCATGCTACTTGACAGCTAACTGCTTTTAAAAAATTTCGCTGATAGTTGGTAGTTATACACAATCCATTTTTGAAACAACCATAGTGAAGTTTGTTGCCTGCATAGTAAGATATCTTCCTGATTCGAATTCATATTGTTGAAGTTTCTTAAGATAAATGACAGTTGACACATGGAAATATAAATAAAGAGTTGAATAAAAGTGCGCAAATAAAACTTGATGTCATTTTTACAATGACACGACACGCACAAGTCGTATAGGGGGACATGTTGCAAATCACATGCGGTTGACGTTTTAAACGTCATCTCAGTTGTAACGTGTATCATGTAAGCAAAGTTTTGCTGTGGATTTCCTAATGTTTCCCATGGTCCATGGTTTCCCAAATGTCAGGATTTGAGCGAAACTCGCACAACTGTCAGTTGATGAAGCAATTAGCTCGACGATATCTTTCTTGAATCTGTTTTTATAATCCAAGACAAGACAAATGAACAAAAATAACCAAGATGACACACTTCCACGCGATCTTGACAGCTTCCTTTGTCTTGGGACAAGAGAAACAAAATTGACGTCTCTAAAGCCATCATCCACTCATCTAGCGGCCGCAATATATGTAAATCAGAATTAATCTCCGAGCACAGGGCGCTTATAATTTCCATCTATTCACTCGCCGTATGTAAACCTCTGGGAGAATTAATTAATAAAGATACACCTAACTGCTAATAATAGCACTCTAGCACTATCTATCTCCAGCTGTAGCTTATGCTAATTCTTACCTATAAATGTAATTATATTTGTAAGTCGTCGTAATACAAAATAGATGTATATGTGTGTAAAAGTAACTAAATAACTCTTCTCTGTTGTGTCTATTCTGATTCTATAGGTGAACAGTTCCGGTTTATTTGAATTGCGGCTAAAATACTTCAACAATGACAATGGACGAGATCATGAAGGTCAGTGCTGTAGCGGACAATCAGATGCAAACGGCAAATGCATTGGTACATGTAAAACACGATTTCGTGTTTGTCTAAAGCACTATCAGGCGAAAATCGATACAACATCACAGTGTACGTTCGGCGATGTTGTAACACCGATACTTGGCGAGAACTCGGTGAATCTGATGAATATACCAAACCAAAAGAAGATGGGATTTCAAAATCCCATACAATTTGCATTCAATTTTGCATGGCCGGTAAGTTGTATACCCATTTATATATAATTTGTGTGTTTTATTTTTTTTCCTGATAATTTACATATTGATTAGGTAGTTGCTTGATGAATAATAATTTGTTAATCGATTGATCGGCGATGAAGTTCACACGGTCTGTGGACGGTGTGTTTCATTTCCATATCTGACAGTTATTTGAAAAATGACCATGCAATCAGATTTGTCTATGACGCAGTTGTTTTGAATTGTCGAACTTACCTAATGGATGCCATCTATTGCAGCTGTCAAATCGAGAAATAATACTGCGCCACCGATCGATTCTTCAGTACCTAGAACTTTCTATTTCTGTTCGGGTTTCTTTGTTCTCCAACCGTTCTGTCAGAACAAACTGACCCAATGGCTTACTTCTCTAAATTTAGCACATTTACTGCAATCAATTGGAATTTTTCAATTTCTTGGTGGCGCAGTACATCAGGAATTTATCTTTTTGCGCAAAAGAACCTGTCCTACAGTCTCCTGCATCTGTCAACTTTCGAACTCGAGTCAAACAGCTGATCTGCTAAACGGATCCATCTATAATCGACAGGTATCTATCTATTTATTTACAAATGACGACGACTCTCGCAAGAAATTATTGCGTGCAAAACCATTAGCCGATAGAAATTCGAAGCGCTTTTCTTCCCCTCTATTTATAACTTCGCGTCTGCTGTCTGCAAAAAACACGACATATTATATTCGAAAAAAGCAGCCGAAAAAAGAACACTTGCTTGACTTGACGCGTAATCTAAAAATAATACCAACAACGTCGGGAAAAACGATCGTTAATGGTACACGCGAGAGTTTAGTTGCTCTTTTTGTTTTTGTATTTTGTGATTCTTCTGGAGATGTTGCGTGCGTATTTTTATCCCGATACGCTTACAATGATATTCGGAATGTCCTTGTGGTGGCCTCCCCTTCTATATATTAGCCGAATGAGCTAGTGAGAGCGAGAGGGTGCAGAAGCGCGAGATTGTCCCTGACTAATAAAACGAAAAACAAATACTGCTGCTGGCTGTACTTTGAAATTGTGTACCGAAAGTACATTTTAAAAGGGAGTTTTCGATGTCGCGCCACTGCGAGTAGCACCCCATTTGTGCGTGTGCTGTATTGAAAAATTCATTTGCACCACACTTTACACAGCACATCTGTCACAAAGGTTTGCGTCAGTGTGTGCGAGTATTAATGCGCACAGTGCATGCTCACCTCACTTATAAGTTTCTTCTTTTTTTTTTTTTTTTTTTTTTTTTTGAAATTAAATGCTTCTTCGTCGCCATCGTAAGGACATTGAACTAGTTTCGTTGAAGGATTTCAAGAAAATGCAAGAATGTGTTGACATTTAAATTGTTGCACACTTTTAGCGCGCTGCTGTCACCTTGACTTCGGAGGATGTTGTGTGTCACTAGTTCAATGACAGAAGAAGTCGATTTTTTTGTTCAGTAAATTTAAGCAAGATGGTAGGTAGATAGGTATTTGACGTTTATTTAAGCGGTGTCGCTAGAAGTGACAGATTCTAAACTGGTGTTATTCTAATCTAAAGCCGGTTCCTAGTAAGAAAAAAAACACCCGCGAGTAGATTCGTTGTCGCGTGGCGATTGTCACATATTTTTCTGACAGAAAAGATGTCACATGCCAAGACTGTGTACGATTTGACACTTTTCTCTGCATTGGAGGTCTATAAAAACGTCGTTGAATATAAAACTCCAGTAGTTAAATATATCACAGAACTGAAAATACACATTTCGGACTCCAGTCAGCTTCTACTAATTTTGACAGCTTCAAACGTGCTAGTCACACTGGAATTTGTTGGAATAATGGTCGCGGTCAGTCTCAAATTTTAAGCGCTGAATATAGGTCCGTGGCAATCTAGAAAAGAGGGACAAACCCTCCCAACTCGCATAATTTATCAGAAAACCTTTAAATTAAAATTCCCATCACTGCCTTTCATTTATGACAGATCATGTCGAAAACTGAAAGTCACATTAATCAGAAGCTGAAATGTATACGTTTCTTCAAAAGTTCAACATTCTTCACTCACGAATTTATCAACTTGTGTCAATAAGTTGTGTGCTTTTCGCTTCTGACATTTTGTCAGTCATTATTTTAGTTCTTTTCTTTTTTTATTCATCTTCAATTTATCTGTCTTTTTGAGTTTTTTGTCCGCACGTGGATTAATCCACGCTCCAGTGAATTAAGTGCTGTCCATAAATTATTACTTCGCCCTGTTTCACTTAAAAGAACGTCATCTTAACCGTGCGTCGTCGTCGTCATCATCGTCATCGTCAGTCTACCAAAACATAATTTGCTCTCCATGTCCGTCTTTAAATGATCGCGCGGTTTATTTCTTTCACCTTTTCTACCAACTTGGACTGGAACGCCATTTTTTTTTTTTTTTTAGTTCGTTTTGTTGCTCGTTCCTCTTGAAATAAATTTACGATTACCAAAGTATATATGGTAGTGCAAGGAAACAATACAAAAAAAATGCTTGTAATCGTTATGCACAGAGGGGCGAAGAAGAATCACCCGGTGGTGGTAGCTCTAGAGTGGAAGTGGTGGTCGGTTGGTTCGGTCTCTCCCTGCGTTTGCATGCGCTGGTGAGTTACTCTTTTATTTTGGTTCCTCTGCTCGTCTTCGTACACCGGTGCGTAGAGTATTTTGTTGATCTTCCTCATCGTGTTACCAGTTACCATACCACCAAGCCTTATGGAAAACGGACGTACGTTTGCACAGCACACACCATAGGGGTGAAATTGAAAGCCTGCTTGATCAGATGATGGTGGTTGTGAGCACAGGCGCATAGCTACTACCTTAGGGGAAGTTTAACGGGAGTAGGTTTGTGCCAAAATGAACAAAAAAAAATCGATAAGTTCGTTACAAAATATACTGTATGCCTGCATGCATATGGAGTAGGTTAGTTTTTTTCATGGTATTAGTTTGACACAAGGGAAACAGGTTTTTTTTTTTTTGTTTAACGAGTCAAGCGGATCAGCCAGCAGTAGTTGACACAAAAAGCATTATATGTAGATCTTATCTAACTAATTTGTGAACAAGTTCACTGATGGTTCATCGGGAGCACGTGAATTAATGTCAGTGTGGAAAACACCAATGGCGCTTAATTGTGAAACTGTCAAAAGTTAATTTTGAGACTCAGGCGATTGCAGTTTTTGACTGTTTCTAGTTTGAAGAAGCTTACATTGTCACTGTAAATAATGTAAACATAAATCTTCTGTCATTTTGTTCACTTTTTCACTTCTAAAGTGTCATCTTTGAACCCACCTACGATCTCGACGTTTTAAAGGTATTTATGAACATACATTTTTGAAATACCTATGATTATCTGCTCGAAACCAAACTTCAAATTGATCGTTACATCTCTTACGTCAAAACGAATCTTCTGTCATATTCTTAAATAGTAAGGTATCTATCTGTCAGAAGTGGAATTTCAAAGTTACAAGTTACCTACACTCCGCTGCGATCTTTTAAAACCACGGAGATGTGAATCTTACTTTTGTCAATTTTTGACGTTTGACATTGACAGCTCTGAAAGTATAGTTTGTAAAGTACTAGCTGAACAATGATTATACGTAAATATTCCAGTGGAAGCTGCCATTCTCCATACGATTATATAGGTCCCCATACGAATATATTAGAAAAACTAATTGTCAACTTGACTTGGACGTTTCTCCCTTTAAAGTGTCGCCATCAGTTCGAAATAGACTGACCACTGTCACAATCATTTCAAAGTGAAGTATCTGTCTCCTATTTGTTGAAATATTTATAGTTTCTCTGCCTATACACTTGAGCGACGACAGCAATACAATCTGACGTTTGACGTTTATATTTCTTGCAGAAATGATTAAAATTCCTTTCCAACGAAGGCAATCTAATCAAATCAAATATAATTCGTTTATTTTGATTGATTATCGCGCTAAAAGATCCTCATCGGTCCGTTCCAAGCCCTCTGCCTCCCATCAAGCCGTCGTCATCGTGGAAACGCATAAATTTATCTTTCGCATCAAATCTCGGTGATTGTAGGTCAGAAGAGTTAATTAAAAAAGAAAAAAAACTCCAAAGAGGGCAGATCTTCGTCGTGCGCATACCAATTAGGCTACGAAACAAAACGCTACAAACAACCAAAAAAATAATGGAAGAATAAACCCCATCTAACACTGAGACTGACAGCAGAGAAGTTTTGATATGTTTTTCAAAAATAGCATCAACACCGACAATTTCTGGACAAATTGCGTGTGTGTTTATTTGTTGAAACCTCAACGAGTGCATCTTCCCTCCATATGGCACAAATATACACCCGTCTTAGCAGAGGAATCTCCCAAGTCTACCATTCTTTATTGAGAGAAAACCATTACGAAGTGTGATGAGTTTATTTCCAACATAAACACAGACAGTTGTTGGATGCAAAATGACGTTTCGTTCGTTTTTGTATTTAATTCGCGCGACGTTCCCTTGTGCCGCGTCATTAAAGTGCAACAGTCACCAGACCAAATGAAAAACCAATCCCCATCTCACACACTGCTACTGCTACCTACGAATATAATAATTTTGTTGAAACACTAATGTAACGTCTGGATTATTTCCTGCCCATCCCTCTGAGTGGTGTGGAAAACCTTGCTTCTACTACATGTATATATACGCAACTCTCTGCAATGATTGAGCAACACTTTGTCGGTTGGCTTGGGAAATAAACCTCGAAATGAAAACGAAGTTTCATCTTCATCTATACGACAAACATGCACCCACATCGCTTCCATTTCCATTTAGTTTTTATTATTAAATTGTTGCTTTCATTGTCAAAAGAAAAAAAAAAGTTAACAGTGAAAACTATGACTATCCATGAACGCTCTGTTTTTTCATATTTGCCACCTCTGCACACACGCCAGCACAATCATCCGGTCGTAAATTAACATAATCTTTAAGATAGTAGTTATTTTGTAGCCTAGCCTGTCACTTTTATGTAACATTTGCTGTTCGAATCTTTTAATTAATGCATTTCCTCTATTTTTTGTTTGTTTCATTTTAGGGTACTTTCACACTAATAGTCGAAGCATGGCATGATACCAATAATGACACCAATGCGAGATCAAACAGTAAGTACTTAACTATTTTGTCAAAATTTGACATCTGCTGTCAACGAGACATATGGTGGCCGATGACTACATAACTTCGATCTCTACTGTGTTAGAAAATTCATTTCCTTCCTGTTTGAAAACAAAATCCCAAACCCGAACTGTCACATGATCCTTTTGCATTGAAGTTTTTTGTGTTCCTTCTGTCAAAAATGGAGAAAAAAAAATTATGTCACACTTGATCAGTTTTCCTATGCGTGTGCTGTTTTCTGCGCAAGAATAACACGCTTACCGATCCTCCTCGCAAGGATATACCAATACCTATATTGTTAAAGAAGAAAATAACAATATCCCCACACATACTTTGACAAAGAATTGGATGATTTCCGGCATATTGAGTGGTTTTGAATGACATGACACTGACGCACACAATGTCTTGTCTTACTGGCGAGCTTCTTGTTTTCTTTTCCTTGTTTTTTTCTTCCTCGGTGGATTGTATATTGTGCCAGAGAAGTGAATAAAAAACTGGAAAGAAAAAACAGAAAATTAACTATTGTTCTCGGCCAGATACACATGAACCGAATGAAGTGCGGTGACACCACGAAGAGGGAAAAAGGATAAAGTTTGGATTTTGCTTTTCTCTATCTAAAGGTTTATGGTTGTTTGGGCTCGGATAAAAGAACGGAAGTTTGCTGTTTAGCTGCAAAAATAAAAAAATAAAAATAAAAATGTAACCTGAAAGGAGGTTGATAGTTCGTGGATGTGGAGAGAGTCTACGTCTGACAGGTGGACCGATTTAGAAGCGAAGTTGTACAAGAAAAGGAATTTAAATATGAAGTGACTGGTGGTTTTTGAGAGGTTCTAATTAGTTCCACATAGAACTTCAACAATTTTTGTGTGCAAAGTGTGTCTACCTTACCGACATTTTGATAGTTCGTGGACGTGGAGAAAGTCTCTACGTCTGACAGGTGGAACGAAACAAAGTTGTAGGTACAAGAAAAGGAATTGAAATATCTATGCAGCGACTGGCTATTTTTGAGAGGTTCTAATTAGTTCAACATTGAACTATACAACAATTTTTGATTGCGAACCGACATTTGGTGAAAGGTCTATTTTTACTTCTGTTATCACTTCTTATTATTTCCTGAAGAGGTGGAAAACACCGGCAAACCTTTTGCAGAGGGGGACGCTGATTTTCTCTTCCCATTAAAAAATGACATATTTGACCGTTGCAATGGAATATGTCAAGCGATTTTCATCCGTCGCATATATAAATATCAATCCCATTATACAATTACACCATCTAATGTTATATTTGGCATGCAAAATGATTGCTACACTTCTGACATTTCTGATTTCAAGGTCGAGGTCTCACTTTGAAGCTCGAAATCTAAGCGATAGATCGAAGCAGTAAGCTACTGTCATCGAAAGTAAATGACATACAAAATGATTGCTACGCTTCTGACATTTCTGATTTTTCGCACTTCTGACAGTCAAAGTTGGACTTTTAATCTCGAAATCTAAGCGATAGATCTAAGCAGTAAGATGTGTCATCGAAAGTAAATGACAAAAGTCACTTGCCAATGAAATTGGAATTCTGAAAGCGAAAAATTGTGACAGTTGTTGATGTCAGACGAATAAAATAGATTTTAAAATCAGATTGTCAATTTCTTATGTCTGCCACTTCTGACAGTTGACAGGTGTTGGTTCAAAATTCGGTTATTTAGACTTTTCTGTTGCATTTCAAAAAGGAAAACTAATAATATTATGTTAATATGAAAGCAGGTGTGTTTCCGTTGAATTTCGAGAAAAATATTGACGTCTTTCAATGTCACTTCTGACAGGTGTCAGATGTGATCCGTTTCCTCTTTGGAAGCAACCACCAACTTAACTAAGACTAGGTCTACAAAACGAGATGCAAATTTTTAATCTAAAAGCGAACTCTACTACTAGTATCCAGACAAAATTTTTCGAACTGACTATGGAAAATTTTCCACACAAAATTGCATATTGTGACATACCGAATATAATAATTATAAGGACTGATTATTTCTAACGCCCTCTGTGTTCCACCTGGAAGGATCAAAGGCTTCCTCTGCACGTCTTGGGAAAACCTCAACGATTTATTACTCCGAGACACCCACAAACCATTGTGCCGGACTTTCTTTAAATCCTCCGACAGTTTACGATCAAATCCCGATCTCCATCCGACAGATGTCCAGACTGCCCGAGCTAATTACACACCCAATCTCAGGTCTCTACGTGTATTTTCCCATTGTAAAATCTAATCAACAAGTGATGTAACAAAACAGATTTTCCATTCTAAATGGCTCCCATGATTTTCAGTTTTTTAATTGTTCCCACCCTACAGCGTTGAGAAAATGCCAGATACCTGCCATAGCTGTGGTGGATTTTTACTATCGACCCTAGAGACAGAAACAAAAAAAAAAAAAAAAAAAAACCATTACCCATGGATAAGTGCAAGATTTATGACATCGAGTTCTTCCAACCTTACCACATGGCTGTTTCGACAAAAAAAGGAAAAAAAAAAAAACCTGGCATGGCATTCCACAAAAGAAAGGACATACAGTGCAATACTTAAACACAATCAAGTAATTTAGAAGAAAAGCCATATCGAAGAAGAACACAAATGAATCGAAATGAAATCCTTGAGAAGAGCCCACAAGACTTCCTCTCGGAATGCATGCCTATCGCCTTGTCTACCTGTGGTGTATGTCGGGTCGGTGTCGTTGGCTTAAAAAAACATGTGAAAAGACGAGAAGGAGACAAACTCACGCTGCTGCTGCCGCCACCACCACCGGTATTTAAAGAGCCCAACCAAACACAGTGTTCCTTTTCAAACAGCAAGCTGTTGATTTCAGACGTTCCCTTTTTCCCAATCCATCTTGTCGTCTCGTAAGAGCAGATAAAAAGATACATAGCACAGATTCCTGTAAGATACTTTGTGGGGATTAATTTCAAGACAATCATCCTTTTAAGCCCTATGCACAAGTTGGCAAAGGTTTAAGAAGGCCGCTGTATATCCCCAGTCTCTGAAATATGTATGTTGCACTGCCATCGAACATGGAAAGTCATTTTTAAAAAGATTATCCTTTTTTTTTCTGCAACTCTATACAGTATCCCTGTGCCCTGCTGATGACGGTGATGTTGTTGCTGCCATTAAATGCTGGTGTTATTTTTTAATACCTGTTTGGGTTCTTCTTTCTCTTCCTTTTGATTTTTTTTTTTTTTTTTTGCTGTATAACATTTTGTAAGGGATCAAGTATAGTGATGGTGTATGGTGGCATGGCATACACCACCATCCGACGAGGCAGAGAATGGAATTTCATTTAAAAACATAAATTGCATCTGTTAGCCGGTGACTTGACCTTTTGCGCCCATGCTGCTGGTACCACCACAGTGCTTCTCTTCATCTCTCTGGCTCGATTCTTTCCGAAGGTGGCTTCCAATTAATCAATGCCAAATGCATGCACTCTTCTTTGTCGAGTTTTATTTTTCACAAGTTTTTTTTTTTTCCTCATTTTTATTTCTGTGTCATGCTATTGCGAGAGAGTATAACTACAACACAACACTGTCTGTTAGTTGAAAATGGAAAAAAAAAAAAAAAAAAACTGAAAAGAGAAAAGAACACTTTTACGATTAACCGCCTCGTAAAATACAAGCGATTTGATAGATAGCTGGGGTATACTTTGCATTCCATTTGGAGATTCACTGTCAATGTGAGGGTTTTTTTTTCCAGTCACCATGGACACGGTTTATGCAGTCAGCACTCAGCAGGTGTATGGCACTATGGGAGTAGCGTGAAACACCTTTTGGGGGACAATATGGCAATTGGAACAAAATTCTTTGGTCCTTTGAGCCGGGTCAAGTTTTCTTGACGACAAAAGACTTCGATTAAATGCATATGAAGTCGAATGGGATCAGTGTCAATTATGAATCTTTAAAGTTTGTAATACATTTTTGCCGTAGCTGTACGCATTTTTCCGTTTTGACAGCTGTTTGTGGAATTCTTTCTCTACGAAGACGTTTCCATCGCATTGGACGTTCAAACTTTGACCACAATTTGTCCCGCTTAATAAATGCTCGCGAATTGTTTTTCATTACTAATAGATTTATATTATGGTTATGACAGCTCAAATGACAGCTAACTTCAGAAGAATTACAAAATAAATCATAACCAATTGATCACTTCTTAATGAGGTAGAATTTGTTGGGATATGGAACGTAGATGAAAACCCATTCTCTGCTAGACGGCCCTCCATTTATGTTTAAATAAGTTTTGACGCAAGCATGTCAAAATAATGCATCTGAGTGATCTCAAAGTAAACTTCGACTTGTGCAGCATTTACATTTTTGTTTCCAGCAAAATACATCAGAATGTCTTCCAGTTAATCGAATTTTATATAAATCCCGAATTGTTGCCATTTCTTCTTTGCACAAGCTTCTCTGTCAAGTGCATTATTTTTCCTATGCCTTTTCATTACGGAGTTTACGTCGAATAAAATCAAGTGTCGTCTGAATCACTGTCCCCTGCAGTTTTGCTCCGATTTTATTTAGGTTCATTCGCGTACGCGGTTTAAATCGATCGCAATCGCACAAAGTCTATACACGTTCTCATCAAAAGTGACAGGAAAAGAAAAAAAAAATGCAAAATAACGAGTAACGAGTAGTTCCTCTCATCGCTTGAAACAGCTCAGAGAATTTCCATGGGCAAGTGCTGATTAATACGTCAAATGGAAAAAGTTGACAAGAAACAAGTTCAAAATCTGTCTTAAAATTCATCGGTGGTGGTCGAATGTTCTCCTAGAACTTTTCATATGTTGCAAGAAGGTATGTTATATATTTGTATTTGTGATATGGACAAGATGTTCAAGATGAAAGTGGCTCAAAGTAGCTCGAAGTGTATCCACGTATAATTTGGGGTATTTTTTCAGGTCTCTGAGAGAATCGCTCAATTTTTTACATTTGAAAGATTTTTAGTGTTTGGCTCGAGAAAGTACGCGAATAGACCTGTTGTTTGCTTTTCCGTAAAGGTAGTTTCCTGATCCATACGTCAAAGCGACATCAGTGTTGTCAACGGATTTTTTTACGTTCCATTACGATTTTCTTTGCTTGCTCTATTATTAGGTTATTAATCCATCATTTATTGATCGCTTCTAACAGAAGAAACGTCAAAGTAGTGTCAAATTTGCATGTGACGTTTCTCCTTAACCCCACTAAATGCGGATCGTTTATTTCTAAAATTGCTGCTATGATTGTTTTCTGTTCTGCGTGCCGGAACGATTTCGAGAGCAATTGTGACATTTCAGGTGTTTATTTTTTGTTCGTTTTCGTTCATGTTTTCTGAGCGCTTTCCAACCACAAGTACATCAGAATCTCCAACATTTTGGTTGATCCCTGATGGAACTGGATAACTTTAATTACTTCGGCTTCTCTTAACTTCAAGTCGAACAACATGTCAATATTTTGACAACTCTTCCTACACTTGTGTACCTATCCCCATCAGCAGGTCGGGCGGCAAAACTTTCCATTTTTTGTTGTTGTAGATATTCCAGAATCAGCAACCACAAACCAACAACCAATCAATTTATTCACAGCTGTCCTTTACGTACTGTGGAATTTTCCAAATACCAATGGATTCGGTTTATTTTTATTTTTTAGCAGCAACTTCTCAAGCAAGTTATTTTCGCCAGTGCAGCCCGAACGTATAATAACTTGTCACACAACATGACCAGGCAACATTTTCCTTCATCGGTTGGCGTTGTGCTGTGCTGTTCCAAAATGGGAACAAGTTGCATTTATATGCAGTATGCATTTATATTCAGAGGAGTCGTTAGATTTGCAGGCGCAAAAGGATTTTCAGTTGTTTTGCACATACCGCATCGAGGATGACCTCTAATTGAAGTAATTCCATCAAAGCACCTGTCCTGTGTCACGACGCGAATTTATGTCACAGCCGAAGCAATTAAAAATGAAATTTGTAGAACCGCACGACGAGCGCACAAAAAATTTAAAAAAAAAAAGGCTACGCATGCTCAAGCGCCTATCGTCGTTCATCCGTTTTAGTGTGTGGCGTACAGTGTTTGTAATTGGTATACCCAACTTGTGTACTGTGTACATGTGAAGCTCTTACTTAACTTGTAATGTATCCATCTGCACCACCCCGCTTGCCGCTGTGGCGATATGGTTACCCATCAGCCATCACCATCACCTTCATCTGCTTCTATTTCTTCTTCGACTACACAAAATACAACTCGTACTTCCATACTCATTCCGCCAGTAACGAACCTCCAAATGTATGCTGCTGTACACAGCACGCCGCCGCTCGCTCTGGGGGAGATTTATGCGAGTTTTTTGCACCAGCAGCAGCACCAGCCAGCCTTACATCAAGTGAAGTGAGAGACTCAAAAAAAGATACAAACACACTCACACAGAGAGATACGAGTACCCAGCCCCAGAGTATGCGGTGGATACATGAAGCGAAAAGATATGCACCTGCAGTATTTATTTCTAAAAATATTTCAAAAACTTCTTTTTGTTTTTTTTTTTTCTGTTTTCTGCGTGCGTGTGTCGCTGTCGGTGTATGTGCATTATCTGCATCAACTTCAATAATCCATATGCACTATGCTCAGAGTTTGGTTCGGTGTAAACCTCTACCAGCAGAACCACCATCACCATCGCCAGCATTAGTGTAGTACCACCGTCGTCACCACCTGAAGAACTTGAAGCTGTCGCTCGCCCGCCCGATGCCTGCCAACCCCCCCGCATATGGCTGCCTCATCATATCGGTTTGGTTCCACTGTATGATCATCGCCAAGCAGTTTTTCTTTTCGAGAGCATGGTGTGTGCGGATACATTATAGCCGCATATGCATTGCAATGTAATGGCATTCGTTTCGTCGTCGTTTGTTCCGTACGTGTGTACGACGGCGATATTCATTCACGAAAACCCACCAGTCCAGTTTCATGACCGCTTTGTGCAAAAAGACCTCTCTCGCCGAGTTAGCCACCTAGATTAAGCCCGAGTGGAAAACACACAAAAAGAAGAATCAACCAACCCAACCACCAACACAATAATAGACTGCAGCAAAAAGTATCTATTTATCTCTACCTACGTATGAAAAATGCATGCATCATCGTCAACAAGTATCTGGAAAGCCTAGGCATCGTGTAGTGCTACATCAAAGAAAATGCCATGGCAGCGATTTTTTTTTCCGCCGATTTTTCGGTGTGGATCATGCGAGAGTTTTTCGATGAATATCTGGGAGAGTAAAAAAGAAAACGGATTCCACACCAGCATCCTGCCGGCGCAATTTAATTCATCCTAAGTTTCGTCCGTTTTGTGTCGTTTCGAAACAATTTCACCTATGCCGCCGCCGCCGCCACCACCACCGACGAGGACGATCGACCAAACCGTCAGACTGACGTTCAGACATACAGATGATCGGTGTGCTGTATAGTAGCTCCTCCACCTCAGCAATCCATCCATCCAGAGCCAGCTCCAGTCGAAGGAAATGCGATATTTTCAAGATAGATATCTTGAAAGATATTTGCAATGCACGATTATTTCTTACTCGCGAGAGGTACTCGTATATACTCGTATTGCGGTGGAGAGCCCTCCAAGGAGAAGAAAATCGTCGCAAACGTTTTGAAGTTTGTGTGTCGTCTTCTTTTGGTTTTTAGAAGAACGACGCGACAAACGAATCAAAGATTTGTTACACGGCTCGAGGAAAAACTTGTATACAAGAGGAATTGCGCAGGATAAGAGAAAACAACTACCTATAGCCAGATAGACAGCGTGCATCTGTGGAAGAAGCGACTCTAGAGAGATCGATTGACAACAATGCTGCTCTGGACGGGAGTTGGGCTTGCGCGGTGTGTGCCCGCTAAATGAAACCGATGTTCGCCTTGAACGAATGTATTTATTTTTTTTTTTTTGTGTTCGTTGCTGCCTTACTCATTGAATGCAGTTTTCGTGGCCATTTTCTTAATTGTTATTGTTTAATTTTGCCTTTGCCTGATGGGATGTGCCGCGCAGTTGAGATGAGCTGCATGCCAGGCACTCGTTGCCGTCCAGAAATAGAGGACAAGGGGTTTTGTTTGGGCTTTTCGCAGGGAATGGCGAAATATCTCCTGGCTGTGATCTCGTATACATTCGGAGTATTTTTTGATCACCTCACCTTGATGGCATAATGGGCGAAATTGCGAAAAATCATTAAAGTCCAGGGGTCGAATCGCGTCGTCCGTGAACGAGCATTACGAGACGGAATTTGTTTTTGTTTCACATGTTAAATTAACATAATTCCATGAACGTATAGCTCGTTCAAGGAAGCGGCGATTCGACCCTAGCTTGGGGTAACTTTGACACCGACCGACGGTCCTTTGAGACGTAATTTTTACCCAAAATCGCTTGTCATTCTATTTATTGTGGAGAAATAACAATACTGCTGTCCAAACTTCGTTACATCTACAATTTAAAAAATAGTAGAAGGTGTTGATTCTACTATTTTTTAAAATTATATTTGTGGGTTGGTCCTTCGAGCCGGATAGCGTTCGCAAATTTTACTCGTATTGCCTATCATTTCACGACTCGGAATGTACGAACTGAACGTTCAAGTATCATTGAATGATTATCTAGAATGTGGCGTCCATCTTCAAAATCCGGCTAGGAAGGTCGTCGCTTTAAACCTCAGCATTTTTAGGCATTTTTCTTCAGCAAAGCTGGGGCTGAATTACCGCATCCGTAAGCAAGCCAAACGTCACTGAATATTGTGGATCTTACAATCAAAACAAAAACAAATTGAGCCACGTATTACTCGACCACGGATGCGGTAATTCAACCCCTGATAAACCAAGTGATACAAGGTTTACCATGTACAAGCCTTGATATCTCAGCTATAGAAACGCTGTGCCGTAGAATTGGTCCTTCAATATTGACCACCAATACTTGGATTCTCAATTACACTGAAAATATCTGACAAATAAAATGAATGCGCAAGCATTCATCGGTCCTTCGAGCCGGATCACTTAATACTAGTCTTTGTCGGGGGTTGTCCTTTTATGACTAAATACATCAGTTGAGCTACTATTATGCAATTTTCATTTATGCCTCCCTCATCTAAAAAAGCACAAGTCATTTCATTTTCAAAGACTGGCGATTATCTAGCTCATATGGTTCTTCGAGAATAAGTGCGATTTTTTCAAATGGACGTCGACTGTCAAAATAGAGCCATGGCAAACGTGTAATAGACTTACGCAACTATCCTCTGCCTTGGCATGCTTGACCATACATAGCTCAAACTGCCTTTCTTGGTCCGCAACAATTTAGCGGAAGTTACTCTCAGTTCGAGGCGGCTTTCGAAAACTGGAGCTCGGTATTTAATTTGAAATGTTTTTCCCGCTATTTTGCTAAAAACCCACATCAATCTGTCAAATCATAAATCCCCCCTCGAATATCGGTCCTTCGATCGAACTGATGGTTCCACTGCACTTCTAAACCGCCTCACTGATTGCTCAACAATTTCGAACATATTCCCACCACTCTGATCGCAAATTTCAATTAGTTATTCATTATAACCGAAACCCACAAACCAGGTCGGAAGCCCCAAATGGGGTTTCTACAGATATACGTACAACTCACGTGTATCTCCAAATATGCCATCTAAATTCATCTTCACCCAGCAAAGATATACCTACAAGAAAAAAGAAAAAAAAAAGAACCCATCTCTTCCCAAAGTGATCAACATAAAGACATGTATTTTTGTTGTTGTTTCTTCCAAATTAATAATAATCTAATTAGCGGCTATTCCTTGGCTAAGCTGACTGATAATAATTTTCCATCTTCTGGTCATAACTCATCCATTATCTGCGCATAAATTATCCCATCGCTCCCTAATCTGTGTCTATCCTCTAATAGTTAATTTCTTTCACATATACAACTTAAATGTATCTCTTTATATTTGTATCTCATTTTTGTGTTTTCTTCTTTTTCTATTTTTTTTTACAGGTTTACTAATCCAAAGACTATCGGTGCAACAGGTTTTAGAAGTTTCACCCGAATGGAAAACGAACAAATCGGAGGCTACGTACACATGGTTGGAATATGATTTTCGCGTTACATGTGACGCACATTATTACGGAGCTGGCTGTGCGAACCTATGTCGTCCGCGTGATGATACATTCGGTCATTACACGTGTTCAGAAAATGGTGAAATAATTTGCCTGTCTGGCTGGCAGGGTGATTATTGTGAGAAAGGTAAGCACAAGTTGTTTAAATGTTGTAACCGCATTCCCATTGTTTTGTTTACTATTTCTACCCATTTATGATTTGTCATTGAAATGTCATGCTAGTTTGTTGTGTAGATGTAATTAGAATTGGGCGCCAGTTTTGCCTGTTCCATAGCTATTTACGGACGATGGAGACTCTTTATTGTCGCTTAGTTTTAGTGTATTGAAATAGTGTATTCGGCGTGCTTGAAACCTCTGGTTATCCGGCTCGAAGGACCAACAATTTTTACACCAATCTGTAGTAGAGGTACTTACAAGAATATCCTTATTTACATGAAGCTGCAAACTGGTTCAATGTAAGTCATTTGAGGCTTGCAAAGGAGTTTCACTGTGTAAGCGACAAATCAGTGGTACGACCGCTGCCATCTGCGGGAGTTTCCATGGACAAACGACTTTTTGTCGGTCTCAAGTAGGCTCCCATAATAAATCGTTCGCAATTGGCTCGCATGTGAATGGTGAATTTTCCAACTAATAAAAAGGAACAAAGGAACAACAAATTGTATCGTGTCGTTTTGCATTGGGACCACCAGAAATCGTTTTCCGATCTCAGATTCCCATAATTTGTTTTCTAAACCCTTGTATCTGCCACAAAGCTGGACTAACACAGTTCTATTCCTACTCGTATTTATTACTCTTGAAAGAAATATTGATACAAACGTGTGGCAATAAAATCCCTGTGATACTAGTTCATAAGAAGAAGTTGAAAAAACATCAACGAAACGTCGGGAAATTAATAAAATAGTTTTATTTATATTTTTATTCGGAAACCATAGACCAGTAAGCTCGAACACATTTACTTCAATTTCCTAAATACCTGGAAACCACTTAACAAGAAAAATTGTCACAGTTCTCATTCTTGCAACCAACTTCCTGCAAAGTGCAACCATTTAGTTTGAAGTCCAAAAGCCGAGCTCAAGAGATACCAGTTATAATTGCGGATTACGACAATGAGTTTGACCAACGGCAATAATAAAAAATAAAATGAGAGGAAGCGGCTCGAAGGACCGCATCGAATCAAGTGGACTTTCTTCTAGAACGCTGATAGATGCAGCGCCTCGTAGGAAAGAGCTTCGTAGACCCTGGAGATTTGTGCAAATCGTTCGGACGGCGTACACTCTCATAGATCTATTGATCCCGCTTTCGATTGGAACTTAAAGAGACTTTTTGTTTTATAAAAATCCACCCCGTAGCACCCATGAATGTGAACTGAAGGCAGCTCAGTAGTTCTCTCACCGAATATGCTGATCCGGCTCGAAGGGCCGAACTGCAAGAATATTTCTAACTGCAAATACCCGCAGCTTCAAACTTTAACGAAACTTTAGCAGTGGATCGTACCTAAATGACCAGCACAATTTCAATGGTTGTTAGAAAGTCCCAATCAATTGTTACAGAAGATGCCTCTGATGCAGCTCGAAGGACCAAACTGCGACTCCATCCATTAGTTTCCTTCGGTCAGTTTCATTCAACATTTACGCAGAAGAAAAACTCAACACCAACTTGCCCCCAAGAGTTTTCCTTATCAATGACAACTCTTCATAGATACTTTTCATTTTTATTACTCATTCCTGCTTCTGCATACACTTTGGCGCAGCGCTGTCACACTTTCAAACATAATGCCAGTGTAACCTGAGATGGGCTTTTGCAATCATCGACCTACACCCACCGCACCAGTTCACACACACCCACCACATACACAAAACAAACAACAAACCGCAAAACCACCTGTTGTGTGTGCATCATCCAAACTGTCCCCCCGCTGCTGAGAGTCGACACAAAGATTTATTATATAGATACTCGTATCTTTTCCTATATTTCGCTCGCTGTTGCGGCCCGCTTTCAATCAATAACTACACCAATAAGTAAAATGAAATTTGAAAACATAAAAACAATCACACACAATCCAATTGAATCTACTACTTCCTTTCCAAGACCTGTTTGCGATTGCGACTGTTTTCCTGGTCATAACCACCGAGCAAACACCGTCATCATCATCATCATCATCATCGACAACAGCATCTCACGGGTTTGGGGCGGTCGGTATGGTGGCAGGGACTTTCTGAGAAATTCCTTTTCACTTGGATTTTGAGTCAAAAAAAAAAAAAAAACAACAACCAACTTATCTCTCTCCCAAATGAAAGAAGACGAACCGGACGAGAGACAGGAAGACGTAAAGGAGCGCAGCGCACCGATGGAAGAAAATTATATACCTTTTCATTATAAAAATGTGTTCGCCTTTGGTATACGGAACGGGAACGGGTAAGGGTATTTTGGGACGAATCATCTTCCGTCTTGCGCCATCCTGCTGCTCTTCACGTTGAATGAAATGCTTTAAACTTCTGCTGCTCCTGCTGCTGCTTCTGCTGCATCATTCATTGAAATTATTGGCCTGCACAGCAAAGGAAATAAAAGGGAGACCATGCCATCCAACCATCATCAGATGTTCATTTTGAAAGCACAGACCGGGACTCATCGGCGGGGCGGGCGGCACAAAAATATGTATGCCACGGTCAAGAATCAAAAAAAGACGTATAGCAAACCATCTCCGCAGCAGCAGTAGCATCATCATCCAGGCGAGATCAAGTTGGGAAAAAATGTTCCCATGCCTTGCCGTGATGCACGAACACAAGAAGCAGAACAACGAGAAGAAGAGGTAAAACGATGAAAAAAGCGGCCCAAAAACGACTATCGAAAGATATCTGTTGCGTTTTTTTTTTATTTTTAGTTTTTCCCCCTTTTTCTGCCGATCATCTTCGGTTGTGGATAGGTATATCTTTGAGATACATTTAGAGAGAGTAAATCCACCCAACAAACATACGCAGAGATAGGGAGATAAGTACCTTAATCTAGCCAGCGATGCCGATACCGGTAAACCACTTAGACGAAGTTATGAGAAGAAATACCAATCACAGCCGCGAAGTGTGGTGCGGCGGCGCGGAAGGCGATGGAAAAATCACAGAATCGTGAGTGGAAGGCAGACACTCCCGAGTCCCGACTCCCTATCCAACCGGATGATCTTGAAAGTGAATATCGAAAGGATTTACTATAAAGTCACAGATACACTTTCACCGTGACTGCCGCTGCCACCGATCACCGGCCACCGACCACCGACCACTCATTCGCGAATTAAGAAGCCACTTTGCATTTCACTGTTCCGCTCGTCTCTTTTTGCTGTTCGTCTTATAATTGCTTCACTTATATTCGGCAGCTGGTTCGTGGTGTCCTCTCCGGACGGAAGACAAAGAAACGAACAGAATGTCCGCCGAAAAGAACAAAAATCCAAACTGGAACCGCACACAGGAACATCTCCTCAAACAAGGTGTAATCAACATCCGCCATCGCTATCCGTGTGCTATGCTCTGCAAATAAGAGGGAGTGGGGCACAGACTATGGGCAGGTATCCCAAGGAATGGCCTTATGGGATCCCTAAGTTATAGACCATGGGGTCTAGGGATTTCATCCCAAACACGCACAAAGGAAACAAACGAAAACACACAAAAAAAAAAACAATCATCCACAAACAAGCGACTCACAAAAGGAGAAGCAAGAAGACTGAACCGCCTCTCTGGTGCTGGTTGCTGCTTGCTCTATGCAAGGGAAGAAAGGTCTTACCAACCACCAGGCGGCAACTATCTGTTGAATATTCACAACAGCAACAGTGGTATGGACGACTACAGGAGTTTCGGGATCAGTCATATGTTCGTTTGTTCTCCTTTAGCCATTGCTACCAATTACCACTATACACACTGTGTGTACGAGTGTGCTCGGTGTATATCTGGTTGGGCCGTGTAAACGGGCGTGGGAAGATTTTTCTCATAGCCTCCAGAGAGAACCCATAACGTCTTTAAGGTCTTTAATAAAATATGATGTTCGAGTTGGCTCCTTCTTCTGTCGGCTCTCTTCTCTTCTCTTCGCCATCGTCATCGTCGTCGTTGTCTTCGATGATCAAACAAGATCCCTTTTTGATTTAATCGGAAATATAATAGAGTGACGATGACACATTGGATTTATATTTTTTTTTTCTCTTCTCTTCTGTATGAATGAATCGGTCTAAATTTGAATAATAAACAACGCAGGGTGATCGAGAGTGGAACGAGCAATCAAAGTGGCCATAATTACTAACTGATTGAGTGAGCAAGAACGTGTACCCATACACAGATACACAAAGGAAAATCGGGTTTGAGTTCTGATATTTGGTTGCTTCATTGTCACAGTATGATTGGATTTGATTCGATGATTTCTAAGACTCTCCTTCGCGCAGTGTGACCAGTTTTTGTTTGGAGGCCTCCCTGCTCTTCACAAACTGGTCCATCACGTCATTAATACACATTTCATTTCGACTGTACTCGAGTGTGCTGTGGAGGAATGTCTTTGTCTGCTCTTTGGGTTGTTTGAGTTTCCGTGATGTTTGCCTTTAATTTTAATCTTATTGGCGATGATAATCGATAATGGGCACGGACGGGGGGTACAAAAGGGATACTAAAAATCAGATAACTTGATCGCCGAATGGGGATTAAGTAAACATTTTTGTCGCATCCTCTAGGCTGGGTTTTGTGTTTGCTGAGCTCGAATTTGGTTCAAGTGCAAGGAAATTTGAATAAGCCGACTTAGGCGATGACAGGTGGACTGGAAGGGCGATTCTATTCGAAATGACATAATCCAGTGTGGTAGAGAAGATCTTTCTTTTTGAAGCGTGAAAGAAGGTCTAGAAAATTAAGTGTATCCGGCTCGAAGGACTGAAGAGAGTCTTCCTCGATTGGATTTCTCTTGACAGAAATTGAAAGGATTTATTGAATGCATTAAAAAATGGATGGTTTTTCTGGATCTATGAAATATATACGCACGGTGATTCTATCAAAAGGACTGAAGGTGCAGAATGCAATGGCATATGTTTCAGAAGGCATATGTTTCCCCCTCTCAGGGCATCCGGCTCGAGGGAGTGAAGGAACTAGTGCATATTTAAGACACTGGTAGCGATCTTTCTATCGACAGAAAGGTACGTCAATTGAAATTTTGGCAGAGAAGAGTTCACTTCTTGTGGTATCTACTTTCGGAAACAAAAGTTAATCGGACAAGGCCATTTCTTCACTTTCACTAACGTAAGACACTTACAACCTAATGCCTCTGGAATAGATCTATTTAGAAGCCGATCTTGGGTGTTGTTTTAAGATACGTTTCGAAGTAGACTGCACCTTTTGGGCAACGAAATCAGTTTCAGGCGACAAGGAGTTCTTTAATTATTTTAACGCGGTATAGGGTCTCTCTGTGGATGTTGAATGTAGTTCTTCCTCATCAAAATTCCTCCCAAAATGATCCCGCTTTACCAAAAATACATGAACAGCCACTTCAATCCGGCTCGAAGGACCAAAGTCTGAAATATTTAATCAGAGAAAATTCTAGGAGGTAAACCGCACCTTCCCATATGAAAAGAAAAGTTAAAAGCTTCTGGTACCTATACACCTCCTTCACATTCATAAACTCTTATTCTTTTACAGCCTCAACCTCACCCCCCTTGGCCGATCCAATTTTGTCCCAACATCCTGTACGATTCTCGGAAACGACAACCAACTGATAGCACAACAATTCGCATGACATTTCAATTCATAAAATATTCTTATCGCCGAATCGATTTTCAATATGCCCTTTTGCTTCCTCTCTTTACAGCACGCTGCCTCAATGGTTGTGAACACGGACAATGCGAACACCCCAATACATGCACGTAAGTATTTAAATTTTACTACCACGAATTGACCAACCTAGTTCCCACCGCCCATTCCCATGATTACCCACCCACTGTTTGTAATACCTGTCACTCCCTGTAGAAGACAAAAAAAAAATCCACTACTGTGTAGTGCAACGGGCAGAAGCCAACGACGACGGTGACGACGACAACCACACCAATGAGAGGAAAACCAAAAGAAAGTGTGTTACCCATTCGCAACGCGTTACACGCAAAACAAATCCAAATTAAATTATTCGTAATTAAAGCGAAATATCATCATCTTATACCCTACCGAATTCGGCGGGCGCAAACACAATAAGCTTTCGTTTCGTATGCGAGCGCAGTACAAGAAGTAACCCTTTGTGTGGCTGGCTGCTCGGTCTCTGTGCTGTGCATGTGTAGTATGTACCCATCTAAGAGAAGTAGTAAACCTAGAAACTTAACCTGGACATGTATAATAAATTAGCTTGCATTGCACGATGTTACCTGATGAGCCATGAGCCTCAACCGCTAGCTAGGAGTCGACTCTCTGCTCCTCATACACCGGCTACAATGGCACTTCGCACGGAATAGAGTCGCACCACCACCCCACCCCGCTTTACAAACAGAGATCGCAATGACTGTGACTACAACGACATCGTCAACGACAGCGACAACGACGACGTCGACGACACACCTTCAGCAGTTATTTAATCACAGAAACTGAGCTCTGGAAAAATAGGAATACGTACTTACAGCCGAAAAAGAACCAAACAAAAAAAAAAAAAATTAACGAAACAACAGAAAACAAAAAATAATGGAAAATGAGAAAATCCAAACGCGCCGATGAATAAAACGCTGCACGAGCAGCACAGCAGAGCTCTGGAAAGGGCAAAAATGCCAGCTAGAGCCAACTCCAGTCCAAACCAAATGTGCTCTGCTCCAAGAAGACGAAGAAGAAGAATGCCTTTTTGGCGTTGCCCTGTGCATTCTCAATTTTTCCCACACACCACCGGTTCTCGGTGTTCGGATTTAGTCTTTCGGTTCTCGTTTTGTCTCGTGTGGTGTTTATTTTCTTTTTGTTCTGGATTCATTTTTTTCGGAGGTTTTAAATTTTTTGCCAGGTTCAATTATACAGCACCGGGGAGCGCCTCGTCATCAACATCGCCGTTGCGGTATCATCATCTGGAACCCGACCGAACGCTTGATATGAGTCAGTCGGGTGCATGCAAAAAAACAAGAAACAACCAACAAGGTGATGGATATCGAATGGTGTCATGAAATGAAATAGGACGATAGCCAGGGTTCCCAAGTGTCATTTGATTAATTTATCAGACGACAGACACTGATTAGGCCTAAGTGGCACAATATTTTCTGGCAATTAGTCGAGTTTCACCGTCTCAATATTAAATGGCTGACGATAGGAGTTTTAGTGTTGTTGTTGCGAAAAAACGACATTTACTGGCCGCCGAACAGATTTTAAGTGACAATTCAAAGGAGATGATTTGTTAAATCGAATTATATATAATTCTATTGTTGTTTGCAATTTGGAAGACGTCAAATGAAACACTTTCGAAGTCGTAATAGGACGTAATAGGACTCGCACAAGTTGTTTTTTTAAACAGCAAACGTCAAATGGCAAACTTGATATGGCATACGCAAGTTTGACATCAGTTACTGCTGTGTTGATTGCTGATAACTTTGTCAACTTCCCGCCTACCCATTACAGTGTGTAGTGCATATTGAAACATTTGTTCGTTGTAAAATGCTGTCTGAAGTCAACTATCTGTCAAACGAAATAGTTCGAACATTGCTTGTGTTTAAAACTGACTGATTGAGCGAGCGACTCACAACAAAATGTCTCAAGAGAAAAGTCGCAGTTTATGCTCTTATTTGAATATCCTGGAAGTGTTTTTTTTTTTTTTTGCCTAATTCGCATTTGTCTGTTGCGAAAACGCAGGTGATTTGAGAATCACTGTTCATAACACTTGAGTACGTCAGTAGCTAGAGTTTCGAACATCAATATGAAGACACAAAAAACCTAGGTCTGCATTGATAATCTAGTACATTAGTCAGTCTTCGAAATGGGAGCAAAACAAACGAATTCGCATCAATGAATGAGCATTTTCGAAAGATGACGCTTGTAGCTCAATCAGTCCGAAGGTGGAAATCAGTTCACTTGCTTCGAACGTCAAATTATTGAGATGTCAATTTCAATTTATCATGTTTGACAGCCCATTCGGGTATGATGTTCGAATCGTGATACGAAAAATTCTCCAGATATGACACATATAATACCAAGATAGTGCTTAAAGTAGATGCCTACTTCGAATATAATTTTATAAGACAGCTGTCATCGGCGAATTTGCGGTCATCAAATTTGATCATTGAACCTCAAGACGTCGGATGCCACGGTTGACTTCACTTGTTCTTCTATGCAATTTACCATTTTCGTTGAAACTTGATTTCATCAATTTTGACAGTTAGCTTTTCCATTCTGAGCTCACCTGTCAGCAGACTTTGTTCGTTCATCATACCTGCCACCATGGAAACCCTTAATACTCCTTATGTCACATTCTTATCACAAAGCAAACTGGAACTCAAAACCTAATCCCTCTCCTCGCACACCGGCACACATTCGTTGTATGAAAACATGACAATAAAAGTTGCAATTCATCATCTCTTCGTCTGCTGCTGCCAGTGCCACACAATATGCACGCATTGCTCACGAAGCACTCCAAATTCATCAAGGAAAAGGTGAAACAGCAGCTCGCGCGCGAACTATATGACTGTATCGTCGCCATCGTCGCTAGCTATTTGGAAAATATCCACATTAAAAAAAAACGAAGCAATCCAAAGCAGACCTCATAAAACAATGTCATAAACTTTTGTATTCTGGAAGCATAAGTGTATGCTTGGAATTGATAAAACATTCCCACACATTACACCGTGCCATTATTTTGTTGTTTTTGGCTGGACAATCCTCCACCACCAGTAGTTGTCGCTGGGGCCGCCGCCACCACCACCACCACCACCACCACGACTACACTATAACCATGGTTTGGTATAGGAGGAGGTGCTGCTGCTGATGATGGTAATAATGTGACGACCGCACTTTGACGACAGCGGCGATGATGATTGGAAATTCAGTTTAAGAAAAGAATTTTTTCTTAGGAAAACAACATTTCTCGATCGTGCAACCTTGTCAATGGCTATGGTCACACAGAGGTGTACAGCACTACCTACTTAGGTTTTTTTTCCTTTCTACTTGTCTTTTATTCCGTTTGTACCTTCAACAGTGTATACCACTTTTAATATTCATAGAGGCCACCCGAAATGTTAATGAGCGCAAAATGGTTTCAATATTCGATTTTGATTGTACCTACGCGCATGTAGAGAAAGAGGGACACAAAGAGGAAGAGACCTACAACCTACAAGTGTACCGGTACCGGGACGGGCTTTTTTTTTATTTTTATTATTTCTTATTAACAGTGAAACGCTTCAAAGAGACAGGTGGTAATCACCATCAGCAATTGTTCTAGTTCAAAACGACGATCGATTCCAGTTAAAACAGAATGACAGGCACACAGAAGAAAAACTACTCCCATCGAGCATTGTTTGTTGTTTGGAATTACGAAAAGAGAGACATGACATAAAAATAAAATGCCAAACTAAAGTCGTCAATTGAATGTTTGTTCTTTAAGGTGTAATTGTTGTGCTGTACGCGCACACACTTGAAACTCTAAAATAGGAAAAAAAACAAAGTGACAGGTATGGCGATCGACATAACTATAAATGGCAGCCACACATTAAACCAATCACCGGCACCGGGAGGTTATTATACAGTTTGTGTGTTATTTTGAGGAGTTTTGACAAGTTTTGGCTCGAAACAATGATTTAGTTGTTGACACAAGGAATTCGATTCGAACATTCCGATTGCGCCTTAATTGACAGATCAAATTTTATCACTGTCAACTGTCGGTGGAATATGGCGATGCGGTTTGGTTGATCAAATATGGAACTGCGGTTGGAATGTTTAGCAACAGAATAGCTTTCTTTCATTTGGCACTGTCAAAATGTTTATAGATTCGCCTCTTCTTTTAAACTGTATTTTTGATACAGTTCATTTCTACACTCAAATGTTGGTTTTTCAATGACTTAACCGAATTTAAAAGTACTTTCGCACGAGAAACCATTTACATAAACTCATCTGTCAAAACCCTTTCTGTCAATAATTTGCCAGTTCCTAAAATCTGTGCTTGAACTAGCGGCTGTTTCTGGTCACAGTCTTTAAGATCATTGAATTTAATTCATAGACACAACTGCCGGTAATGCAGTTTAGTTCAATGATGATTGTGTTGAAAATGTCTCGTTTTGACAATATTTTTTAGAACCGAGTTTGCCAATTTGAATTAAAAAAAGTAAATTTGAGTGCAGTGTTTTTAGTAAGAGAATGTCAGATGAAAGGCAGGCTTCCTCCACGTGGAAATGTCAGAAGCAGAAGCACAGTTGGAGTCGTAATGACACTCACACTCTTTCCAAAATCTTTATTATGATTGACGTTTTCAAAGCCTTCGAACAAAATGAAATGAATCCATCACTTTAATGGAGAAAATTGTTCTTGTAATTTGTCACTTAATTGAAGATGTGAACGCTCGTAACTCTAGTTTGTCAAGTCTGTCATCTGACTGATGTAATGCTTTTCAGCTTTTATTGGCTGAGATTGACCACGCAACGTTTTTGTCAGTAGACTGTTTAGAAATCTTGTCGGGAATTTGTCAAATAAGTAGGTACTCCGTTCACAATACGATTGTAGGTATACCGTATACTTGACTTTGCAAAAGTTACCTAAATCTAATCAATAAAAATCTAGTCGACCAGGTTTGTTAACGTGTCCCACTTGACATGATTCAAATCTGCGCTGCACTGCAGCATTTAGATGGAGAAGGTGTGACTTTTAAGAAGTTGGCAGGTTTATGCCTACATAACTATGTTTTGCCTTTCATTTGTTCATGGACAGCTGTCAAAAAAAATGCTATCTACATGCGATTGCACCCGTCAAATTATGTACCAACCCAGAACATTCTCCGGTGAATTCTATATGACTCTTGCAACGGCTGCATGCAAATTTGTCGATAACCAGTCATATACCCAGCCGATCGGAGGCGCCTCTGTCCTCAAAATTGACACATGTCTCTGACAATAATCTCTTGAAGCTTCAGTTTGCATCACATATACTGCGTCTGCATTTATCATAATTTCTTCACCATAATCATCGCGCGCAGCGCACATCCTTGTGTACATTCGCCTTAATACACACAATCAGCCGGTTCTCTTCTGCTGTTCCTTTTGGTATCGAAGCCAAGCGTGAGAAAAACTTTTGCGCAAATATAATCACATACACGGCGCACGTACGCGCGATCACTACGTTTGGTTATTCCAAAAACAAAAACAACAACAACAGCAGCAATCAAATAAAAATACAAAAATTCATAAAAGAGAACATCAACAGAGACAGGCGAAAAAACAAGAGAGAACAAATCAAAAGAAGCAGATTATTTCCAGCAACTGCAGCAGCAGCAGCAGCACCATACCACCAGCACTCTCATCCATCTTCGTCGTCATATCACCTGTTCGTCTTTCAGTTCCAGGTTGTCCGATGGACAGTTAGAATACACACACACACACATGTATGGGTACAATCTGCAACAGCAGGAGCATGCACATTGCATGTGCCTCTGCCTATATAGTTGCATATGGCTGCGGCCCACAGCCGTCGGCGGCAACGAAACGAAAGCCAAGCAACCGGTGTCAGTGCCACAACACCAGTTAGCTTATTTGCATTCCTACCATTCGGCGGACCCACATTCACTTTTTTCCACTTCATCGTCGTCGTCGTCGTCGTCGTTGTTGTTGTCTCCCTGGAGGCTATGATGGCGTGCAAATCTTTTTTTTCCATCTCCTCACAGCTCCTCGTCCCGTGCCTTATTTTGGAAGATCTTTATTAAATCATTTTTTATTCTTTTTCGCTCTTTACAGTTGCCAAGCGGGTTGGAAGGGACGTCTCTGCGACCAATGCGAACCCTATCCGGGATGTGTGCACGGCACATGCGAGAACCCCTGGGAGTGCCACTGCAATAAGGGCTGGGGAGGTCTGTTCTGCAACCAAGATCTCAACTACTGCACACATCATCGACCCTGCCAGAATGACGGAACCTGCTTCAATACCGGTCCGGGATCGTACACCTGCCAGTGTTCGCCTGGCTTCAATGGAACCGATTGCCAAATTCAAGTGAGCTCGTGCGAGTATCAGCCCTGTCTGAATGGCGGCACCTGTGCCGACGACACTGTTAACAGCAGCTACAAGTGTGAATGCAAAAAGGACTGGACCGGACGCCACTGCGAGACCAAGGTGATTACATGTGTGGACAAACCCTGCAAGCATGGCAGTTGTCAGGACACCAAATCGGGCTTCAAGTGCGTATGCCCATATGGATACAGTGGCGCCCACTGCGAAACTCACGTGGACAACTGCAATCCAAATCCGTGTCAGAATGGCGGAAATTGCATGGTCAGCAACGGCGAGAACTCGTTCAGGTGTCAGTGTCCATCCGGGTTTACGGGCAATCACTGCGAAGAGAACATCGACGACTGTCAAGGGAATCCGTGCATGAATGGCGGCACCTGCATCGACATGGTAAATCAATTTCGCTGTCAATGTGTGCCCGGATATCTGGGCTTGATTTGCGGCGAAAAGGTCGACCTTTGTGTGACGAAACCCTGCGCGAATGGCGGAACCTGTACGAATCTAAACAACGACTACCAGTGCAATTGCCGAGCGGGATTCGAGGGAAAGGACTGCAGCATCGATATTGACGAGTGTGCGTCGCAACCCTGCCGCAATGGGGGAACCTGTGTGAATCGAGTGAACAGCTTTCAGTGTGTCTGCGCGAATGGATATCGTGGAGTTCAATGCGAGGAGGAGGCTTACTCGTCGGCGGCGTCAGCAACTTTTGACCGCCGTCAATACGAAGCGAATATTCAAGGCCGCAGTGACGGACTCACCGGCGGCCAGGTGGTCCTCATAGCCATCGTCTCTGTTGCCATGCCAGTGGTCGCCGTAATCGCGGCATCAGTGGTCATCTGCATGAAACGCAAGCGCAAGCGTGCCCAAGAGAAAGACGACGCCGAAGCGAGAAAACAAAACGAACAAAACGCCACCGCCAACGGAATGCACAATGGACACAGTGTCGGCGGCGGTATCGGTGGCGTTGGCGGAGCAATGGTCGGCATCGGTGGCTGTGGCGCTGCACAACTCTCAGCCAAACGTACTTCGAGCAGTGCCCTGGCGTTCGACAACACAAACCCGAACATCATCAAAAACACCTGGGACAAGAGCGTCAACAATGTGGCCTCTGTTGCAGGTGGCGGCGGTGACGAGTGTCTCATGAACACCAGTCTCTACGGCGCTGCCGTCATCTCTGGCTACAGTGACAACAATAACGCCAACAGTGAGTGCTTCGTCGGCACAATAACACCGCTGGCGCGAGCCAAGTCACAAAAACAGCTCAACACAGATCCATCGCTGATGCATCGAGCATCGCAAATACACAGTAGTCCGCCCAAAACCAAAGAATACATGCTCCAGCAGGACAGCAGTAAACGGATATCAGTCCTTGGTGATTCGGCGTACTGCAGTCAAAGATGGCCGGCGTCATCGCAGGGCCCGCCCCGGACAGTCGTCTGCGGGACACCGCATATGTAGTAATCCAGCACAAGACATACATTTTGTTCTTAAGTTAGAATTGTAAAAAAAACAAAAAACAAACTGAAGGTTTATAGTTCCCTCATCATGTGTAGTCATGTCTTCATGTAAGCCTAAGTCTTCACTCACCCGTCAACCCTCTTCCCCGAACTTCTTTTTAATGAAATTTTATTCTTGGATAAGTAAAATTAATTAAAACAAAAACGAAAATAAACACTGACTGACTGGTTGCTAATTGTAATCACTATCTAGGTTAGAAATTGCTCCTTTTTTTTTTCTATAAACAAAAATCACATTACAACACAGACATTGTAATGGTTTGCTATAAAATATCCCTTTAAACTGTTTCGACTTAGTTACTCCTATGGCAACTCCCATGCTCCCACTTCTTAGCGCTTAGTAATTTATTCCAAACGCTAACAATGATGATTGTGTTGTGTATTATAGCAAAGATGTAGGTATTTAAACAAAGTCTATACTTAGCGGCAAATTACTATAAAAAAAATTATAACGAAAAAATAAAAACAACATTGAGTTAAACACATAAACAACAAACGTGACTATAAATATAAAAATAGCTATTAAGTGTGCGTTATCAAAGTATATATATAAAAAAAAACATTTTTTTCTTAATCTATAAGGAAGCAAACGAAAAAAAAAACACCCCCCTGCCCCCCTGAATGTGTACCTCTACCAAAAGTTCTACAATTTTGTACATAGCCCCCATGCATATATTATATATATTTATTCATTTAAACGACATTTTTTTATTTAGTTTTTAGAATCAAAAAGCAAAACAAACAAACCAACAAAATTATATAAGCATTATTATTTTCTTCTTTTTCTTCTTCTTCTTCTTTTGACGAATAAGTTTTGACATTTATTATTTAAACAAAACAAAAAATGCATCTTATGCTTGCATTGGCCAGTTTCCCCTTAACCCTAGTCCCGCTCCCCCAAAAATTCTCCCCCCGCCCCCCATTCCATTAGGTGAACTTATGTATTTTTAATTCTTTTTCTTTTCTTTTTTGTGCAAAGAAAAGAAAGAGAATGCATTGTGAAAGAAAGCGCTGAATGTTTGTAAATATTATCATATAAAAGAAGTGTAATGGAAAACCATTAGAATTATATAAATACTATATATATATACATACTACTTTTAAAATTAGTTAGAACGAACAAAACAAATATTATACAGGCACGATCAATTGATAGAGAGACGGAGAAAATTACTTTAATGTGATTCAAATTTGTTTCGATTGTCAAATTTTGCATTGTTGTCATCTCAAACGAATATTTTGCACAAATAGAATGTCACACAAGAACAACCAAATTATATATATTTTTCGTAAAAATATACTTTTCGCTTTTTCTTTTTTTCTATTTTTTTTTTTTTTTTGATTTTCTTGTTTTATTTGACAAAGAGTATACAAAAAAAGTAAAAAATGTATTATTATTTTTTTCCAATAATAATTATTATGAATATAAAAAGAATGAACAAAAAAAAACAAAAAATACTTTTTAAATATATATACAAAGTAGAATTTATTAATTGATAAGTTAACTAGTTAAAATTATATGAAATTAAAAAAAAAAAACACAAAAAATCTGCAAAAAAAAACAACTATAAAAGCAAAACAAAATGAATTATAAAATGAAAAAAACGAAATGAATAATTTATTAAAAAATTGAAAACATAAAGAAAAGACTGCGTGTTGTTATTTTATTTGGTTTGACGTTGAAACACTTTGGGAAGTTTTCTATTCACTTAACAGGCTTTTTCAGATGGGATGTGACATTTATGGCTACGGGATGAAAGTGAGTATATACGTGTTCAATTGAGATCGAATTGAAACATCATTGATGGAGTTGAAGAAAGGTAGGGGAGAGTGGGTATGTATGGGTCACAGGAGGAATGGGACACGAGCATTATCCTCAACGTCGTATTCTTTTTCTCGTTCCTGTTGATCACAAATTTGCTCTTAAGTCTGTATCCACCGGTAAACGAAGCAGGTCTTGTGCACAGTTGAAATTACGCAGTGGAAAGCAAAAAAGGTAATTTGTGCATAAAAAGTAAAATCTTTGGGTAAAATTTGAGTGAAACAAAAATAGCTAATGAGGCAACTTATTGTTCAAAAAGTGAATTAAATAGATATTATCATATATTAAGAAGTGAATTATATCTGATTTTGTTTAGTCTGTGCCGTATTTTAAGTGATATTATGTTTTATCTCCTTGAAGTGCCCTACAGGATGATTGGGACACTGTCCGTGAACCTAACAGGGGTCTGGTTCTGGAGTCTTTGGGGAAAGCGAGAACATTACAAGTTGAACACAACTTGGGGATTTTTATATGGAAAACTTCCCAAGTTGTGTTCAACTTCGAGTGAATAAAATGGGCCTAACTACACTACCCCTTAGGTAACCTAAGTACAGTAGTGTAAGGTGTCTGTTTGGCAGTACAATGGACCAGTAGTTGCGTCTGAGTGCTCCATCGGATAGTAACACCCCCCGACAAAAAAATAGCTTTTCCACATCAAAGTCTAAGCAAAGAACACTTAAAAATATTCGTACGCAAAGTACATTAGAAACAAAGGTTTTTACGATAAAAAACACTTTGTAATGTAAGGTGTCCCATTCCACATCATGGAATGGGACAAAGTTTTCTGGTGCATGAAATGACTTATAAATTTTATTCTGGTATACTTTTGGATACTTTCATATTTTGGATAGCTTGCCAAAATGTTATCTTATATTAAGAAAAATGTTTTGTGCAGATATGATTTATAAGTTGCCAGCAGTTCACGTTTGACTGAAAAGTGTCCCATACATACCCACTCTCCCCTACTCGTATTGCGTGATAGAGTGATCCGATTAAAATCGCTTCGGTGACTCCCAGCATAAAAATATTGAGAAATTACATTGGGGATACCTAGTTTATGTAAAGCGTAGCACGGAGATGATCCGAAACGAAAAATCCCATACAAAAGTGACACAACGAAATCGAAAACGAAACGAAAAATTTCGCTCTCCTTTTCGTTTTGCAGTAGGTACGCAGCTGGTACGCAGATGCTGCGAAATGATGGCGGAAAAGTGGTTAGTTGTAGTAGATTGTTTGGTACAATTCTCCATTCCTACCTTTTCGCAATCGTTTATTATCCGGGACACTATTTGCTTGCGAAAATTTGACATTTGTACTCCAGTGTTGCCGTATTTTATAAGAGGTTGGAAAATGTTGGCCCCAAAAATACCTAAACTCAAATATGAAGATCAAAAATGCACATTTTCATTGTAATTCATTGGCACACTTGTTCTGATTAAATTGTTTTTCAAGACGACAATGGTAAATTTAAAATAGGCGGTAATAGCAAAAATTCCGACATATGGAACAGTAAAGAAATTAAATATTTTGGAACGATTTCTTTCTTTTTCTTTTCCTTCTTTTTTTTTTGGTGAAATTAACTAAGAAGTTGATCGGAACAAATTATTAATTCTTTTTCTAGAAAATTTCAAAATAACTTGATCATTTTTTTTGATAAACTAACTTTTTTTTGAATTATATCATAAGCAACATTTGAAGACCAAGAAGTGGTCTTGTTCGCCATGTGCGAAAGGAATACGTTCGTTATTGAAGTATATATTTCTTTTAAAATACCTAAGGAGCCTAAAAATCACTTGAGTATTCAAATCGGAGATAAACAGACAGTACTGGTAACACTGCTACTTGTGTAGCAGCTGATGGAACCCTCCACAAATTATTTTCCGCAGACGTTTCGCTGTCCTGTTAGAGACCACCGGAAAATTTCGTTTCGGATTATCTCCGTACTACGCTTAACGTCAACTAGATTTGTCGGGACTAGGAATCCGAATGCGTTGACTAAGCAACTTGAATTAATTTTGTATTCTCGCGGTCAGCGTTACCTTTGTTTGATTTTGCAATTATTTATTTGGAAAAGTCCCTTCGTACATTTGTAAATTTCGTGCGAAAATTTAAAATTACCAGCCTTAAAAATGACACCTTTTTCTCTCATCGGCCCTTTTTTCGACTCTCAAAATCCTGCAGCGGCCACTCTGTTCATTTTAAATTTGACTCTTCGAAATGTCAACTGAGTATGCAGGCAGGAATTTCTTGACTAAATTTGTCGGATTCCCCTCCATAAACGTCAACTGCAAAGACTATACACGTGACCACTCTGCGCCAATAAAAACTGATACTCATCTAGTCAGACTTACTAAACTCGGAATCCGAACGTCCCCATTATTAAAATTGTACTAGAAAGACTAAATGAAATTCATGGGGCCTATTCCATAAAGCGCGGCTGATCGCTTTTAATGCCGGATTTGAATTTTTGTATTTCCAAAATCGATTCGCTTTACATTCGACCATATGGAAAGCGAAAGCACTTTTCAACGCCATTTTACCATTGTATACTGCATTAAAAGCGATAGGTGTTTAGGTGACGGATTGCTGGCGGATTGTTTTGCGGACCGAATAAAAATGTAAATAGGTATTCAATAAAAACAAGAAGTTTAAAATTGCTGAAACATTCATTATGTCATATTAATTGAACTCATTTCATATTTTTTTCAATAAATGAGTAAAAAACATACATTCGTTCAACAATTTCAATTTGCTGCACTTGTTGAATTGTTGATAGAGAACAGTGGATAGAGCCAAAGCTGTAGAACTTTGGGACGGCATCACTAATGTGTTGAATGGCCTTGGGCCTCCGATTAAAACCAGTGATGGTTGGAAAAAAGTAAGTGAAATATTTATATTGGTTCTTACATTATTTTGTGTTTCTAAATATTAAGAGCCGGCGTATTCAAAAAAAAAAAAACAACAAAAGCTAGGACGGGAAACAGCCGTCAAATATTTGTAAAGAAATGACAAATTGGAGGTCAGAATGGAATTAACTGGAAAGCACTGGAAAGCAAATTTACGCCCCGTTCGCAATTGAGAATAAGCAAAAACCAACACGGGCGAGATGCCTGCCTGACAGGATGATCTTTAGTATAGGGAGTTTCTTTTAAAGAGCTTTAGAATTTGAAATTTAAAATTGAAACACACTAAAGTGGAGAAAGTGAGCCAAATTTAATTTGTAGATCAATTTACAGACAAATTGCTTTTGGCATATGGTCAATATGGAAGCATTTAAGGAGTCTTTTTCTTTAGAAATCAGACCAATCTTTGAGATCGTTGGCTTTCCACGCGGTAGTTGTTTATGGTGTGTGTGTTCACATACGGCTTCAAAACCCCCCTAGAAAATAGTGCAGCGGCCCAAAACTACACGGTCCGACCACGGATTCATTTGTGAATATCGTTTACGTGCGTTTTATTGAACATCTATTTAAGATTTAACCAAAGTAAAGTAGGGGAATAGGTAATAAGACTCCAGTCAATTTTGTGGTAAGGTACATTTTGCTGCGTTCCTCGACCTTTATAGCCTTTTCACACAGAGCTCTTAGTTATAAAGAGAAACTATCGCTGAGATGTACACAAATATATTCACCACAAGTGCAGATCATACGATTATTTTTAGTATGTAAGCTGACCCTGAAATAAAACGTTTATACTGCGGAACAAGTGTCTTTGATTATTATACTGCGGACATCATACCGGGTTTTCGTGAAAACACTCGAACACTTCTACGAAAACAGATATTTTCCCATACATATTTTAGTTTTCAAAACGAGTCGCTTTACACGAAAACATTCAGCAGAATGATTGACCCAACAAATGTCAGAACTCACAACTTAAAATCATTTTCCACAACTAATTGATGGGCTAATATTGTTTTTAAATGCACTAAATTCATTTTGTTTGTTAATTAATGCGATCGAAATTTGTAACCAAAAAAATTTGCACCGAAGTTTAACGGCTAGTCGCTAGTGTCTCACAGGTGATAGAAACGTCAATCGAAAACGACTTGCTGGTCGGTGTAAATACATCGACGAGTTTTCAACGAAAACACTGTTATCGGCTCGGTTTGAAAAGCATATTAGTTTGATTGGTCGAGATTCTAAGCCCCGTTCGCTGAAAGTGAATATAGGGCTAAATGTAGTTTACTCTGTCATAGCTTTGAACACATCTCAAAAAGGTCTTAAATTAGCTGCTGTTGGCAAGTCACGCGAAAGTTGGGACTTGGATAATAAATGTTTTGTGTGAGTCTTGTAAAGCACAACATGTAGAGTGTATAGTTGTTGCAAGTGTATGCTAAAGATACTACTTCATGTAATTTATTTGTTGTTTGCACCCCTATTCGCCCCTATAGAAGTATCCGTTCGGAAACAAATCTAATCGGAACTCAGATTGCGTTCGTAGCATCCGTTTCGGGACAAAGTAAATGGAGCATAATAAACGCATTTCACATTAAAATATTCTGCAGCAATTAAGAAAGCTTCGGAGAAAATGTGCCGTGTATTGGTGTATTGTTGTTGTCAAAAGTAAGTGGCATAGACAAATTATATACCCAGACCCTCGGTAAAATGGGCGCAACGTTTTCATTGACGAATATACTCATACTAAAGTCAGTGACTGAATAATTAACACCAAATTAGGCGTGAACCACATTGATCATCAGTTTTCGTATGACAAAACGCGTACCTTTTCATTTATTTTGATTTGTTTAGATTTTGAAGCATGATGGTAACGAAGCCAACCTTTAGCTGTAAATTTTGCGATGGCAAGCCGGGCACATCCAAGGAGTTTAAAAATTGAGTTGTAAAGTTGGTTGCTTCATTTTCATTTGTTACAAAGTCAAGAGTACCAAAAAGCTAATTCTGAATTACAAAGTTTAAGTCATCCACATTTTTATTCTTAACAGCTAAAATTGCTCGCTTACTCAACCATTCGATATTTTCGTGGTTAGCAATGATGTTCGGGAATACTTTGTTGATGAGCTCGTCTTTCGACGAGACGTCGACAGGAAGACGGTCTTTATCGATGGTCAGCAATTGCTTGGAGAAATCTTGAAATGGACCTTTATGTTCATACATGTATATTTATATTGGAGTCTTATTTTATTTAGCTAGGCTGACAAAATTACATAATTTTGGCCTGCTTTACTGGATTTAATTTTTCCTTCAATAAATCATTGGGGACTTTCGGATTCGTTAGTTTAGTAAGTGTGACAGCTGACTGACTAGATATATGCCAGTTTTTGTTGGTTTTTGCAATGGACGTTTACGGAAGGAAAGCCGACAAATCTAGTTAAGAAAGTTCTACCTGAATATGAATAATGACATTTCCAAGTGTCGAAATTAGTTTAAAATTAACCGCGCAAATACAAAAACAATTCAAGTTGACTAAACGACGTGTTCATATACCTAATAATAGGCAAATCTAGTTGACGTTTTACATGAACTAGTTATCCGAACGTCTCCATTTTCCAGGAAGCTCTCTGAGAACGGGTCAGTTTAATGTCAATTGAACGCATTTTATACGCTTCAATTATTTTGCTCTGAAACGGATACTAGAACATAAAACGAGATTTTTCTTCCTTCGCATTTGTGGTAGTGCGTGTTTTAAAAGTCATCGGTTCTTAAATTGTAATTTATGCTTATAAAAATCCACTCAATTTATGTTGATATCCATTACGGCAGCCAAATGTAAATTTTTCTCTATTTTTCGCTGACTTGTCTTCTAAATACTACCTACTACCTAATTAATAACACACTTTAAAGTTTGATGGCGGCCAATGGAACATGAAATCTGACAGCCAGCTGATTTCGAGAGCAGAAAATCTGCTCTGAATACGAAAAAGGGCTTTTTTCTGTCCCAATGGAAACTACATGAGTTATTCTGAAGCGAATCTACTTTCTTTTTGGATTTTTTTCCGAACGGATAGCTACCGCAGTATGGGTGATGATATTCGATGCTAAGTAGGTTTTCAGAAATCGAGATAAAAGACATTCATTGGAGGCAATTTTAAAAAGCCTCTCTCACGTGTGGAAATAGTTATTTTATCTGTCTGTAGGTACTTATTGATATTTTATCCGCGTATAGTTTTGCTCTACTGAAAAGTTCAATATAACTCTTACGAATTTTAAGACATGAGTTTTTGGCAGTGTTTATATCATTTGTAGAAAGCAATCTAAGGACAAAAAGATGCCAGCTCGGAATTCCATCTTTATTCAGACAAACAGACAAACTAAGAACTTAGCCTACAAGATGAGAAACCTGTTCAATTAATCATTTCGCACTAAATTTTCACATCTACTCGCAATTTCATTCGACAACCAAACGTATAGGGTAACTCTAAATGGCATCAGCATGGATTACCTCCAAGATGTTTTTATCGTGATCCATAGACAGGTGCACAGTGCACACCCCAATGCATAAAATATTGTTTGCACGACTGCCTGAAATCTACTCCTACTAGATAAAATATTCAGCATTCACCACTAACCACCACCTCCGCATCTGGCCCAGAGATTAAAGCACATTTTAATGCACATACCCAATCAGCTGCCATAACGCCTCCAAATAAAGACGCAACGTCGCCATTTACATCATTAGCATTTAGTTTAAGCCTTTTTTTTTGTTTTGGTAACACAAACAAAGTGATTGATGGCTCATTCATCTTACAAAGCGTCCATTCAACGTGTTGGGTCGCAACGCACTAAATCCTTCTTATCACGTACGCCCAATCTATCAGGATATCAAATAAATTCCCATCGAATCGTAAAAAATAACGCAACACCGCGCAATCCTTGATGTATCTATACAAGTGCATCGTATAATATTAAATCAGAGCGAATACCTATTACCACTGTCCGGTCCGGCGAAGAACCTGCTTTATTATGACAGACAAAAAGAAGGAGTAAACCCTAAGCGGGAGCATTCAAACAACGCATTTCATTAATCTGTAGATGTAATTTCAGTTTAAATTGGGCCCCAATTGGTGGGTTGTATCTCGAAAGAGTCTTACGTGACCGGAGTGAATAAAAAACCGTGCAAAAAAGCGCAGCATAGGTGGTCATTATGAGGGAGAGAGCATCGCCATCCGAGCCAGAGCTACACCCGTATGAAAATCGAATGGAAGCGTTCGAAGAGTTTGATTTTTCTTTTGACCGCACCACCAGCGTATAGTGCGCATTTTGTATATATTTTTGGATGCAAGCAAGGATGTTGAAAGAGAGCGCGACTTAATGTGGAGTAAAACAGAAATGATTCTTAGTCCCTGGATATATGATGACCAAAATAATGCGATTTTCTTTTCGTTTCTGATGTTTATATATGATTTTCTGTTAATTTGTTTCATTGGATTGGTGGATGGAATAGACGGACTGGAACTGGAAGCGAAAGTCATATAGAAATAGAAAGGAAATCAGGTAATTTTAACTTCCGTTGATTTATGGTGGATTTACAACGTCACGCACGACGATCACGGAAGATAATGGATGCCCAGTACTATATAGGCGTCTGACTGAGAGAGACAGAACTACCTAAGACGCAAATCTAATTTACACATATTTTGGTCGGCCATCTTGTATACGTGGTAGAAATTATGGGTACCTAAGTTCTACATGGTTATATTTTTATAGCAGACTTACGGAGTTTCGCACTACCAAACAAAATGGCTGCCGGAATTGAAGAACGGACAATAGGTTCGTTCGGGTACTTTTTTGAAAACGTAAATTTATTTAAAATTTGCTAAGAAACTGTGCAAATGCGACCACGTACTGAGAAAATTTTAAAAAATGAGAGAGAAATCCATTTCCCCTCTTTTCATTTTTTCGTAATTTTCTACTCGCCGAATTTCGACTTACTGAAAAATGAAAACTGCCAACTAAGTGACAGCTCAAAAGTTTGACAAGTAAAACTATTTATTTTCGTTTTCAACGACGTCAGAGGAACAAGTTATAACTGAATGTTCTCCTAGAATATATCAGCGCATTCAAATGGAAAGTTTAATAGGTATTTAGTATGAAAAAATTCAATTCCAACTTAATTTGTAGATGCTGCATTTTACAATTATGCCAAACATGACATTTCTTACCCTTTTTGTAAGAAAACCGATCAGGTACTTCTCTTGAAATTGAGAGAATTCTCTCTCGATTTTAAAGATTTGACATTTTTAATTTTTCTATGCTTCAAGTACACGAACGGACCTAATCATATGTTTATTATTTATTTCGTATAATTGTTTGAAGAATTTGACACTAATTACAACTCTCATCTGACATGTTTTATAGCAGAAATTTCAAGTGATGGCAGTTTTCCTTGTCGCCGGTACTTTAGAAGTCTGATTTGTCTGATCTTGTGATCGTACAGTCACATCTCGTGCTAAAATGTGATGTTGTAAATCCATCATTATGGTACATTTACACCGTCACGCAAAACTATCACGAGAAATTAGAGGGATGAGCTCTACTATCTGACAGAGAGAGACAGAACTACCTGAGAGCCTATGCAATTTCGCTTTCTCATGAAACAAAATGGCTTCCGGTTGTGGAAGTGGTGATTAAGGCCTGTTCCCGTACTTTCTGGTTCACTATTGGCAATTTCGAGAAAATTCGCTCACCCAAATAAAAAAAACTAACCAAAAAGAAAGGGAACCACAAATTTTTGAAATGTGAATTTTTTTGCAGGCGGGAATACTCAAATGTCAGTAGAACAAATCACAAATTTATATTTAAGACCAAGATTTGAATTACTTTTATTGCAGAAATGACAAAAAAACGATTCTTTTGTTTCTTACAAAAGAAAGTATAAATGAAATGAAGTCAGCTACAAATTAGCATTTGAACGATTTGACAACCATCTGTCAGCAATAACCAACTAGCACAGACAAACTTGGGCAACGAATCTACAATTTCTTGGGCTAATATTTGCAGGTTTTTTATGGAGCGGAAATGTTTTCTTCTCTTTTAGTGGCTCTCTTCTGCCCAAATTTTGCTTAATTGAACGAAGTTAGAGTAAATTTGACTAATGTGTTGGAATTGGAATACATTATCGTTAGGGAATAGACCTTTAAGGCACCATGTGACAAAGAACAGAACTTTTTTAAGTTCTGTAGTAAATTCTGGTTCGTTGTTCGCTTAGCTTCAAAAAACTGAAACAGAAACAGATCCATGAAAACATGGCTGTCACTTATTCTATCAAACTGTGTTTCGTTTGGTTACATTTTAGCTTTGACTTCAATGAAAAAATGGAACAGATTTTGGAAATGTTTAGTGAAGACGATTTACATGAGCCAGATGACAGATGCAGAAAAATCTGAACAAAAAAATGCGCATTTTTCATTTGTTGAATTATTCGTCAAGCTGTTTCCTGTCATAATTTTTCTATGGTAGGGATCAGAAGTAGTCAAGCAGTAGATAATCAGTTTTTAAATGGGCCAAGTACCAAAATCTGCATCACGAGAATCTTAAATTTAAGTTAACTACCTAACAAAATTAGAGTATTGGGAAACCATTTTGGAAACATATATGCAGCACGGATACCTTAATCAAAGTGACTTCCAATAATTTCTTTGTAAAGGGTGTCTGAAAATTCATGCGCACGATTTGAATTGCCGAGATTTGTGCGGTTAAGACTAGTATCGTTTTGGTGCTAAACTCCTTCCTTCCTTCGTGCCGCGTAAATCCCTATTTGGAGTTGGATTGTCCTGTTTTGATTGGCGTACCTCTTTTTTTTGTTTTTTTATTTCAAACTAAATCTTCGAACATTTATTTCGCAAGCTTATTAAGTGGAGACTTGTCATCGACCCATCTATATGAAGTTAGGAATTAAGGTTAGTATGCTACTCGAGCCAAAGTAACTTTTACCTGGTCTCCAACTTTTTTCTCCAAACATCAGCTAAAATCCTAGCTAGATTTTGACATAAAGAGCGCTGTGGATTAGCGTCACAAAAAACAGCTGTTCTTTGAAAGTAGCTTCCTTCAACAATTCAATTCGATTGAACAAATATGTTAATTTAAAGTAACTTGTATCGACGCAAATGAAATTGAAGAAGACTTGATTATTTGTACAGCTACGCAAGTTTTTGCGATGCGATGGTATCTATCTGCTAGACTCCATATCGATGGATGTTGCTCCACCAGCTTCACCAGCATCGCCATTTTTTTTTTCTAACCAACGCTAGTAATCGTTTTATTTTCTTTCTTTTTTTCTTATTGAATTCTTTAGCTTTAGCTCCAGATACTCCTCGTCCATATATTCATTTAAATCAGTCAACTTTTGAACACAACAAACAACAGAGCAGAGAGATCTGTCAAAATTTAGCTAGAGAAAATATCCCGACCCATTAAATGGGTGCGCTAACAAAAGTTCGATTTTCTAGCTGAAACTGCACGCGACTCGGCTAAAGGGATTCGCTTAAAGTTAGCTCAGTTAAATTTTGGAGAGAATTTTGTATGGGTATAAAATTCAGCACGAGCAGAATACTAGGATTAAGTGCTGACTACTAAAAAAGAAAAAAAAAGAAAAAACAGTTTGACAGCTGACATCTCAGGATTAGTAATATGGATCACCTCGTGTAAAAATGTGTTTTCATTAAATGAAAGTTTGGCTGTCGTAGTTCGCTTCGGCGTCATGTACACGAATTGTAGATATCAATAAGTTCTTTACAGCGTATACTCACAAAAGATCAGTGTCTCCATGCTTACAAAGCTCAATTGACACAAGAACTAAGTCCCTAAGACCATGCACTGGAATAAGAGAATGTCTTGAATGGATGATAAAACGTGGATGCTAATCTTTTGAGCCAAATCATTCTTAGCTATAAAGCTATCACCCACCTTGATCCTTGATCGTTTCGTTAATCGTCAAAATTGTTATACTTGAGATACAGACATTTTAATTGTCGAAAATCAAAACGGATTTTGCTCTGGAGGCGTCATAGGATCATATTTTTCGAAAATAAAATCAAAAGTCAACTGCAGGGGTACAATTTATTTCAAGTTTGTGCTAGCATACGCTTACGACATAGACATTATTGGCAAAACGCAGCGAGCTGTCACTGGTGCGTTTGCTTGTATTGAAGCTGAAGCAAAATGGAATTGGCAGTTAATAAGGCAAAAACCAAGTATCTGCTGTCGACAAAAAGGGACACACAACATCGACGAATCAGACAAAACGTCACAATAGACAGCTACAACTTTGAGGTAGTCAGGGACTTTATCTACCTCGGCTCCGCTATACGATCTGACAAAAACATCCCTTCAGAAATTAAACGAAGGATAACTCTTGCCAACCGCTCTTTCTTTGGACTAAGATTACAATTGAGTAGTAAGGCCCTCTCCCGAAACACCAAGATAACCCTATACAAGACCCTTATCATCCTACTCCTGCTGTATGGCGCAATGGTATATGGACTTTATCACAAGGCGATGAGGATATTCTTGGTCGTATTCGGCACTGTTTGCGTTGATGAGTTTTGGAGATGGAGATTCAACGACGAATTAAACGAGCTGTGCAGTGACATCGACGCAGAGTCTTCGACTCCACCCCAGAAGGACCACGCAGTCAAGGAAGACCTCGTCTTAGGTGGCGTGCGCAAGTGGAACACGACCTCAGTCAACTTGGAGTGCACTACTGGAGGCAGCTAGATAAGGATCGATCTATTTGGAGAGGCATGTTGATTAAGGCCCAGGTTCACCCTGGGGGCAGATTCCGTATATCAACGATGGTCTTAGCGATATCGTTTTCGAAACTTTAATCACCATTTAAAGTTATATTCTGCTCGAATTTTGTTGAATATTGTCAGCATTCATTACATTTGTGGGAAATGATCTGGATTAAGCCCTCGTACTTGTAATTTTAGCACTTAGTTGCCAGTTTTGGGGCGCTATCGTTTCGACGATAATCGTCTGAAAAGTTACGGAATGAGTGCCCTGAACTGTAGGTGTAGCGCCACCTTTGTAAGGAAGTAAGGTGTAACATTTCATGCAGGTTACAGCCAGTAAAACAAATCGATTACTCCATGAGACATATCCAGGTCCTTTACTCTCTTGTTTGGGTGAGCTGAAAAGGGTACCTATTTCACGAGATTTAGCACCACTGCATTATCTTTCTATATAAAGTCAAGTGTCTATGTCCAGAAAGAGGAGGATTCAACGATATATCAACGAAATTAAGCCACCATATAGCCATTATCTATTCAAAATGGTCATTGAAAGGTCCGTCGAAAGTGCCAGGAAAGACGTGGAGATCTTTTAAACCCTATCCTCTGAAATTGTGTTTTTTTTTTTCAATGCAGCGATGAATTGTCTGGCACACTGAAGCCATTATGATGACTGATTTGATGACGAAATTCACGTTGCGTATATTTTCGACAAAGAAGGAGTTTCGATAATATTTTTAAATAATTTCCGCACCTTCGGCAAAACGTGAAATGATGCCTTAAGAAATGACAAACTTTTGAATATTTGGTCAGTTCTATGTCATTATAGGTAGGCGCAGAGGCTTAGAGGTTCGAATCCCGCAAAATCCCAAATTCCAACTCAGGGTTTTTTCACTGCGCCACCTCTCACGTCTGACAAACATCCGAGAGTATAACGGTCTTGAAAGAGCTTCTCAATTAGCCGTTTGGAATCGGCATAAAATTGTTGATCCCTTCCATTCGTTCCGAAAATGAAGTCTCATACAAAAACGAATGGTTGTGAGAAGCTCTAGGCCTAGGGTCCCAATGGACCTGTTGCGCCAACTGTGTACTTATATATATTTAATTGGTAACTGAAACATAGCAGCTTGAAAGGAATCATCCCTATCTGGTCACCCTGTGGATATGTCGAACCAAAGAACACTCCATTGGTAAGCAGGATGTCATTGGGAATCACGTAACGTCAAAAATGGGTCTTCAGAAGCACCTAAACTAGTGGCCATCTGATGCAACTAGCGCAAATCGAGTACGGTTCGTAGGAGATTGTCAATGGGACTAAAAGCTTTCGACTTCCATTCCTAGACGATCAAAAATATTGGAGACTCAATAAACCTACCCGCATCTCTATTGCTCTCATTAAGAGTCGTCTCAATGCTGACTGCGGAACCAACTCGGAGCATTGCTCCTCCCCAAATGGTTATGGTGACGATTTCCTCAAAACATCAGTCGCTTCGAAAACAAAAGAGTTGGCGTGCGAACTGATATAAAAAAGACTGCTACGATATTTCACTCTAAGGAGTCCATTTCCCTACCCAATCTGGGTGTCTACTGTCTATTCAAATTTTCCACCATCAAAATGAAATACGTCGAGCAGGTAATTTTATAGAGCTTGTACCGACCTACAGCCTCAAACAACGCTCTGATTTTATAGATACAATATATATATCGAGATATGCGTACACGTAGATCCGTTGTATTCCAGCAATTTTTATAGTGTGAACATGTCTCAGCCTGCCTTGACCCCATCAACTAACCACAAACAGAACAAACGAACGAATGTTCTCCCCCAGAGAGAGGGGAAAAAAAAAAAACAATACCCTCAAACACGTCAATAATTCAAAATCAAAAGTCCGAAAAAGCCTTGTTAACGTTAATTTACTGGTTAAAAATAAAGCACGCTCATTATGTTCTCCTTAACATCAACCTTTCGCCTTGTATACACGGTTTATGATGCGTGTTGGTTACTCTTTCGAGAGTAGGTATATAAAATATACACCAACCATCGTCCGATGGCAAAATAGGAAGAACACAACCAACAAAACAAAACAAAGAAAGAATCTAACACCTCGTCTCACCACTTTAAGTCAAAACAAACTCAAACGGCCAAAACGAAGAACTCCACGTCTACTGCCGGTTAAGCCAGAGCGGACAAGGGAGCATTTTTGAGCTGCCCGAAGACTGAAACTGAATTGGTCACATACCACTCGACCGACCAACAACACCGCCGCATCTTTTCTTGTCGCTTGTCGGTCGATCGGTCGGTCGGTGTTGTATCTGAGCAAACAAATTACCTCACCGTAAATCGTCGGGTTTCGGTGTTTGACGCTGTGCGCGCACTCGTTCTCCTTTGTTCAAAAGTATCGAAATCTAATAGAAAAGCCGTTTTATTTTGATTTACAATTTTCTAACGAAAATATACACTCGTTCTGTTTTTCTGTTTTTTTTTTTTTTTTTTCTGTTTGGTAAGCCACCTTTGTTGTTGTGTCTATATGGATTTGAATATCAAGTTGTAGGGGGAGAACGGAAAACATGGAAATATTTCCATCCATACATGGAGAAGCTGGTCAATGGATTGGGAAAGAAAGCTTTTGTGTTACAACAATGTATCTGTTCTAATTTGTTTGGAGATTAGGCACTTTTGGGTATCTATCAGCGGACAGAGCGGCCAATCAGCACTTGGAGATTACGTTAAGCTCTGATTTATTGAGAGATTGAGGTGGTTGAGCAATTCGAATACCGGCCGAACAAGGACATCAAGGGGGTAGATAGAGCTGCGCCGAAAATAGATTAACGCGTGGAGGAACTTCTTTGGGAAATAGTTAATGTGGATCGTTTGGGGAAAACGTACTATACTTGAAGCCATCAAGAATTCGTAGTAGAACTCACTTGAAATTCGACTTACGTCTCTCAAAGTTTCGCATTAGAGCCACTTTTTTATTTGTCTTGTTTTTATACATAGTTATATTTAAATGACCTACCTCAGCGTTGTCGTTTGGCCAAACTGTCACTTTTTGAGCCTCAAGCTCTTGGCCCCCACCTTCTTGAAAAAGATCGAAAAGACCCATTTTTTTATTTACCTAACTAAGTTTTTAAACATTATGAACGAAAACAAAGAACACATATGAAAATACGTGCATCGTTCTTTTGCCAAATCAAATGTAGCATTATCAATGAAGTTCTTAGCTGCGTTGAGAGCTGGTAGTACTTGTTAGTATGTCCATTTCAGAGCCACATCTGGCCAGTTTATCCGCTGCCTCGTTCCCTTTCACACCAACATGTCAAGGGACTAGGGACTCACTTAGCATAGCAGTATTGAATGATGGTTTATCTCTCTTAGTATCGAAAGGCACTGACTTACAGATCTTGAGTTTACCAGATTGGAGTTGATCGCTTTAAGTGCTGCTTGGCTGTCCACGCTGAGGGTTTCTTTTAATTCCTGTAGTTCCCTCGATAAGACAGTCTGAGCCGCTTTCTTAGCCGTGTAGATTTGCCAGTCGGTATATGAATGACTGATACCTAGGTATCCTGGCGTTAAATTTAATATTTTTGGGTTGTAAATAAGTCCTCGCCGGGAAAATATTAAAATTTAATATCTTGCATATATTCGAATTAAACAACTAATACAAGATTTATTAATTGTAAGTAATGTCTGCTATTACAAAATATGTCTGAAATATTAAATTTTAATAAAGATGGCGACTGGTATTAATGAAAAACCTTTTAAATTAAACCCTTATTTATATTGATAAGAAATAATTTTAATACATTTGTATTCGAATTCAATAAACTGCATATTAAAATTTAATACTTTAACCTCAAATTCAATTATTCCTTTGATTTTTATAAACCCATTTAATATTAAATTATAATACAATCTTATTATATTTAAAACTTCTTTAGATTTGATTTAAATATCAATGGGATACATTTCAACACCAAAAATATTTTATTTTATTACTTATTGTTTAAATATTATAACATTCCCCTTTGAAAATAATCCTATAGAGTGCCGCTGTGCTTCTTTTAGTGGCTTTATTTTTCTAGACCTTTAAGTGAAGAAGAACTAAAAATATAATTATTCCGTCAATTATTTTTTGTATTTTGTATTTATTTAAATATAAATTTGCTGTACAATAAGAAATACATTCTTTATGAGATTACAAAAAATACTCGCAACAATTTTAATATTACTTACATTTTGAAAAGTAATAGCTGTATTTCTGTGGCAATGAGCTGGAATCTACTGGTAACATCTCTGGCTCTTCACAACTTAGAGATAAAATTTAAATATTATAGCCTCTTACAAGAATATTTTGAATTTAAATGTACTTACTTGTAATAATAATATTCTCATTAATTATGACTTTCACTCGTTTGTATTTTTCAAGCATTTTTCTTTTACAAAAACTTTACCCGAATGATTCACTTCATTGAGTAGCATGCGCAAACTAACTCTAAATTCTTAACCAAGCGAAAAAGTAGTATATTTGGGTTCAAAAATAATACCGATGTATTTAAATCTAATCACTTTGGTTCAGATCTTGTATTACAACCAAATACAATTGTATTGAAGTTGATGGCCTTCATAAGTTTGTATTAAAATGTAATCAGAGTAGATCTTATATTTCAGGTCTACTATAGCTTAATTGTAATAAATTCTTGATTGAAATATTATTTTAATATAGACCGGATTATAGATTGCAGAGCAAAAATATTGGATTTCAATCTTTCCAGATTAAAATTAAGAAAATTCGTATTGAAATGAGCATTTTAATAAACAAATTATTAAATTTGAATATAAGCATATTACAGAAAAAGTTTAATAAATTTAAAATATTAAAAACAATTTTTTCTTGTATTGCACCTGTAATACTGCGGAGGTATTAAAAAACGGTGCAGGGAAATAAGTCCACGGGAACTAAGTCCACTGAGGGACTTAGTACCCACCTAGGGGGAAATAAAACCATTTTCGTGAAGTGGACTTAGTTCCCATATAAGGTGGGAAATAAATTCCGAAAACTCAGAGTGGTTTTATTTCCCTTTTAACGTCAAGTTGGTGTTATTGCGCTCTCAAACTATGAAATCTGTATGGGGGGGCATGCTGCCCCCCTGCAACCCCCCTGCTTGGTTTTACTGTTGGATTACGGGGTGGGTGCAAGGTTGGTCTTATTACTCAAATTTTGTTGGCGTTATTACGCTTTGTCGGAGTTACTCCAATAAAAGATCGTGAGTTTGTTGTCCAATTTAGTTTGGACGTAAGTCTTCTTATTTTTGAGTGTGTACTAAGTTCCCATCAGAAAGTGGACATAGTTCCCACCCTACATGGGAACTTAGTCCACTTCACGAAAGTGGTTTTATTTCCCATTAGGTGGGAACCTAGTCCCTCGGTGGACTTAGTTCCCGTGGACTTATTTCCCTGCACCTTAAAAAACGCCCGCATATTTTTAGCCGTGATAGTTCTTCCGAGAAGACGACTGCTACTGTTCCATTCTATGTTTTTGAACCATCTGTGAAGATGTGTATGCTTTTTATGACAGTACTCGGTGCGAGCCGGTCCTACCTGTCCGGTATACAGTCTTTAAATTTCTTGTCAAAGTGAAATTTTGGTTTCTTGTAGTCCTTGAGTGGCCTAAGTCCGCTGCGACGCTTTTGGTGCTCATATTTACCTCGACTTCTTTTTTAAAAATAAGAGAAAAGTGAGCTAAATGAAAACAAGAGAATAAAAGCATTTGGGGTAAAAATGAACTAAATCAAAATAAAAATTGATGAAGAAAAGAAATCGGCAATGCCAATGTTCACAATTACCTACCCCAAGCAAAATTTAATAAGGAACAAAATTTAGAGTCAGTTGACCTTTTGACGACCAAGCTATTGAAAACTTTTTAAAAAAGTTTTTCTTGATAATATTTAATTTTAGGGTGTCTTAAGAAGGATAACTCATTTTCGGGTTTTTAAATGACCTCCAAGGACTAAAATTATAAATGGTACTCAAAATTATACCGTTGGGATATAGGAAACAAAAAAAAAGTCACTAAAAAAGGGTTTTCTTTTTTTCATTTGAATATGATATGATAATTATAATTGAAATGCATTTTATCACAAAAGGATCAACATCTTAATGTGTATATACATTCATTTTACAAGGAAAAGTATTTTTTTTTTTTGTCATTCCAGCATTGTAATGGCTGCATTTCGAAAATGGCCTTAACTGTATTTTGTTGGTACATAGCTACACACCTTTCCCGTGCTTCAACACACTTTGACCAATGAACACCCAGATTACCCAGTCGCACGTCCTTCGAAACAGATTCTCCTTTGCCCCTTCGTTTTTTTCTGCACTGCGGAGAATTATTATTCTGTGATTTTCTTTTTAGACCACATCTGTCAACAGGTAAATCCTTCTTTGACATAAGTGCAAGGGTTACCCATCTCTTGTACTCCAGAAGGGATACTTTTTCATTCATTTGGCAGTAAACGGTGAACGAGCATTCCCCAAAAAAGACGATGCCACCACTTCCTTGACCTGCGGTCTAATCCATATGCGGCACGAAGTTGATCAGCATGGTCCATGCCTCCCATGATAGAATTATGCCGCGGTACTAATAATCGTTTTTAGTGTCCAGGCCAAATTTTTGGAACTCACAATGGCGAAATTTTCCTTGCGAAATTGCGTATTGTGACCTAGGAAAGGTTTACTGTGAAGGTTAAAAATGATTATTAGTAAAGCCGAATGTCTTTAACGGCTTTAGGACAGTTTACTTCGTGTTGCACTCCCGATTTATCCCTTCTGGTAACATTCGAAAGCTCATTCCCATGTCAGTTTGAAGCCAACAGTACTGTTCTGCTGTCTTTCCATTTATAAAAACTGATCCCATCTTTTGAAGATCGATAGTCGAAATCTTCTCTTTTCATTTTTCGGGTTACCTTTTCTACTTGGTCGAATCGTACCACAAGCTAGAGTTTTTTCGGTTTTAAGTTTCTCTACCAGTCTTACTGACGAAAAATAGTTATTAAAGAAAATTATTTTTTGCTTTCCCCGCTCCTTTTCAGTCAGTGATAAAACTATATACTCTTTCACCGAGACGGTAATTTTCGTATTTACTTTCAAGCTGCACGTCGTTTCCTTGGTAAATCGAAAACTTATTGATGTAGCCATACTGATCTGCTAAGCACCATAATTTATACCCTCTCTTTATAGGTTTCATGGGATTCATGGAGAATCATTGACTCTTCAACAGAAAGCTGACTTGTTCCGTCGGAGGATCTGTTACGGCTCATAGTCTTACCCACCAACGGAACTCCCAAATCCTCGCATTCTTTCAAAAAATGCCTCCAGCTGGGTAGTTTATAAAATCCCATAAGAAAGTTTATTCCTATGAAAACTAGTAGCTCACCGTTCTTCAAGTCCAACACCTTGCTTTTTTTTAACCGCTTATAGAGATTAGATTGATAAACAATTTTACCTAGCACACTTTCAAGAAAAGAGACGAAAAATTTTGTGTGACTATCGCAGGTTTCATACAAACCTTTAACTGGACCCTCCAGGCAATACAAATTCAGGAATTTCTGATACACAATTGCTAGCTTTCTATTGGCGATTTGGTTCCTTCGAATGACTGCATCCTGGACGATTATCCGGAATTTCCTCGCCATCTCGGCAGCTCTTATTTTTGAACGAATTGTTATTAGATCCAATTCATCTTCGGATTCTAGATCGGTATCTTCATTTTTATCCAAAGGAAATTCCTCTATCAATGCCAAAATCTCATCATCCTTTAAATAAATATTCTGAACAGCCGACATAATGCACTTTATATATTCATGAAAATAGCACGAAGAAACAAATTACTATTCGAACACTCGTTGACGCACAGCCCAACTGCCCAAGTACATTCTTGAGAGTCCATTGAAGTTTTTTAGTGCAAATATAACATGAAAAATCCATATAACTTCAATTGATTTCGTGTGTTTTCCAAAGGTCAGTATGTAAATCAACTAACAACTTTAAAAAAATTACGAAAAACGCAATGGCTAGTGAGATCTGCAAACACCAAAATCACCTAAAATTAATCCCTTCAAAGTCTAGTAAGCTGTAAAAAAAAAAACGTTATTACCGTGGCTAAAACTACAACAAAATTCATGGAAACTTAAAAGTCTCGTTGGGCGTCAATACCATATTTTTGTCATATAGAGTTTTTAAGAAGTAAAACATTGTGGTACTTACAAGGGCGTTGAACGTTTTACCTGAAAATCAACGACATAAAGACTTTGTGATTATGAAATTGAAAATTCTTGCGAAATTAAGTTTAAACATTACATTTCAAAAACTGTTACTTATATGCATTAAACTCTGCAGTAATTGTTCGTTTTTATTTTATATGGCAACAATCCAAGAACTCAGTTAATAGAAACAAGAGTGGCGTTAGGTCTTATCGCACAAAACCATAAAGCCCAAATTAAAAATGTTATGACATTTTTTCTTACGAATTTGTTGTTGTAAAATTTACTGAAATTTAGGAAAACTGACATTGATATTGGGAATTATGACATTTCTTACGTGGTAAACGACGCTAGGTCTGATCGCCCAAAGTCGTAACGCACAAATTAAGAAATGTCATAACGCCCGAAAGCTGCCACATGACCCAAAATATCGTGGCATAATTCGCCAAAATGGCCAAATCGACTTACAATCTAAATCTTGAAAATTTCATAAGACCCAACCAGTTTTTTTTTATTTTGGGCCCTGTGACGTACGATTTGGGCGTCATGACATTTTTAATAAAATTGTTTGTGCGTTGTGACATTTTCTTAACTTTTTCAAAGACTGTACAATTAAAAATTGAACAATTGAAATGTAACGTTAAAACAGAAAAAAATATGAATGAACTTTGTTTAAGATTGTTTTTTATGTTTCATTGTTTTTTTTTTGGTTTTCCTTTCGTTGTTAAAATTTGCCAAACATAGTTTAGATTACCTTATGTTTTTCTAATAGTTGTTAACAGTTAATATTTTTTGTTTCTTGTACCTACATAATCATCAAGCTGTTTATTGTATACCTAAAGAAAATTTTGTTTGTGGTTCTCTCGCCATTGTATTCAGCAATCTACAACAACTGTTGTTTGAGAAAATGTGTAAATCAAAGCCATTACATTTCTCGGTGACTTGGATCGCACCAACACAAGGGAAACCATCTGGGTAATAAAATCGATTAAGATTTTGTCGATATCGTTTTTTTTTTTTTTTGAATTGTTTTAGAAAAAAGCATTTTATTAGAGTGCGGTCGTGAGTGCAACGAAATGGAAGGTGAAAATTTTTTGTTTGCGGGAAAAGAGTGAGCTCTAACTTAATTTATTTAACAAGTGAAAAACAATTATGTAAACAAAAAATCAACATACAAAGGCAAACCATTTTACGTTTGCTATGCAAAAGTCTGCAATGCGCGCGTAATCAAAAATCTTCAGAAAGTTTGGTGTATTCACAAATGCGCCGTAGCTTGGAGAGACAATTGTTTTAAAATCACCTTTGGACATAATTACATAAAACATCATAAAACATAATTGAGGATTTCCAACACGAATACATATGGAAGACATATGGCCTTGCTAAACACAGCGAATTTCCTCGACCTTTCTACAGGGCTTGTATTGCAGAGGCTGATTTTTCCTACTGCATTTTTGCATCAGATTCCATAATGCAAGGAATAACTGAAAGTATTTCTGTTGGCCAAAGACAGTATTGAGTTGATAGTACATTTAAAATTGTACCAGTTCGCTGCTTTTACAACTGTTGGTCATTTATATTTAATATTTGCAAGATCAGGTATTTTTGGCTTTTATTGGTTTTGGAAAAGATGTTTTAATTCTGCAGTTTTTATTATATTTTCAGATATTCCCAGTGTTCTTGTATTGTCAGCAAACAAGTCCGAAAAATGTTACTCGCATTTGTTTGAATAGATCAACAATTTATTGCATTTTTAAGTTCGAGGGCAAATCTTTCATGTCGGACTATGAAATAGGTTTGCGGAAAGCATTAAGGCTTTCTTCTCAGGAGGTCCGTTTAAAAGGATGCTGGTTTCATTATTGTCAGGCTATTCCAAGAAGAATTGTTACTAAATGTAAACACATAAAGACAGCTATTCGAACCAATAAAAGGATATCACTTAAGATTTCGGCGTTTCCACGTATGCCATCTTATGCTATAAACGATGTATATACAACAAAAGTTAAGAATAAAAGAACAATGGGGACGAAATAAATGTAAATTTTTCAAGTTTTTTTGAAAATCAGTGGCTCCAAAAGGTAACCGAATATAATATAAACATATAATATCATTTCACTTTAATTTATTTTTAGATTGGACCAGAGAACATTTCCGTTTATAGGGAATCATTCCGTACCAATTCGGCTGTGGAAGCCTATAATGGAGTTCTTGGTCGTTTGATAAAGCCAAATGGGAATTTGTTCAAATTTGTGCTTGCTCTTAACAAGGAGGAGTTTGAAAAAAGCAGAAATTTTCAAATGCTTACTGTGAGTGGCGGTACTTTTGGGGGCCTTAAAAAACGAAAGCTCAGTAGGGACCGAAATGATCAAATTGTACAGACCGCGAAAGAAATGGAATCCGGAAAAATCACTGTCTATACATATTTAAATAGATTGGTGTATCGCAGAAATTATGTATACCTATGTACTGAGATGGAGCCATAAGAAGAAACTGGTGGGAATGATTCAGAGGAAGAATCAAGCGAATTAAGCGGATGATCAGACGAAGCTGTAGCTGAAGAATCATCAAAGTTATCAGCACCTTTGTGCGTAATTTGTCAGGATAAAACCAAGGTTTATACTAATGGCAATTTATTTTCATAACAGTAAAATAAACAATATGGCTAATATTGTCAGTATTGGATCAATTGAACTAAGCTATGAAAAGGTTTTTTTTAGGTCTTAAGTCTCTCCGACCAAACCCCAATAGTGGCGTTGATGGCATACCAGCAATAATATTGAAAAATTGTGCCATTGATCTTTGCACTCAGTATTCAGTATTTTAAACCGTTCTCTTCAAGAAGGAGCATTTTTTAATGATTGGAAGACTTCGTTTCCTGTCCATATTCATAAAGCTGGTGACAAAAAGCATTTTGAAAGCATTGTTAAAAATAAACTAGAGTTTTTAACGAAAGAGTGTTTATCTGAAGCACAGCATGGTTTTATATCGGTCTACTGTCGCTTCCTTTTCATCTTATGTTTTAAATTAGATGGAAAACAAAAGCCCATTAGATGCGATATATACCGATTTTAGTAAAGCTTTCGACTCGGTCAATCACTTAACTCTTCTTGAAAAGCTAGAAGCTTTTGAAATTCACTCTAAAATGCTTCTATGGATTTCATCGTTCCTAATTAGTCGCTCTCAACTAGTAAAAATTGGAACATCGCTCTCAAAAAGTATTAGTTGTACTTCGGGTTTTCCGCAAGGAAGTCATTTAGGACCACTGCTCTTCATTATTTTTGTTAATGATATCGTTTCAACAGTCAAATATAGTCAATGCTTACTTAACGCACATGACTTAAAATTGTTTCCATGTATTAAAAGTATTGGTGATTTTTCTTTGGTCCAATCGGATCTGGGGCCCTACTATGAAACTCGATTCTACTATTGATTCTATTCGAAAGATATTTGCGATTCTACTTTTAAATGGTACTCTCTGTGAAAGTAGAATCGAATGCCGGTAATGCCAAACTATTTGCCCACAAATTTGCGATTTTCGAACGATTCTCGCATTATGGTTGACATAACCCAAACGAGTCTCGCAGTTTGTTTGGAATATCCCAAAAAAATTATCGTGAAACAATAAAATAATAATAAATAAACATGGACAGTGTCGCAATTTCGTTGGAGTCCGAAGGAAATCAGGAAAAAATCAAAAAGTTGAACGAAGGCTAAGCGAAAAAAGGTTTTTCTATTGAGTATTTATTTCAAGACATTTTGAATCGAATAAAATAACTTTATTTCAGCTTTTTTTTAAACTACCGCCTTTCAAAAGATGCCTTCATGTACTTGTCGAATAATATTTCAACAGAACGAATTCATTTAATATTTTCTCAACTTGCCTTTGGTATGTACTTTAAAATCAGCCCGAACCTAATGAAACAAAAATAAAATAAATAAATTTGTCAGTGTTGAAACTTTGTTTTGTTTATCTTTTTACATCCCGCTGCACCGTGCTGAGGTGGACCTTCAGCATTCAAATCTTTGAACAAAAAATTTGTCCACATATTTTCGGATTTTTGAATGAAAATCAATAACAATGAAATGATTCCCTGGTACAAAAAAAGAAACATTATACATTACTATACGTTACTATGTTTATGAAATACTCATGAATTGTTAATTTATAACTTTTACTTACTTACATTCTGAGAAAAATAAATCTTCTTAAATCGATCTCTCGCAAACACATTTGATGTAGAATGATTATTTACGAATTCGAACGAATTTGACATGAACTTTCGGAAAAGGTAGTACCAATTTTGTATCAAGAAAACAAAAATATGGTTGGCAGTACTAGGGATGCTCGATTTTCGTTTCCATAACTTACTTATAGAATTACAGAGTAGCAATTTTGCGAATTCGAACAGTTACACTTTAGAATCGAGTTACATAGTAGGGCCCCTGGATAGAATAACTGATTGGTGCAAAGTCAATAGTTTAACACTAAATATTAATAAATGCAATGTGATTTCTTTTAGTAGATCTGCATCTACATTTGAGTATAATTGCTCTATCAATACAACTCATTCGAATAGAGTTATGAAAATCAAAGATTTAGGAGTGATGTTCGATACGACATTTTCCTTTAAATGTCATATTGATTATACTGTCGCGAAGGCTAACTTAGTTGTTGGCTTCATTAAGCGTAATGGAAACGAATTTAGGGATCCATTTGCTTTTCTTTCGCTGTTCACTGCATTAGTTCGGTCCCTGATGCTTGAATATGCTGACGTGATTTGGAATCCATTATTTTTAACTTACTCTGATCGCTTAAAAAAAATTCAAGGCGTTTTACTTAATACGTTTTTTTTTAAATGCATTGGGAATTAATAAGGCCAGATGATTACTTCTTGGTTTGGTATCATATAAGATGTTCTAGTTTGCTCTCGATGATATCGATAAATGCACGCGATCCTAAAGAATTTGTAATCTTCTTTTTCAAAAAAATCATAGAACTAACTACGGCCAACATGAGCCCATTACAAGAGCCATTCTAGCTTTCAACAGAGTTTATTCAAAAATTGATTTATCATTGTCAAGAGTTCAATTTAAAAACCAATTATTGTACATTTTTACTTTTTAAATATAATATTTGTATTCCTAGTTTTCAAACATCTGTTAATTGTAAGCACTTGTAGATGAAAAATAATAATAATAAATATCCTTGTAAATGTCCTTGATGCAGGAAAATTATTGTGGATACAATGCAAGTTTTTTTTTTGTAATTTTTGCAAAATATAATTTCTTGATTGATTTGTTTTTTCAAATTGTTTTTTTTTTTGTTTTGTAATTTCGAAATTTTTTGATCCTTGTTAAAAATTTGTTACCTACAGTTGTGTTATTTTCTTATTTAACCATTATTTTGGGTCATTTGTCTTAATATTTGGGCTTTTGACGCTTTTCTTCTTGTCTTTTTGGGTCATGTGCCAGTTTTTGGGCCTTATGACACATTTTCAATTTGGGTGTTAAGAGCATGAGCGATGAATTCTAAAATATTATTTATGTCACACCGCCCAAATTCCAAAACAAGTTTTTAAAGAAAATGTTTTTAACATTGAGCACCGGCTAAATAACGAAAACATTGTACTGTTTTTTCATATTTTTTAATAAAATTAGGAAAATTAAGCATTATTGACAAGAAAAAGAACGCAGATACTTCAATTAAATTATATAAATGCAGAAAACACACAGATCTTTGTCACAATTGATTACAAAATCTTATCTTAAAAAAAAGGAAACTTAAGGCATTGTTATTACATAGATCAGATACTAGTTACTGCAATATTTGTGTTGTATCTATCTAAAAACCAGTCTTGCTTTTAAATTTTATTAATAAGGTTATTTAAAAAAAGGTTAAAAAGAATATTGAATTTTAGAACTAATGTTTATCTTTGGAGTTGAGTAAGACTTACTGCAAAAGGTCTTCGACTGACTCATAACAATCGGAGCCCAATATTTCAATTTGGAGTTCTTGGAGTGAGCCAGTCTCAACTTGTTCGTTCAAGCTTTCATCTATTAATTTTTTTAATAATGTGCGCACGCTTATCTTTCCACTCATCCAAAATTCGACATCAAAACTTTTTTAAGCGGTCCAAAAAAGGCGACATCCAACCAACGGTTGGCAAATATTTGTTGAATTTGGCAACAAACAAGCAAAGCGTATGTTGTTTTGCTGGGCCCCTGAAACGACGGCAGGCGAAAAATTGTCACCCAGAAGAACCTCCTCGTGTCTGGATGGAATGGTTTGGGAACCAGTCTTTAAAGATAGTCCCGTCGAACCATCCTGACTTGATACGGTTGTACTTCGTTTTTGGAGGACCCCCCAATAACCAATACGCCCATAAGTTTTCCGCTTTGTAAACCACATACGGTGGAATGACCTCCCTGCCGCAGATTCACATTATCAAAATGTTAGACTTTGGTGAGTCCTTTATGTTTTCGGGGTACCTTACACCTCTCTTGAGGTGTTTTCAGGGGGTATGAACTCATTTACCAGGTTTAGCGTAGTTTTAAAACTACTAAAAAAGTCGCTTACACGCTGATGACTAACCTTTGCTTTGGCCGGCTTTAGATTTTGTGATGCTCGAATACAAGTGCATCTTTGTGCCTTCAAAGGAATCATTTTAACCATTTTCTGCCCGGAATATTACTCTTTTTAAAGGAAGGAACCTCACGATTGTAGGAATCGAGATAGTTGTTTGTGAGGCATCTCAAATAAGCCCCAGTAAAAGGAAAGCCCCACTCACTTACTGTTATTAAAGAATTGACTATCACCATTTCTTCCACATCTGAAAGTACCGTTGGAGACCCGATTTTCTTTCCTCTTGATCCCTTAATTCGGTTCAAATGGCTTCCCTTTGGTATTTGGTACTTTTTATCAAACGCGTTGATGCTTATTGTGCCGTCCTTTATTAATCACAAAGCTATTTCCATATCCCTAGCTGAAGTGCTATTGTAACGTCGCTTTTTGGTTACTTTTGGGATCCTGAATCAAATATTTTTGAAAAAAAAAAAGTTTTTTCACTGTTTTGAACCCCCTATAATGAGTATGAGCCCTAACATTGACCGGTGTTATGTTAACCACCACTCGGTTAATGTTAGGAATTTCCAAAAAAAATTTAGGTTTTATTTATAATTTACATTTTTAAAACAAATTAACAGATTTTTTCAACCCAATTCATATTTTTCTAAAAGAAAATATTTCAATTATAACATACCTAATCCTTTTTTTGCTACACAGATTATCTGAATTATATTTTACAAATAAAAAGTTTCCTGCAAGCACATCTGTTGGCGAACAGGCGCCGATAACTAAAATTTTGTGAACGTTTTTGTTGAATGAAAGATCATACGAAAAAAAAACTGATTTGGTACCAAGCTGGTATATCAATTCATTTTACTAAACATTACAAAATCCTGTAAATAGGAAATAATATATTTCAGTTACATAGAATTCATGTTAGTTTTAAACTTACTCTTGTTATCTTTAGTTTATAGGCTTGTAATTAATTAATTAATAATATTGAGAAGAAAATTTGAGCATGATGCTCGCGGTCTCTCTTTAGGTTATGTTCTCCTTTTTGACAGAAGTTATTTTATTAGCTTAATGACGGCTGCTGGCGCGTGAGGTTATCAGGGATGTCAACAACATCTGTGCTTGTAAATCTGCTTACTGATGAAAATGCCATCTGGAGAATAATAGGGCAACCGTTCTCCGGAGAGAACAGTGCATTTGTTCGCCTTATGTAGGGACTGGAGCGGATTTAAAAACTTTCCAGATTTCGGTCAATGCAAAGGACGCGGACAATGTCAGGGTATTTGACGGAATTGTGTGTTACAAATGGGTGTGTTTAGACGATTTTTTAAAAACAGTAGATGGTGCTGCGTTCAGAAGTGAATCAGTTCGGGTACCACTATATCTTAGGTCATTTTCACAGAAAATTTCTGAATATGTGTTGAAAAAAAGTTTTGCTATGGTTTTGTGGTAAGCTCCAAAAGAGGATATCTATGCCTACTCTTGACCCTATCTATATCTTTGCTGTTCTGTTTTGTTTGATACTTTTTTTTCTATGTTTGTATTTTATGTGGGTCGCATTTTTTGGCTCGGGCCCTTATTAGTCCCCTTTTTGAAATTCTTCAGCTGCAGCGCTGTACCAACTTGTTGCCCAATAAGTCATGCCTCCGGTATTTTAAATGTTTGAGTATTTACGCATTTGACATTAAAATTTGCCTAGGGGATTTTAATGCAAAGATTGTAAAAGAGTGCATGGTAGTACCGTCAGAAGGTACAGCCTACACGACACCACCTCCGATAACGGATTTAGGCTGATCGACTTCGCGGCGGGGCGAAATGGTGTCATAGCAAGTACGCGATTCCTGCATCTCGATATTCATAAGGGCACATGGAGATCTCCTGATCAATCAACCGTCAACCAGATTGACCACATTGGATCGACGCAACGCACTCCTCCAGTATTATGGATGTCCGAACGTTCCGAGGGGCCAACATTGACTCGTACCACTACCTTGTTGTAGCCAAGGTACGCCTGCGGATGCCCCGAACACCTCCAAGACAAGTAAATACTGTGAGGAAGTTTGACGTCGGACGTCTAAAATCGCAAGAGGTCGCCAGATCCTTCTCCGATCGAGTCTCTGTCAATCTCTCAAGAGGTTCTACGCAGCCAGTATCAAGCATTGAAGACCAGTGGTAACATTGCCAAAAAGCCATCAGAGACGCCGCCTCTGATGTGCTTGGTTTCACTCGACCACCACAACGAAACCCCTGGTTCGACGAAGTACCGGCAAGCACATGCAGCGAAACAAGAGGCATACAAGGCGGCGCTGCAAAAAAGAACCAGAGCTGATCGTGAGATCTACGCGCAGAAAAGAAGAGACGAACACCGACTTCTCAGGAGAAAAAAGAAAGAGCACGAGAAGCACGCGATCGAGGAAATAGAGAGATGCTACAGCAGGAATGAGGTTCGGAAGTTTTACCAGAGGGTAAAAAGAACATGCCAAGGCTACAGAGCCCGAACCGAAGCCTGCAAGGACGAACAAGGGAACATTACTTCTGCAGACTATTTAATGGCGATGACGAACCAAATCCCGCTGTCAGGCAGAATGAACCATTCAACCTGGACGATGAAGACCAACAATTCCGTCCACCCGACCTGGACGAAGTGAAGATAGCCATATCTAAGCTTAAGTCCAACAAAGCCGCTGAAGAAGATGGCCTAACGGCCGAGCTATTCAAAGCGGCAGGCGATGACTTGGTTAGGAGCATGCACCAACTCATCTGTAAAATATGGTCGGAGGAAAGTATGCCCGATGAGTGGAACCTCAGCATTGTTTGCCCGATCCTCAAGAAAGGAGAGCCTCTGAACTGCGCCAATTACAGAGGTATCAGTCTTCTAAACATTGCCTACAAGATCTTATCTGCCGTTTTGTGTGAACGCCTGAGGCCTTTCGTAAACAACCTGATTGGTCCATATCAGTGTGGCTTCAGGCCAGGAAAGTCCACCATGGACCAAATATTCACACTGCGGCAGATCTTGGAGAAAGCCCAGGAAGTCAAAATCGACCTAGCCAGAAGAGTGAAGGTCCAACGACTGCGTGGCTGGGTCATGTAGAGCGAATGGACGTGAATGCTCCGGCCCGGAAGATCTTCGAATCCACACCCGAGTGACGGCGCAGTAGAGGAAGACCGCGACTCAGGTGGCGCAGGCAAGTGGAAGGGGACCTTAACCAACTTAGCGTTCGCAACTGGAGACAGCTGGCCAAAGATTGGAGACGCTTGTTGGTTGAGACCCAGGTCCACCCCAGACTGTAGCGCCACCTTAAGTATGTAAGTAAATAAGAGTATTTACGCACGCTTTATTCACTAGTTTTATTCTCAACTCCACAGTTGAAATTCAAAAGTTGAACTACTTGCCTTTTCAGAAATATCCCTATCGCAACGGTAGCTTGGGTTCAAGTTTTCTCACGTCTTATTTTCTATTCAGATTCGGGGTTGTGGGTGAGTTCCAACCTTTAGACTTTATTTACGGTCTGCTGCCTATAGTATCTCCACCACCTAGCTACACGAAGTGATGGTTTTTGGGAACATTAAGTGTCAAACTTCTGTCATTTCTGTCAGCCTTAACTAGTCTCGGAATGTGTTAAAAATAGATGGCGCTGATTTTGAGCAAGTAATTCATATACGAAAAGAGTTTGTGGCTTTAAGACCCGATAAACTTACAGAATCCCAGACCAACAACGAACTTTCCACATTCAACCTGTTAATCCGCCAGCGTTCGCTTATCTGCCTTGACTCCAATTTCAAATCAGCCAAAAAAGTGGGACACCATTACAAAGGACCGCCCCTCGACGCCTCCCAGGATTTAATTTCACGAAACACAGAAAGAAAAAAAAAAAACAGAGAAACCATTCGCGTTTCAAGAAAATATTCTCATAGCCGCGCGTCGCTTCGTCATCAACGCGGGATGCGATTATCACGCTAATGATGCTGATGATGCTTTGTTTGCAGATAGTTTCCATAAATCGAAGATGGGTCAATATTTACCCCGCTCAAACTCGCAGCGACAACGTCTCGCAAAGTGACTATCAATACAGACCAACGGACGACCAGGTCCAATCGGCCAATCTATTTACCCAACCGCAGCGCTGCATACGGTCACCCTTTTGCGCGTCCACTTGGACTCACCGCACTTACATGCGGCTTACATCGCGCGACATTAACGATATGGACACAACGAGACCAATCGACCGACCAGCCGACCGACCGACCAAGGAGCATAGGCACCAGGTACAGGTAGTAAAGGTAGAGTCTCCATCACCAGCACCACCACCAATTAGGGTTCAGTGAGGTACGACACAAACGTCGTCGTCTCGTCTCATTTTGTACGTAGTTTACACATAATCTCGACCAAGTCATCTCCTTGCGGGCGATGCTAAATGAGATTCTACTTTAATTACCCCGGCGAGTGTGTCCACCGTCCACGGCGCATATATACATTCGAAAGGCAAATATGGCACGGGACGCCAGATCAGCGGATGAGCTGTGGCTGTGAGAGAGCTGCGCTCGGTAATTATGATCTGCGGCGCGGTTAATTATCGGGACCAAGGCTTTTGCGCACAAATACTCGCGACTGCGGATAAATTTGATATTTTTATTACCACCGGTTGGGCATTTAATTGCCGGTTAGAAACGGTTAAGACCTCTGCAAGATGACCATCGCATTGCATTCCCATGGGAGGCCAGTGCGCGCATGAGTCAATCAGCCGCACGGTCTTTGATTTTCAATTTCCACTGGTCTTTCGATTGGTTTTCGGAGGAATTCTCGTTACTTTTGTTACGATTTGTTGTGCAGAGCCCGGCTCGTCATTAACTCTTTAGGGGGCACTCGAGTGTAGATACATTAGAGAAACGCGTTGGGTCCCTTGCAAGACGATGATCGACGGCCCAATATGAAGATGAGCTGGACAAACATCCATTCATGTGTGTATGTGTGGCAAACAATGATTCAATTGCCGGGCATACGGACTTGGGCTCGCACCTTTTCTCTTTGTTTTTGTTTTCATTGGGCGATCGTTTGGATCGTCTCGATCACAGTAGATACATTGATGGGATTTTCATTTGTTTGTTCGGTGTGTTTGTTTGTCGACGCATCAATCGCGCTTAAAGCGAGCGCAAACATCTCGTTGGTTGTGGGTTTTTCGACTTTTTTTTCTTTTTAAGAATAAAATTACCATCAATGGGACTTGGTTTCTGCTTGATCAGAGGGAAAGGCTTCGCCAACAGAGTGCGTGCAATTGTTGACTGAATGGAAGTTTCAAAATTGATCCAACAAACAGAACTTTTGTTATGGGACAGCGGGCAGCGCACCTGCCGTGGGGGCGCGCTGGGTAATTAAGTGATTTGCTTTTAGTCGGTCGGTACGTGGTACGTCTGCGCAGTTTGAAATGGATGCGGCCTTTATGAACTGGTGTGGTAAAAAGCAGTTGCGAGAGCAGAGAAAAGGATTGGGGTCAAAATTGTTGTAAGGTATATCTACCAAATTCTGTTAACAAAATTCTACTTTTTTAAATTCATTTTTTAACAACTTTCTCTCTTTTTTCTTAATTTTTAATGAATATATTTATACATATTTTGTTTTTAAATCAAATTTAAAATTTTTCAACTTGCTGTTTTGTATATTTTTTCATATTCATTTTTCCTTTCATTATTTTATTTAATTTAAAATAATTTTTTTTAATAACATTTTTTTGAACTCAAAATTTTTAATAATTTTAAAATTGTTTGTGAATGATATGTGTCTGAGGGTAGACGTTTCTGTGCCCCCTAGTTGCTAGCAGTTCTTAAGTACAATTGAAGCACAGTTTTATTTTTCGACTTTGATATTGCATAAAGTACCAAAAACACACTTTTTTGAGTGCTTTTTTTTTATTTATTTTAAGATCTAATTTTGTTGCCAATGAACTACTCTAGATACCTTTTGGACCAACCAAAATGTTTATTTCGTTTGCTTGCCGTCTTAAAACTGCAGGCTGACTAAAACTAAACAATCTTTGTGGAGGAACAAGCAACAAGGAACTATTTTTTTTTTTTTTGTCTGTAAAATGGGGAACGGGTCTTGCATTTTTGTATATGTGAACCATGATTAAAAACTAAATATTTAGTTCATGAACTAGTTAAATTCGAACAAAATTCAAAGAATGTATTAAAAAGCTGGTAATTTTGTTGAACGGTGTGGACTTTTTATTGATAGACAAAATAGTTTGTTCTGTGCCACCCAGAAAATTTGGTAGGTTATAGGCCCATTTTTTAAACCAAAAATCAGCTAGAGACTTAACAATTACTTATGGAAGTTGTAGAAAAGAAATTAAGTGCTTGAAAATAAATGGTGAATATTTGGAGCTAAGCCAAACTCTCATCTATTTTAAGAAAATTTAAGGACAACTTCATATTATTACCAACAGATAATTTTGCTATTTCAGTGTTTGAGCCCTGTGATTTTGTAAATTTATGCAAATTAAAACGGGTTGGAATATTCTGAGAAATCTAGGCAAGTATCGAACACTTAACTAAAAAACAAAGGCCATAAATAAATTTCTGCGTTAAAAAATGTCTTGATTGATTATTCTTGTTTTTTTTTGCTTCTCCTTTTACGTTGTGGTGGTGGAGATACTCCTATAAATTTCAGATGCGTGAATGAACAATTTTAGATTATTACTGTAAGCTCCATGGTTAAAAACCAAAGAAGCTTAAAAGTAGTACCTACTAACATACACTCCCCGCATTCTTTTTCCTTTCGCTCGACATCTTTAAAAATAAAAACCGGTAATCTAATAGGTAATCGGTAAGAGTGATATGGAACGTACATTATTGCAATGTAGGTATTTTAGGCTAGAATGTGAATTGAAGTTTTTAAACACTAGTAGCTGTGCTTTTATAATTAACAGGTAATAAAAGTATGCAATAAATTAGCATACGAATAAAGTTCATGGTTGATTATAGTATAATACGTGTAATAACATATAATTTTTAGTTCCCAGAAATGTGCATATCAGATATCACACCCACAAATCATGAAAATTTTGTAGCGGTATTAGTGGTACAGAATAATGGCAGTCACTCTTCGATTTACTCACAAAGGCCGAAAAAGAAACTTTTGGCTTGTTACAATTTAAGAAAAGGTCCCCTTATATTAGCGGTAAGGAAGATTGTGCAACCCATTAGTGTAGAATTTTGTAAAAGGACGAATACAACCATGTATCATCATAGCTAGGCTCGGAAGGCGTTTCGCATAGATTCAAAATTTAGCTGTATAAGAAACCCATTATAGATCAGCAAAAAAAGCAATAGCAACAAACAATTAAAGCATTAACTGCAATAGTAATTAAATCAAAGCTGTGATGTGCTTTTTCTCCGACCGAGGTTTTGCTCGCCGGATCCAAGGTTCAACCAAAGAAACACCAAACTCTGACTCTGGTTTAGTGGTACCTTTTATTTACAGTATGTGTCGGGAAAAGCAAGCCAGCTAAGCCGCCTAAAACTTAGGGACTAATGTAATGTAATGTATGCCAGGCAACGAGAAAGCAGACAAGTTAGCTAGACTAGGTTCGGTAGCTCTATCAGAACAAGACGATCCCTCTGTGAATATCCCGCCTTACTCACTCAAGCTTGAAGTGCTGCACTAGGAACTTGCCATACCACAAGAATGCTATGGCCAACCTAAAATAAAGCAAGAACCGAGAGTCTCATACGAAAGGATAGGAAACCTCTTTCCATCCTCGTAGGAATCTTAACAGGCACAACACTCTGCGGTATCACATGAAAAAACTACACTTGACGGAAGAAGAACTTTGTAGAGGCTGCAGCGATGAGGAAGCTCTTGAGGACACAGATTCCTAGGAAGACACTTCTTCCACGACCTGAAATTCCCACAAGAAGGTATAGATATCACGATATAGGAATACGCCTGCTTTTACGGTACAATAAAGAGCGGAAGGAAATCGGGAGACGTAGGAAAGCTCACAGTTTAGTTTTACTTACTTATGGCAATTATGTTCTCATTTTTGTCAATGCATGATACCGCGCGTTCACCTTTAGTTTGCGTTCATAGATGCATATTCATGAATATTTGTTGCATGGTTCGGGCAACAGTGCTTACATTTATAAACACGCACTAGCCCTTTCAAAGTGTGTCAAGATCCTAACGGGGCACACTCTGCAGTACGACATCAAAAGAGTTCTACCGACGGAAGAAAAACTTTGCAGAGTCTCTTTTAAATATGAAGGCCTTGAGGACCCAACCTATGTAGCTTCACAGGTCAAGCTGGCATATCATACCGACGCACAAAATCATGAATCCTCAGTCCGTTTTGTATGTAGCACCGCCGTAAGTAATCGATAACACGGCATAAATATATGGGTAAAGGAAAAAACTCCCTCATCAACAGAGGTATCACAATGAGTGAGTATTGAGCTTCGCGGGATACGAAATACTCCTCGTCAGCCCACAAACCTGTAGAGCAGACACCCATTTCATCGCAACTACGCTCCTGCGACACTCTGCAAATTAAAATGTGTCCCTATAGCTTTCTTGCTTTATCTTATAATAACCGTCACCTTCTCATGTATGGGATATGTGATCCCAAACGCTTGAAAACACTTCCTAGACGTCTGCACGTACATTGTTGTTTGTTGCCTTTAAGTCAGCCGCAACAGTGAAGAGGTGATTCTTGTCTCCTCCGACTCGCCAGGTCACTTATCCTTGTCTGTCACCATGAACCGGAACTCATCCCCCCTGCACGATGGTCATAGTTCATTGTTCTGCCAGAGCGCTGATGATGTAAATATTAATCAAAATTACATACTTACGTTACAAAACCGCAACAAGACTTACTCACAAGTCACAAGTCTTAAACGGTTCTCGTCCCATGGAGAACGTCACTCATTCTTTTTTATTGTTCCGCTGATTGATAGCAAAACAAACCCGTCTGCAGGTCTAATAATTTAAATTAGTTACGGAAAATTCACCATCAACGGGCGGCAAAGTGCACACACTTGTTTTCCCTCAGCCAGCTCTACAAGTTTGTGCGCAACGATGCACTGTGCACAGGCACACCATCAACAACTGTGCGCTCCAACCCTACCCTAGATAGGTATTTCACTCGTTTTTTGCCATCTTCTCCTCGTTTATTAGTTCAAGGTGTGCCACATACAGAGTTTGTTTGCAAAACAAGAAGAAGAAGAAAATATGTGAACCATCAAGTCTTGGCAAAGGGTGGGGACCAACAATAGGAAGAGCATCACATTTGGAGGAGTTTGAGGTGGCCCATGGAACAAAGAGCTACAAGCTCCCCGCCAGCCGCCAAAACGAAGTCTAGTGGAAGTGGAGTGTGTTTGACTGTCTGCTGCACCGACCGACGAGACATTAAACAGTCAACCACTTTCCAGTTTATCAATGTAGGTGCACACACCGCGAGATGTATCTATGGATAGGTACCCGACGAGTACACGGAGCGAGCCCCCTCTTCCCAACCCCCTTGACAAAAATTGGCATCGCCACCAGTTACATAGCATACTCCACCTCTGTATATCGATTCAGTGAACTGAGGTGTATAGTTAGTTAACTCATGCCAACCCAAATGGGATGGGATGCACTTCGTTGGATGCACTTGGTGTGGTGAGCTAATCGTTTCATTTGGACAAATGATTCATAGTTAATCGGCGTCTCGTCTTCTTCTCGCCCCGATGCTGCTTCTCCCGGTCTCCGCCTCCAACAAAATGTAATTGCAACGCGGATGGATGGGGGCTGGGTGGGAGATTTTCCAATTTCCACCATCGCACCGGTCGGTGGGTACTCGTACTCGTATCTAGAAAAATGATTTCGATTAAACAATAAACGTAACTTAGGCGGCGGCTCTGAGTTTGAAATGTCAACCACCATGCTGGATGGCGGGCAGACGCCTTCGTCTTCGCTCACTCGTGCGTTTTGAATATTGGGAAATTAAATTTGCGAGGTGATTTGTGTTGATTTCCGCGCGCACAGATTTCCAAGATTTCAATCGAGACATTGTTCGGTTAATATTAAGTAGCTGCAGTAACATTTGACGATGCACGGAATGCGCACTGCACCTTTTGAAAACGATATTAGAAGAGATTAGCCTGAATGCCGAAGATTCTAATGGGGGTTGGGCCATGGATGCAGGATGATATATGGGTGCCCAAAAATGGAAGATGAGAGCAATCGAAAGACTTTGACTGTTTCTAGGCTATAGACGTGGGGTTTATAAAGATGGTTTTCTCTTTTAGCCTGATGTGACATTTTTCGGAGCTCTTTGACATTTGCATTCAGTATTGTTTGACAAATTGTTTATAGACTTATAGCCGGAGAAAGTTTTCTTATATCATTCATTCTTATTTGGAAAATTTGTCGTTTGATATCGAAAACATTGCATTTAATGACAAGGAGTACTTTTGGTTCGACAAACGACAGGCCTCCTACGAACTTGACAACTTGTGGGTGGCGAATCTATATATATCACTCAATATTGACCTCCACCTGTTAGGTGTGGGTTTCACGTGTGTGCGCACTCTCCAACTCGTTTGTTACCTAGGACCTAGCTAAAGCTCAGTACGCAGATGACCCGAAACGGAAAATCCCATACAAAAGTGACACAACGAAATCATGAACGAAAAATTTCGCTCTCCTTTTCGTTTTGCAGTAGGTACGCAGCTGGTACGCAGATGCTGCGAAATGATGGCGGAAAAGTGGTTAGTTGTAGTAGATTGCTTGGTACAATTTACCACTCTCTTTTCGCACACGTTTATTGTCCGGGACATTATTTGCATGCGAAAATTTGACATTTGCACTGCAGTGTTGCCATTTTTTGTTGTAATTCGTTATTAAATAGTTTTGAAAGACGACGATAAATTAAAAATAGGCAGTCATAGCACAAACTCTGACAGAAAAAATGCTCTCTACGAAAATTATTAAAACATATCAACTGCCACCTATTGGATTCCATCAGGAAAAAAGTTCCCGACTCATGGAACAGTAAAGAAATATATATTTCAGTGGAATGATATGTTTTTTAAGTAAATAGTCTAAATTAGGACAATTCCCAAATGAAAGTTTTAAAGAGCCAGCGAAAAGTTCGAGTATCCAAATCGGAGATAAATAGACAGTGCTGGTAACACTTCTACTTGTGTAGCAGCTGATGGAACCCTCCACAAATTATTTTCCGCTGCCTTTTCGCAGACGTTTCGCTGTCCATTTTTGGAGACCACCGGAAAATTTCGTTTCGGATCTTCTCCATACTACGCTTTATAAATGAAAATAATTCATAGCTTAGCACGCTGCTCGAGCTAAACTAAATTTTATCTGGTCTCCAACTTTTCTCTCCAAAAATCAGCTAAGTCCTAGCTAAATTTTGACATAGAGAGAGCTGTGGATAGATGTCTCAAAAAACAGCTGATCTTTGAAAATAAGTTTCTTCAACAATTCAATACAGCTGAAATGGTAAAAATTTCCAATGAATTCAATGCTCAGTGGAATCTTCCGAATTGCGTAGGGGCAATTGATGGGAAGCATGTTGTCATAAAATGTCAACATGTTCTAAAATTATAAAGTGAGTCCTTTGAAAATGTCATTAAATATGTATTTTTAAAGCTTTTTTTGTTCCTTTTATAGGGATTCCAGCATCGGCAATTTTTTTTTTCTCCTCCACACTAAAAATTGTTTTATTTTTTCGTTTTCAGTGGATTTCTCTTCCAATTCGATAAATAATGACTCCAGCTGCAGATACTCCTCGTCCATATATATATACAACACAACAAACAACAGAACACAGCGATCTGTCAAAATTTAGCTCGAAAAAATGTCCCGACCCATTAAATAGACGCGCTTAATTTTGACAGATACATGAAGTACATTCTGAAAAAAAAGTTTAATTATTTAGCTCGAGCAGCGTACCACTCAGCTAAATGGGTTGGCTAAAATTTAGCTGAGCTTAATTTTGGAGAGAATTTCGTATGGCAGCGAAAATTTAGCTCGAGCAGCGTACTAAGCTTAACTAACTGATGTTTTCTCTAAAATAGATACTTAGAGCTGGCATTACCTAACCAAATTGTACCAAAAACTATTACATATTGGCTGTCATTACGCAAATTTCAATTGTGACAAATTAAAAAAAAAAAAAAAGGGAAACAACAGAAAATTTTTATTTATTTTGAATGCATTGAAAAAGAATTGTCATAGGATTTTTTTCTTTGTATGTACCTACACTTTTTTCTAGTTGGGCCGTTGGTAACCGAATCCTCCCCTAACCGTATTCACACTATTAAAAACACTAAAAAACGGTGAGCCAATTTGTTCCACAATTTTTTAAATTAAAAAAATGTTTTTTGTTTTCGTAATTTTAAGGGGACCATGTTTTTTAAGAGTTATTGACTATCTGACAGACCTCCTACCGTTAGTTAGTTATGTGAAAGTTACGAAGCGTTAGTTATCTTCTAAAAATGTTACTAATAATATTGTCAGCGAGCTCTCGTTTCATTATTATTATGATCTTCGTATTTGATTATTTAAAAGAATTTTTATAGCTGCCCTTTCTAAAGAATTTGTTTTTGTAAAGGGAACTATTTGGCAGCACCAACTTTAGTTTTAAATGTCATAATTATTGGAGACTTTTTCTGTCTCTTTTGCCTTTCGCAACTTCCATACATATACATATTTGATTATGATTCCGTTGTCTTTTGCGACTGTTGCTCTTGTTAGCAAACGGTGGCAAAAGTACATAAGAAAGTTCCGTTCGGTTCGCGCGATAAAGTATACGTTTTGATCATTGGTTTTTGTTAGTTCGTTGAGTGCGTATGAATTTTTCTTGCCGTTGCTGCCATTTGGTGTCCTCTGCCGTTAAAACCTTTGTAAGTGCTTTTAATTACTGAATTTCTTATATTGAAAATTTTCCTTTTAGAAAATAAAATCAGCTTAAAGCGTTTTATATTTGTTTTTGGTGGTGACTAAGGTGGATGTTGTCCAGGGCGCAACAATTAATAATACGGCTGATTAGAAAATAAACCATAGACAAGCTGCTCAAAAATCTAGTCAAGCTCTGCGCTGTGGTTACCCCAGTTTGCACCCGGCATTTACTATTTCATTTAAAGGTTTTGTCCCGACAAACAAACCATTTGTGCAATAAATCGAGGAATTCTTACTTTTCTAGCAATGAACACCTCAAAACGCTTTAAAAATTCTGTATGATAATTTCAGGTCTCGTATGATAAAAATTACGAAATTGTATGATAACTCACTTCCAGAATATGGTAGCACTGAGTCCCGAACGAACATTATGAGTATCAAATCAATACTGATGATTTGTGCAGGGGATGAGGTGATGACTGATGAGGATGTGCATTTGGACATTCCGCACATTCTTTGCAAGTTGCAACTGTCCAGCACTCTGCCACATTAGATACAGAATTCTTGGAAGACACTTTTTCGAAGACTTATAAAAGACCTCTCTCGTTACTGCAATCCTCTAGTAGTAACTGGTAGTGGACCAAAATCAGTAGGTACTTAGGCTAGAAATTGCAGGATCATTTACTATGAGGTCCAGAAGAAAATTTCCTCCAATGAGCTTAAATTCCAGTTGCACGTGAAAGAAGAAGAAACGATTCTCCTACTCCGATCTGCCTTAGGTGCGAGTTCGCTGTCACTGTCAAGGCAGCTTTTGTTTGAATCTTCTTTAGATTTCATGCCCTCGATAAACCTATTAGACCTACATCTTCCCCAGCAACCAATTTCCCAAGCTTGAGATCCTCTTCATGACATTTCACACGCGCAGCACTCTCATCACGATCTTGACTCAATATGACGTCTAAATGTCCTGATGGCTGGCGCTCACAAAATCACTATTTATGGAGTGGCGCTTTCCACATATCTTCCATCGTCGGTCGTCGTCGTCGTTTACGCCACACAACCGAAAGAAGCACTACAAATCGAACGCTTCACAGTGTGAATTTCCAATTAATACGACACATATCATGTCGCATTGCCCGGCGCATTGCACACGTACGTGCGGTACACTATATGCGCGCTTAAAAGCCAAACATCCGCAAATGCCCAGCAACGCAGACGAAGCGCTCTCCACCAAACCGAAAATAATGTGTCGCTGTCACTGATGATGGCCAGTCCAGAAAAGGATGTCGCAGTGATAATATGGTCACTCGGTTGCCCCAAATATAGTCAAACGAATCAATTTGCAAGCTCCATATGGGTAGGTGCCCGCTGCTGACAGATTACCAGTGCCACTATCCAACGTGGAATGTCTCTTAGCGTCCACTTCTCGGTCGCGTCGTCGTCACTGTCCGGCGGCGCAGTTTCGTTCGCCAATGGAAGGAAAGTGATAGCAGCCGAAGCGATAATAAGTGTTCCAAGTGAAATCTGAAATCACCCGGACAAAGGGTAAATCGAATCACGCCACACGGACACGGATGATGTCGGTGGTGACAGCAGCTGAGCGGGCGAATGCGCCGAGGAAATGTATCTTAATTGACGTGAACACTGAACACCGATGAATGACAGACTAAATTGAGCCTTTTTGGATTCAGCGTGTGAAGGCGACATAAATTTGGTTAAATCGCCACACATGCTTCATCATTATATCTGTCAAAGTATGGCAGAACGTGTATGTCTGTTTGTTTTGCTTTTGGGGCTGTGTTCTATTATTTATCTAAGTGACAAGTGCCGGGACATAGCCAAACCAAAACCAATGCCGTGGCTCGCAACACTCAGAGCGATCCTCATTAGCAATTCTTCCTGTGTCCTAGGGTAATTTGCTTAATTGGCGCCTCGGATCTTGGCCGGTTTATATTCACCAGTCATGTCTATTCCAAGTCCAACAAACAAACATCCCCGGTTATCCAGTGTGTGTGCGGACAACTGAAGTCGTGTTGTGATCTAGAAATCGCCGAGACACATTTCGCTTCTTTGACATTTTCTCTTCGATTTACTTGAAGTTCTTCTTTTGGACAGAGTGGTTGGGCTGAGAATGATACTCCGCAGGAGCGGAGCGGGGTTCTGACTGTAATTGGGGCGGCGTTTTGGATATTAAAAGATTTATTTCTCTAGCCACTGGTTGTTTAGAGTTCGAACGTCATCAATGTAAATAATACTTCTCTTAGGACCACAATGAATTTAGTGTACTTAGAAGATCAAGAAACTGATTGATGAAGTTGGCTCAATACTTTTACGGGATCACCCACTCATCTGAAAAACACTAATCCGGGTTCGAAATGGCATTTATTCTACAAATGTCCGTTAATAACCTTCCACTGCATAGGAAAAATAGTGACTTTTATGACAGACTACAATGACAGTAGAATATTTTTAAAGATGGACGCCAGCCGATTATCAAAATGCTGTCGTAGCTACCATCAATCACTTTATTTGTACGCTCGGTAAAAAAAAATATGTAATAAATACCTACCAACGAACGCAAATATCAAAATCTTTTGATTTAAAGAATAAAATTGTTAGCAATGATGAAAGAAAGTAGATATGGAAAGAATATTATTCTTAAGCTCAATAGTTGATTTTTTAAAACTTAAATGCGAGTTAAATGTTAAAATGAGAACTTTTGGCTTACAAGTTTTTTAAAAATCTCAAAATTCTCTTTTTTTTCGTTAGCGACCATACCTACTTGGGCATGTTGTTGATTACGTAGATACCTATCATGGCGGTAAACCAAAACAACATTTAAACAAAAGAGGGCATTTAAGTCAATTTATTGAAAAGATGTATTAAATATTAAATCAAATTACTAGATGCAGACAATTGAAATGTTTTTATAAACTAGGAGCACCCAGCGTCTAAAATTCAACAACATGAGAAATGTTAAATATATTTCGCAGACCTTGACAAGACTTTTGTTAAGACAAGACTCGATTTACAATCGGTTTACTCGCCCCATGCGCCATGCTGTGAATTTATATATTTATTCGCTCTCACACAAATAGTGTAGGTACTTGTATTCTAGTGTACAATAAATCTCTCCACTTCTATCTACATAATTCGAAAGAGGACAGCAGGGCTTGGGTAGATTATCAATTGCTTCTTTCAGGTCCCTCTCTAAATTACAGATTTTGAAGCAAGTAAGGATCAAGTCAAACTATTGATTGCTGTGGATAGTGAATTCAAAATTTGAAAACAGCAAATATTTCTTGTTGTCATAATCAATGAATATTACCACCGAAAAATCCACTTCGACAGTTTTGTTAAATTAACTTTGAACAAATCAATTTTTTTTAAACTGAGCCACTTTCATTCTGTATGGCAATAAGTTGAAATAGCTTATGTCGACGTAAGCCAAATTCTACTTTTTTTTAAATGAAATACAAAGTTCTCCTTTTCCTTAGCTTTTTTTAGTCCAGGTTCCATTGCTCTACAGCCATTAAAAACTGAAACTCAACAGCTTAAGTTTATTTGAACTACGAATACAATAGATTTAAAAGCCATAAAATAAACTTGTTTTGCTCACACTGAAAAATTACCAAAGTTGACATAAGCTACTTTTACCACAGAATTTCAAATTGCATATTCGTCCAAGACGTTTTCGATGGGAAGCATTTTGGTATAGACAACGACGATGACGCTGATTTTTCAATTCAATTAAATTTTTGAATACATAAACATGAACACCGACCTTAATATAAAAGGTTTGTAGTTTCGAGCGCAAAAAGCTAAATTTTCTCATCGAAACACTATTTTTATGATCTATTTTTTGCACGGAAAATTTTCAAAACTCGTACGTAATCAATAACAGGCACTCGAATACAAAAAAAAACCGGCCAAGTGCGAGTGTCACTCGCGCACCGAAGGTTCCGTATTTGGCTAAAGTCCAACACATCAGATATTATTTGAAATCTATATCATTCAATCTTTCCCCTCTTCACGGTGGTATACCACCAGTGACTCTCTTCTGTCTTTGATGGGGTCAATTGTGCACAACTGCGTAGTAGAGATTAAATCTTATGAGAGCAACGTATTTTACATGGTAAAATTATCTTTTTTGAAAATATCTTGTAAACTATTAACTTTTCGGCAAAACAGTATTCAGCACATATATAGATATGAACATGATCTACAAAAAAGGAATTTATGTATTTTTTTGTGAATCAAGAAATAAACCGTTTTTTGGGCGAATCAAAATATTTTTTTCACCAGATTACTAATTAATCCAAAACCAATCGATGTATTCCTTCCATTGGTATTTGTCGTTTAACTAGAGGTTATACCGGATGTTGTGTGTAAATTTTAGCCTCCTATGTCAATCGGTTCTTGAGATAGACCTGGTAACAAAATTGGCTTAGTGGGTTCGGACAGACAGACAGACAGACAGACAGACAGACAGACAGACAGACAGACGGAGAGACGTCCGAGCGAAACTAATAAGGTTACGTTTTTTCCCTTTGGATACGGAACCTTAAAAATGAAAGGTCTGTTCCCTTTCTTTCTGGTTGAATATTGGCAATATGTCAGATTTTCCTAATTGCGAGAGAATTCGCTTACCGATATGAAATATAACCAAAATGAAAAGAAACGCGCTGAACCACAAATTTGAAAAATTTTATTTTTTTCTTGGAGGGAATATTAAAATATCATTAGAAAAAAGTATAAATAAATATTTAAGACCAAGAATTGAGTTTCTTTTAATTGTAGAAATTTAAATTCTTTTGCATATTACATCTACATTTTAATGCTGTACAAGCACGTAATATATTAAACGAAATGAAATAAAAAAGTCAGTTACAAATTAGCATTTGAACAATTTTGACTGTGACCAACTAGCTCAAAGAAATTTCTTGGCGCTAATAGTTGCAGGTTTTTCATGGAAAGGAAATATTTTTTTTCTATCTTTTTGGCTCTCTTCTGCCCAGCTCTTGGGTAAGTGAACGAAGTTTGCATAAATTGGTTTAATGTGTTCGAATACGTTATCGTTAGGGAACAGACCTAAAGTAAACATGTAAGTTGCCAAACTGGCGAATTTGTTTAGATGCTGATTCTTTTTGCGGAATCATTTCTTTAAATAAAATTGATGTCATTTGCTGTAGGTTTTGTTTACCTTTTTATCTTATTTAGTTCTTAAAATGTAAAAACAATTGATAAAAAGATTAAATTGAGAAATTCGGAATATTTTGGGTTGTTTTGAAGAAAAAGATTCATCAAATTTTTGTTTGTAGGCATACCTATATGAGTTTTTAGTATATACATATACCTACTAGTATTACTTGAAGTTTGAAGTAAACAAATAAAACCGAGAATCCAGAATCAATATATTTTTTTAATTACTCTTTCTTTAAATATTTTCAAAAGCTGCTTATTTTTATTTCTTTGTTTTTGTAATACACAAATCTAAAGACTTTTTTTTTCTCCCTGGGAAAAAACCTACGTTTTAATTTGTTTTTTTTTCGGGATTCGAAACTGGACCCCTCGCTAGAAGTCCAACACACACCAAGCACTAAGCCACTGCGGACGTGGAGAGCGTTACCAAGTCAGTGCAGTGCTTTCAGCGTTAATTTTATTTCTTGAGTGCCGACAAATTAAATTTTAGCGCTTGGGAGCTTTTTGCCTACTTTTCAGGCATATACCATAATGGGCAATTTAAAACAGGAATTAAATGTAGGTAGGTATGTATGTTTATTGTTTATATTTTTTTAAAGTTTTATTCAAGTTCTTATTTTTGTTTATTTTTTTATACTGTGCAATCGCCTGAAAATGAATATAAACGATTGTGGTTGTTGTTTTTTTATCTACTTTGGAGCTGTTATTCAAAAAAATTGCAGTTTTGGTACCCTAGAGGTGAAAAATAACGCTGAAAATTTTAAAAACTTTGCAGCGCAGTCTGCGCCGTCAAATACTTAACCAAATGAATGTTGCAATGTTTTTTGTAAGAGAAGCATCCATAACAAACATATAAATAAATCGCACGATCTTGGTGACCAATTTTTATCAAATATTTTCGCCGAATGTCCATCGTTGCGTCTGCTTGCACATCGATCTATTTTTACCAAAAGTAATCAATTTGCATCTTTTTGTTATGGCCTCATCAATGCCATTTTCAATGAGCGGCCAAAAATATGCACCAACAAGTAACTTTTTTCGTGGCGACATTGTCGCCTGGTGAATCTTATGTGGGTTGGTGTTGACAATTTTGCTTGTCATAGCCATTCATTCACAAACGATTCTGTACGATCGTCGGCCCAAGTCCTGGCCCAAAATGCGCCTAGTTGAAAACTGCGAAGTCCCGACCTCTTGTACTTGTGTACGGCGAAGAATTCTCTACCTCGGGTTCGCCTGTACACTCACAGAGACCGTGGCAATCATGTTAGGCAGACACCACCAAAACAACATGGCCGCCACATGCTCACGCAGCCTTAACCGAGTGGAATTTTTGCTCGGTTAAAATAAAATGGTATAAAATTAACTAAGTCTCTGTAGAAAATAAACGAATAATTGTTGTTGAAAACCAGCGAGTTAAAAAGGTTAAATCATACTGTTAAAAATAACACACTTCATCAGTTGGTATCAACCATGTTATTCTGTTGTTTGTTAGTTTGTTATTTACGACCGAAAAAATTTGGAGAGGAAATTTATAAATCGGTTTCGTTAAACAAGTTGACTCGGTTATTTCTAATCCACTAACTCTGTAAGAGCTATATTAACAGTAATACTTGGTTTTTTTAACCGAAAGTTGATTGATTTTAAATAGATTAAGTGCATTTTTTGCGTGATACCAAAATCGACCTGTCCAAATAAGTAAAAATAAACTCTTTCTCTTTAAAACAGCTATGGTCTTAGATAGTATATTTATCGGACATTCGTAAAAGGTGGTGTAGTTAAAAAAACTTTAAAGTGTCATACAAAGTTCTATTATACAATTTTATCCGACTTTGGCTTTGTATAATGGAAATATACTTGCAGTAGAAAAATTACCTACAAATGCCATTGAATCAGCAATAAAAACGGAAGTTTTTTCCTTCAAAAATTGCTACCGCTAGGCTATGCTGTTCAATTTAAAGCGTTTTCAATTTCCGACACTCCTCAGTCTTTTTGAATTTTTTAACACAAAAAAGTCTTTCAGCTTACAGAGTGACCAGAAAAGGGCGCCACCAAAAATCTATTCAATTCGCTCCGCTCATGTGCTACCTCCAGTAGCATCCAATGTATGTGTTCCAACCAACTGCAGGATGTTATTCAATTCGCGACAATTCTCTTGAATCTCAATCAGTGCTAGACTGAAACACGGATTCTATAAAGCCCTCCGCCGCCGTTGCCAGTGTACCACTCCGCACTATTGCGGTGACAACGCCCAAGACGGTGTATCCCAACCAATTCGTATATAAATATTCCAGCAAATTGTGCCCCAACAATGGAACCAGTCCGCTTTGTACTGGAATCAGTACTTTGCCAGGAAAATTGCGGAAAACAAAAAAAGAGCCTCGCGAAGACGACGAAATGTTCCATGAAAGAGCTCTCTTATCTCATGGCTGTCTTCATCGTTGGTTTGCTTTTCCATCAAACGTGAAACGAAGTCGAGTAAGGAATCCCCACAGAACGTCCCCATTTAATGCCATCCATCGCCATCCCGATCCCGACGCACAGTCGTCGCTCACCTAGCTATATACAATTCAAATAGATGAATGGCAGTCAAGACGACAAGACATCCATCTACCATTTCGCCAGAAGTGTGTGATTTATTTATAGAGGTAACTACACCATCACCAATCCACAAAAGGTTGAACGAAACAACACAAACACAACCAACTGTGGAGAGAGCTGCAGGGTGCATTGTGAGCGCTCATCATTTATGCAACGCTGCACAGCACTGTTGACATCTGTTCACTTGTTGCCACAGCATTTAGCAGAAATGAAGTGCAATGCGCGTTACTATGGACTGAATATTCATTTGCATTTTTGCATAATGCACCTGAAGCGAGTGTGATTGATAAGGACGAGGAATGATTGCCTGGCCTGGTGGTTGCACGCCTGATTATCATATCGCTCCCGTGTGGAATTCTCGCGTGTTAACAATAATGGCAATGTTTACCTGGATCTGGTTAATGGCGGGGGAAGGCTATGCCCTTATTAGCCAGACTTGACAGAACGAACGTTAGGGGGGCCAAAATTGCGTGAGTTATAGTGTCCCGTGCATGGCTTCACAACTGATGGGCCTTGTTACATGTTTTAAAGTTCGAAGTAGAGTTTCTTTCTTTCCATACGTTCAGCAGTGATATGATAAAGGCATCCGCAATAGAATGGTCAGGTTCGCTAAGCCGGCAACTCCTACGTGGAAACAAACTCGTTAAATACAAATGCCGTTGACATTATCTATGCTGGGTGTCTCAAGGAGTTATGGAGGTGGCGAGGTTTGCCTGAAACCCTATACAGTCCTTTCAAGGCATCTGACTTAGTACCAGAACTCCAAAACTCTTCCAATTTCATTCGAGTTTTTCTTGCCGGAGTTCAGGCTTCAGGGTCACATTGGAATCTCAGAATTTGAGAGCCTGAATCTTATTTTAAATGTAATCGTATGTAAATTTTATAAAATCAAGAAGTCGATATAAGGTGGCCGTGGCGTGCACTTCTTTCGAGATACATATTTCTTCGGTGCTGCGAGCCTGCGTTCACCGTCGAATGATTATCAATTTCTTCTGTCAATTGGGTTCTTCCCAGCTCAGTCTGAACACTTATTATACAGAAACAGATCTCCAATTGGTCACCCTCAGACCTTACGATGTAGCTCGGCAAGTGCTCCTGATTTGAGAAGTAAACAGGGAAACTTTTGGATTTTTGTTAGAAGTTTGAAAAGATATTATGGCACAGCAGAAAATGGCAAAAGTTGTATTTTTCTTACCTGAGACCTTTCGCTCAATACCTTAGCACACTAGCCACTGAGCCGGGGCATAATTCTGGGCTCCGGATTGGCTTGTGAGTTCTTTAGAACTATTTAAAGTATGAAGTTAAGGAAGTTAGGGATCGACATTTATGAAGCACTGAAAGTTTAGTTTAGTATCACAATAGGACGAGTTCGGTTGGCTGCCAATACTATAGATATGACTCTTACAGCTCGTTCCATTTACGCTGTCAAAGGCAAAAAGGTGATAAGTAGGTTATGCATGTCAACTTGTAACGAAACGTCCCCTTTCGTCACACTTTCGCTTATTGCACCAATCTCTTGGGCGACACCAGTAATTTGCATTGGTCACGTAGGACGTAGAAGTCACACTCTCTTTCTTAGAGGTGGGAACTGGGAAAACCATGAGTACCCGAATGAGAGTACCATTCGGGAAGACTATGATGTGTGATGATGATAAGGCTCCCGCCCGGAAAGCAGCGTTGCCAGATTGGGCGCTTTGTCGTATTTTGGGCTATCTTTTTACTTAAAAAGCGATAGAAATTTCTTTCATGAGCGCCCATCACAATTTTGGGCTACATATCGTTTTTAAAATGGTGTGTTAATTTTGTTTGTTTTATTCTTTCACACAACTAAAAATAGGAATATTTTCGAACAAACACGTACTTTTAAAACTTGGCAGCAGTCTTGCAGTCAAGTAACATCGAACATGCCTTTTGATTTGACACAACGACACAGCTACAAAATGTCAATTGGATAAGATCGAAAAAACGCGCACATATTTCCAACGATTTTTGGGCATCTTTCTGGGCAACGATATTGCGCTACATTTTTTTAATGTTTGGGCGAAAGCGAACTAAATTCCGGAAAGTGGCTTTGGTCGCTGTTCCTAATTTTTGGCGGCTGCATTCCCTTTTAGGAAATAGGCTTTAAATAAGCAGTGTCGACATTTTTCGCTGTCTTGTTTTGTGTAGTTTAACTATGAAGATATTGTAATAGTATTAAGAAAGGTACTGCAAATAAAAGGTAGGAACAAAAAGAGTTTCGGTGTTTATCTAGGTAAACCTTGCATCCGGCGAGCAAAACCTCGGCCTGAGGAAAGCACATCACAATCTTGGAAAACCTTTGGAGACTTAAGTGAGACATAAGTCCCAAATCGATTTTGTAAACGATGAAGTAAACCCATAAAATTTCTCATATCGGATTTGTTGACGTTTGCAGGTGACACATAATTATATATTATGTAGAATACGATACACACCAGTCAAATGAAGGTGAGGGTATAGCTATAGGTTTCTAACAAAATAATGGATGAATAACGATCATTTTCAACATTTTTAAGCTATCATGAATTGAGATAAAGCACACGCGTTAGAGGAAATATTGTAACAAAATTTATTGGGTATTGGTTTTGGATTTAAAAAATTACTTTTGTCTCACAAAAACAAAGTTTCATTCTTCAGTTCTTAAAAAATTGGATTTTGACATTCTTTTTTTTGGTTAGTTATGTGGTATTCGATTGGGCGCTCTCAAAGTAGATACTTTTTCGTTTGGTAAAAAAAGCCATCTTTTTTCAGATTTCAGTTTTCAGAGCACTTTTGCGAATCTGGATATATTATCATGCTTGCTTCAGATTTACCATTGAAATCGCTTGAAAAGTGTCGAAGACTACACATATTCAAATCGCAGGAATATCAGCACAAAAAGTGACGTTTTCATCAGGTTTTCATGTTCGATATGCACACGAAATCTGAAACCCGAGAGCAAATCTGCAGAAGCCCAATCGAATGCCAAATAAGTTAACTAGAACTGAATACATTCATAAAAGATCTACCTAAACAAATTACTTATTAAAAACAAAAGGAACCGAAAACAAACAAAAATTTAACCAAGGATCCGGTCAATCACTGAACTGACAAATAAATTGGGAAAATGGAACGATTTGTTGGAAAGCTATGGTTTGGTGACCGAAGTGAAAAAAGCGCTCAACAAACACTCATTGCTTATCACGGATTTATAATCATTGGTTAAAATAAATCTATGGTAACCCAACCAAGGAATTAACCAGCCTTGAACAGACCGGCCCTAAAAAGCATAGGTAAACATTGAGGTGATTTTTTTCAACATATGTTTTAATTAATAAAGCTTCCAAAATATCGAATTGTTTTATTTAATTTATTTTCAATTCGTAGGAAATCTGATGTATAATTTAAAAATTCTTTATTTAAATCAACTTTGACTCGGGCTTTTTTTGATTACATGTTAGATTTCAATATCTCCTAGGTGTAAGTGCCTTACATCACTTTAAAAAATCAGAATAACCCAAAAATTTAGCTTGTCCGCCATCAGTGGGTAGCGTGCTTACATTTTCCAAATATATTTCGATTGGAATCTGTAAAAATTGAACTATTCTGATTCAAAAATGTACCTCATACAAAAAAATAGAAGCTTCCACTAGTCCCAATGAGCCGAATGAATTTGCGTTGGCTGTTGGCTACAGTCCAGAATTATATAAAAAAAACTTTCAGCGATATATCAATTCGAAAGAAAAACAACATCTGACAGTTATGTGGTTATTAATGTGCGTCCCACAGTAGACCAGGACCACCCCTTTTCGAATGAGATATGGAACAATCTTCCAAAGAATTTCCAGACAGACATCGTTTAAAAATTTCTCAATGAACCGTCGCCTTTATGCGAAATCAATTGCCATCGATAGACTGCATAAATGTAAATTCCATCATTTGACATTTCCTTTGACGTTTAATCGATCATTCCATCACCGCACTCACAATACATCAGCCATTCCATTTCACAATGCAATTTACGATGTGAAAATAAAACAAGCCTCGTTTTTAGCGCGTGAACTGTGCCATTGTGCATAAATGTATAGCATCTAAAAATATCTCCCTCTTGTTATTGTCATTTCCCACGCAACACTTTGGCCTAATACTTCCGATTGATGGGAGCAAAAAAAAAATATCCAAAAAATACCAATCTCCTCTCTCCTGCACTTCACACTTTCGATTCGTTCCAACAACTTGACACTGTAGTGTGATTTAACCAGTAATACACACCATCTCACCGGTCACCGCAACAATGACGTTTAATTGAGGGAAAATATTTCCCAAATCCCCATGAGCTGGAAATAGAGATGTCCATTTGGACTGGAGGTGGGCGCACGCCCGAACAAAAGACGCAGCCTCATACCGCCGGCTTATTATGTCCTCTTCTTCTTCTTCTACGTTTCATCTTATCACCTCGTCATAAAGTAATCCACAATTAAATTGCCCCAATCCTAATTGAGTGTCGAGTAGGGTCAGTTATACCCAAGAACCGGTTGCTGCACGGTCTTTGTAAATTGTAATGGAAAATGCCATTGTGGGGATTCTCAACACCTCGCCTCTAAGTCCATTCTTTACGCACGCACACTCTTGTCTGAATGGCCGATGCCTTATCACCGTTAAATGTCAAGAGGAACGTAATCTCAGAGGCATCCGTCGAAATAGTGACTCAGTGGGGCCTAAAATAAATTCCTCTCGAAAAAGGGGAAACAATGGAGACACCAAGTGTCATCGTTGGGGGGAAACACGGATGCAGACTATGCAAATAGAAACCACCGACAATTACGTAATTCCGGTCAAAGGAGAATGCATCGAGCGACGTCATAACCAGCTGCTTAGTGTTTTGTGCATGTCCTCATCAATATAGCACTCGGGACCATGAGTGCGCTTTATCCTTTTTTAGGCGCCCGTGTGTATTGTTTTTAAATTTATCACAACTACCCTGATGGTATGGTGTGGGCTGGGAAGGGGTGTATGTATTTTTTTCACCAACCACCTGGTGTATCATTAGGAACACTCCACCCCGGATACACACAATGAGGTCCTGTGTGTTTATCTGGCATCTGTCCTTTGGCCAAGGAAAAGGGTCAAGAGGCTCACAGCTTGTGTGTAGGTTCAAAGGAGTGTTGTTGGTGGTGCTGTGCCCATCTTCTTGTTAATTATTAATTTATTAATAAATCCTGCGCGTCATGAGACTTTTGTCGAGCGATGTGAAAGGCCAAAAGGCGGAAAGGAATCATCGTCTTCCTTTAAATAGCACGCAGGCTGTGGCAGAGGCAGAGTGGCCTGTGGCTATACACATCACACGATGGCATCGTCGTAACGTCGTCATCATCACTCATCGCTGGTGTTGTCTGTTGCTGGATGTTTTAATTAATGGGTCCCCGATATACGGAATACAGACCACAGACATACCGATTGAATTATGAAATCAATAAAAAGTGAATAACATTGATGTATAACGGTGTGTGTAGACACCGATGCAAGCTGGAAATCTGTCTGTTTCGAGGGGGGCATAATTCACACCCACGTGTGGTTTTACGTTAATGAGCTAATGATACGGTAGCGCATAGCGGTGGTCATTATGGAATCCAATCCTTTTTGATGTGTGTTCTCTTGTCCCTTCGATGGTGCTCGAGCTGATGAAAACTCTTTGCTGTTGTAATTGTTTAGGGGCTTTGTTCTTTGTACATGAAACGTCTGTGACGGCATTTGTGGCCTTTCCTTGTAGATATGTCCGCATGTATGCAGATTAGATCAGTAAGGTTAGGCTAATTATTGACAGAGCTTGTGTTCTGAAGGTGGTTCAAAGACTCGCAGTTAGAGATTGTTCCTTGGATGGAAATAAATGAAGCAAATAGCAGATTTTTTGAAGGTAGCTAAGGCAAGGCTCCTTAAATATTTTAATGAGCAGACTATGAGGTCGAGGAGGACAACTGTGTTAAGCTTGAAACTGATATTTTGGCCTATATTCGACGATGTCTTTTATTCTGTTATGAATCCTAGTAGGTCTCGACCATAAAAGGTCTTTTATAAATCGTATTCTGGGTTTCGACTGTTATGGAACTTTGAAAATCTAAATCTGTTACGGACCGTTCCAAAACAAACAGCTTTGTTTTTATTTTTTTCTAATTTACCTATGTACCCTACCTGGTAAAATTTCTGAAAAGAGTAAGTTTTGAATTATTTGGGCCTATTCTGGGAAATCTTTTATTCTGTTATGAATTTTCTGTTATGAATCATAAAAGGTCTCGACCATAACAGATCTTTTATAAATCGTATTCTGGGTTTCGAACTTTTATGAAACTCTGTTATAGAGCTTCGAAAATTGAAATCTGTTACGAACCTTCAAAACAAACAGCTTTGCTTTTTTTTTTGTTTGTAAATACTAAGTGGGCACCTGATAATTTTTTGCAAAATAGCATAAAATTGTCGGTGAAAGGAGCAAATTTTGAATTATTACTCACACCAGGAAGATCAAATGGGTCACTATAGGCGTGGCGCAGGGTCATAAGTCCACAGGCCAAAAGTCCACAATGGACAATGAGCCAAAAGTTCACACAAAATTCTTGTGAATTTTTGACTCACTGATTGTGGTCTTATGGCTCACGGATGAAGAAGGTGAAGAAGAGGACAACGAGCTTGAAAGCAAAGCTAAAAATTCTAGTAATGACCTCATTTGCGGTGTTTGCCTCCAAAACCCACAAGACACACTTCTCCAGCATTGCAATCATTTTAAGAATGCGCTTTCAAACTATGAATTCTGCAACCCCCCTGCTTAGGTTTACTGATGGATAACGGGGTGGGTGCAAGTTTCTTCTTATTACTCAAATTTTGTTGGCGTTATTGCACTTTGTGGGAGTGAAATAAGACCAACTGTTGGAAGTTATTCTTATTACACTATTTAAGAGCGAAATAAGGTACATTTTTAGTAGTTGGTCTTATTTCACGGCATCTATCAAACATTCCCATACTTTTTGAGTTGTGGACTTTTGGCCTGTGGACTTATGTGTAGAATGTTAGAGCTGATAATTAGCGATGGCTGTGGATTAAAAATCCTTAGGAAAGAAAGATTAGACGTCTATATCCAATGGAGTATTTTATTAAAGAGAAAGATCAATATTTAAAACAATATATAGTATGACAAGATTAGGTGAATTAGGTGAATATATAAAAGATATATTTGAAGTACAGATGGCAGTATTAATTATAAGTGTTGCCATAGTACAATAAGATCAATTCATTATATTAATATACCCTCTCAACACTTTATAATTCAAAGATTTAAACAATCATATTAAAAATTTAATTCAGAAATATTATTCCAAGATTTGTAAAAAGATTATTATGTTTTGGCAAAGATACATTTTTGGTTAGTGGATCGGCTAACATATTTTCCGTCGACAAGTATTTCAGATACACAGTCCCATCAGTTATGGCTTCACGAATGTAGTGGTACCTTATGTGAAGGTGTTTGGTACGTGAACGTCGTCCTTTATAGTTGGCTATGTACTGTGCACTCTGACTATCGGTGTATAAAATGATTGGTTCATCAGCATAATGTAGGCCAAGTTCGACAAGCAAAAGTTTAAAGTACTTTGCTCGTTTTGCAGCTGACGTCAAAGTTACATACTCGGCTTCGGCGCTGGATGTCGTCACGATGGATTGTTTACGGGATTCCCAGTCGATTGGAGCACCGGAGAGAACAAACACGACACCAGATTGTGACTTTCGATCATTGACATCTTCGGCATAACTTGAGTCAGCGTATGCAGTAATTGGTTTCTCAGATCTGCAATAACAAATTTTAGTATTAACAGTACCTTTTAAATATCTAAGAACAGAAATAGCTAAGTTCCAATGTTGAACTCTTGGATCTTGGTTATATTGCGATAGTTTGTTTACGGAAAACGCTATATCAGGCCTACTAAATGTAGCTAAATGGAGCAAGCTTCCTATTAGTTCCTGATAGGATTTTTGGTTAATTGATTTATTTTCACCCTCAATTGGTGGCTCTTTGTCCAGTTTGGTTTTAGGTGGTAACGGCAAATTTCGCGGCTTACAATCAGTCAAATTATATTTTGAAATCAAGTTCCTTATGTAATTGGACTGGCTGATGGATAGAGTTTTCTGCTTGCGATCCCGCGAAATTTCCAACCCTATAGTGAATTTTGGTTCTCCCATGTCCCTAATTTCAAAGTATTTTTTTAAATGCGATGTTAAATTAGTATATTCAGAGTTATTATTTGTTGCGACAATTAAATCATCAACATAGGCTGTGATGTATGTATGTGTTCCATTTTGTTTTTTAAAATAAAAACATTTATCATAATTTGAATTTGTGAAGCCGATATCTTGAAGTTTGCTATCTAACTTTTTGTTCCATTGATAGCCCGATTGTTTTAAACCATAAATTGATTTTTGCAATTTGCAAACTTTTGGTTTATCATTTACGAAACCTGCTGGCTGCTCCATGAAAATCTCTTCATCAAGATCTCCATATAAGAAAGCTGTTGAAACGTCGATGTGGTGGAGATCCAAATTATATTTCGTAGCAATGGCATAAAGCATTCGAATAGAGCTAATCTCAGCAACTGGAGCAAATGTTTCAAAGTAGTCTACCCCACACATTTGTGAGTACCCTTTTGCTACAAGCCTCGCTTTTCTTCTTTCTACAGTTCCGTCTGAGTTACGCTTAGTTTTAAATACCCACCGGCATCCGATAACATTTTTATCTTTAGGACGGTCTACGATTTCCCAGGTTCTATTTTTGTTCAAAAAATCTATTTCAACATTCATTGCTTTGGTCCATTCTTCAACATTTGGAGAAGATTCAATGTCTTTCAGAGATTCAGGATCGTCTATCTCAGCTAGATAACAAGTTTCCTCATCCGATATTTGTTCTTCATAGGAAGTTTCCTTATAATTGGGTATGGGAATGTTTCGCCTAGGTCTTGAATTTTCTCCAGCCTCAACAGCTACTATTGGTTTCCCTTTTTCAATTAAATTTGTTGCTGTACCGATTATTGAGTTAACCCCATTCTCGTCACTCGGTGTGGTTGTATTTGTGTCTACCCCATTCTCGTCACAGCTTTTATTTTGATTGCCTACAGCTTCCTCAAAATGTTCATCGTCCTCATCCGATATTTGTTCTGAGCTATCACTTCTTTCAGTTTCTGTTTTAGTTTTGTTCTCTTTTTGTTCAAAATCTATTCCTGCTACACCTGTTTCTGTTTTATTTGTTTCCCGTTCCTTCTTCTCCAGTTCCTGCTACAGTATCAACCTCAAAATTTCTATACTGTTTTTCTTTTTCAGAATCTTCAATGAAAACCACGTCTCGACTTTTGATTACTGATCTCGTGCCCCTTTTCCACAGCCTATATGCTTTAGCATCCTCACAATAGCCTATCAACACATACTCTTCGCTTCTGGCCTCGAACTTGCTTTGATTTCCAGATTTGTTTAATGCAAATGCTCTCGCTCCTACCTCCCTGAAATATGAAACGCTAGGAATCTTTCCTGACCATAATTCTTCAGGAGTTTTGTTATGGTTTGATGTAGTAGGACATCGATTGCGTATGTGGGCTGAAGTATGGACTAACTCGGCAATTGTAGTTACAATACCTTGCGCTAGATGAACTAGCTTGTTGCGGTGGTCGACTGGACTGCTTGGGCTTGTTGTAATGAGATGAATACCGATTATGATTAAAATTACCTTTTGCTCTCATGGCGTTATCATTTGATGACACTCTCCTTTTGTCGCCAACTTCCATTAGCCTTATACGAACAGTTTCTAATGATGGGAAGCCTTTTTGTGCTGCGAATGCTGCTTGTACGTCTTTATAACTTTCGTCGAGACTATCTAAGAGAATTACAACAAGAAGATCATCATCAAGTTTGGCCTCTAGTTCCGTCAATCGACTGATTATAGCACAGTACTCTCGCAAGTATTCGTCCATACTCTGGGTGCTACTCATGCGAATATTCAATAGTTTTTTGAACTCTTCTGCCTTTTGTCGCACACTCCTCCTGTCGTAGCTGGATTGCAAGAAATCCCAGATTTCTTTTGAAGTTTTGAGATTTTTTACGAGTGCTACCACGTGTGGTTCCATAGCAAGTAAAAGTTCACTTCGGGCATCGAGATCTTTGTCATCCCATTTGTCTTGTTCTGCTTTTGCTTCTGGCCTCGTATCCAGCCCCTGCACGATTTTGAGAAAACGAAGCTTATGTAAGACTCCTTCCATTTGCGCCCTCCACGTCGGATAATTTTCGCCATTGAAAATAGCGATTCTGCCTTGCACTGTATTTGAAATCGACATCATAGAAATTTTGATTAATCGATTAAAAGTTATGAAAATATAGTTTCAATTAAAATCAGAATTATATTTTACACCAGCTGGGCCCATAACCTGTAGAATGTTAGAGCTGATAATTAGCGATGGCTGTGGATTAAAAATCCTTAGGAAAGAAAGATTAGACGTCTATATCCAATGGAGTATTTTATTAAAGAGAAAGATCAATATTTAAAACAATATAATATATATTATATTATATTATAGTATGACAAGATTAGGTGAATTAGGTGAATATATAAAAGATATATTTGAAGTACAGATGGCAGTATTAATTATAAGTGTTGCCATAGTACAATAAGATCAATTCATTATATTAATATTATGACCCTGCGCCATTAAATCTTAGTTCCAGCAAAAGTGATGGGTGTTTTCGGCTAAACAAAAATATAAATCTAGAAACAATTTTCAACTTTTTTTCCTTTTTTACACACATTTATTACATGTTGTTTCCATTTGTAAGCATTTCGTCGCCTTGGAATTATATAGAGAAACATTTCAATCCAAGAATTCATATTAAATAAAAATCTTTTATGATAAAAGTCACAAAATTCAATCTTTTATTCTGTTATGATTCTTAACAGAATTCATAAAAGATTTTTCCACACAGAATAGCAATTTTCGAGCCCGTAAAAGATTTTTTGACAATTCGAACTTTTGTATGAAAATTCATAACAGAATAACAGAACAAATTGATAAAAGATTTTGCCGAATAGGCCTGATTATCCACATCAGGAAGATCAAATGAGTTTCTATTTAAAATCTTAGTTATCGGTGTTTTCGGGTAACCAAAAATATAAATTTAGACATTATTTACTATTATAATACTTTTTTATACACATTTATTACATTTGCCTCCATTTGTAAGCATTTCGTTGGCGAAGAATTATATTGAGATCCATTTCAACCCAAAACTTTCTATTTACTAAAAATTTTCTATAACAAAAGTCGCTAAATTCTATAATTTATTGAAAAGAATTCATAAACGACTTTTCCACACAGAATACCAATTCCAGGTAAATGATTTTTTGACAGTTCGGACTTTTGTATGGAAAATTATAACAGAATTACAAAACAAATGAATAAAAGATTTTGCCGAATAAGACTGAGTGTCAAGATGGATACAGAGCAAATCCAGCGCAAAACTACCCGCTGCATGGAAAGAAAAAACAAAAATCACCTGTCAAGGGAAATCGTTCGTTTACGTTTACAAAATAAAAATAATTACGAAGACGAAGCAAGTGCAAGTGCAATTGTGATAAAATGTTTAGATATATAAATTAGTAAAATAGCAATACAGATATTTGGGCCTATTCTGCGAAATCTTTTATTCTGTTATGAATCATAAAAGGTCTCGACTATAACAGATATTTTATAAATCGTATTCTGGGTTTCGAACTTTTATAAAACTCTGTTATAGAGCTTCGAAAATTGAAATCTGTTATGAACCTTCAAAACAAACAGCTTTGTTTTTTTCTTTTTTGTAAATACTAACCCCCGTATTAATAAACGACGAGCAGCGGCGAGTTAGCACTAACACACATGTTAGCTTCAAATTCCTATTAATAAACGTGTGTTTGATTTCACTGACATTTGAAAACGAGCGGATAACTTAACTCACCGAATTCGGCGTATAGAGAGCGGATAACTTTTTAACTCAGAGAGGGTGAGGGACTTTACAAAATCTCGAATCCTTTTCGGTGTTACGAATACCAAAAGTTAAGGTTTTTGTTTATATTAGGTGTGCAAATTTATGTAGATAAATTTGGGTTCACATTTCGAATAATAATTAAATATAAAATATATCCTGGGAACATAAATAATTTTCAAATGACAAGACATCAATATTTGAATGACGCTTGACATCTGAACATTCTACAAGAGAGAATCTGAGAGAGAATCGGTGAATTTCTGAGCGCAACAACCGATTGAAAAACGAAATATGACAGATGTACTAGAATGTTTAGTACAATTCCGTGTAGTGCTGCCGTGCGTTAGGTGATAAAGAGCGAATAGCTAATATGTAGATGGAATATGTTTATTAATAAGAAAAGTTAACAAACGGATAGGGTCACTATCCGTCTGCCGGCTAAAACACGTGCTAGAGAGCGGATAGCGTTTTTTTATTAATACGGGGGTAAGTGGGTACCTGATAATTTTTTTGCAAAATAGCATAAAAATACCGGCTGAAAGGAGTAAGTTTTGAATTATTACTCACATCAGGAAGATCAAATGGGTTACTATATTAAATCTTAGTTCCAGCAAAAGTGATGGGTGTTTTCGGCTAAACAAAAATATTTATGTACGTACACACATTTATTACATTTTGTCTTCATTTGTAAGCATTTCGTTGCCTAAGAATTATACATAGAAACATTTCATACCCATAGGTATGAACTATTTAATAAAAATCTTTTATAATAAAAGTCGCAAAATTCTATCTTTTATTCTGTTATGATTCTTAACAGAATTCATAAAAGATTTTTCCACACAGAATACCAATTTTAGAACCCGTAAAAGATTTTTGGACAGTTCGAACTTATGTATGGAAATTCATAACAGAATAACAGAACAAATTGATAAAAAATTTTGCCGAATAGGCCTGATTGCTTTTATCATAATATACTGGCTTTGCTATACGCGCTAAAATTTAACTTAAATAAATGTTGATGGTACGGATACCAGGATTAATTATTCAAAAACATAAACCATTCTTATCTTTGTGATCACTTGATGCGTTTGTTTAGAAAAAATAACGTTATTGTATGTTGTATCTAACCATAGATTAGAAAATTGTTGAATGGGAACAAAGAAAAACTCATAAAAATGAAATTGAGTAACTAGTTTTTCTTGGCGCAAGTTCCGCAAAAGTCCGAAATGACGAATTTGAGCTATTAAAAAAATAAAAACAAATAGAAATACTGGATGATCGACATTCTGTAAGGCGAAACGATTAAACGTTTTCGTGTGCAAGAATGATTTGCCCTATATTACACAAGCAAGAACCACAGAGTAGAAAAAGGTACACATAACACATTCCACAAATATGAGAAACTAAACTACGAATACCAAAATGTGTGTGTCAATAAAGAAGGCGCAAAAAAATTAACCGACAAAAATTTCGTTTAGTGGGAAAAAAGACAACCTTCCAGCAATATTTTCCTTTTTCTAATCAACTTTTGAAATAATCCTTTAGAATTTGAAATTTGAAATGAAAAATGTCTGTTATTTCGTAACTTTCAGGGGAAGTCCCCTATAGGACTATTGGTTTTATGGAGGTTAGCAATTTTCTGCCTCTTATTCAACGATTGTAAGCCAATGCAAGTGGTCACATCCTTGAAATCTGCAAAGCAACATAGAAGTTACGTAATGGCCATTGTTTTTTATGCAGAATCTTCCGCTACCGTTTATACCTGTTCAAAAAATGTTTAACTTGTAAAAACTCTGATTGTTTGTTTTCAATGTGGGTACATACCTAATATAGCAAAAGAGAAATCCGTTTTCTACACAGAAGGGGTACCTAGCTAAGAAAGGTCCTAAAGAGGTATGCAGTTGTGTACTAGACTTTGTTAATATAGAATACCCGAAGAAGTGAATGAACTAATTTATTCATCACGAAACACTGGTTTTCTTACACAAGAACAGCTGTCATTTTGTTGTCAATTTAATTTAGAATCAAAGTGTGCTGTTTGGGAATTGATTGAAAAAAATGTTCAATCTGAATTAATCAGTTATCGCTTCAAGTTTCTTATTATAAATGAAAATATGGATATTTTGAATATAAAACGCTAAGAAGTCTTCAAACTAACAAATTATTGATTATTAAAATTTTTTTCTTGTAATACTGCCAAGGTACTCTTCATGTGTGTGCTCGTTGCCATTCTCTTCATACTAAAAAAGTATGCTTTGAAATGCCCATCAAACGAAATTTGACAGTTGCTCTGCTTTGTGTTAGTTTTGTCTGCTGTTGCTCTTTGCTTTGAATTCATCGCAAGTGGAGACAACGTGTTATGTTTGTATTCTTTTTCGTTCAATGAAGAATAAAATGTTACTTAAATTGAAAAAAGGGCCAATTTAATAATTTTTCAAAAAGTGGGGACCAAGGGTCCTGTGCCTCAAAAAGGGGCAATGCTGAATCGCATGACCTTCGTTGCCAATTAACGTCGCCAAACGGGGCAATGACACCTTTCAAATGACAGCTGAGTTTGACAGGTGAATAATGGCAGCACTACCAACTTGAAACCACGAAATGATTGACCCTGTATCATTTCTTTAATTGAAGTGTGGAAATATTGTCACTTATTCCTTTATCTGCAATATTTATTTTGCTATTTATTTTTGTTATTCCCGTGACTTGAGAAAGATATTAATATATAGCCTTCCTTGGTCACTTTAGGCGCAATCAAATCTTTGACATTTTCTCGCGCTTTTGGGAAATGGCAAACCAAAACCAGCACAAATCAGCTATAAGCTGTCAACTTTGCTCTTAATTGAAAAAGTGTTTCCAATTTGTCGAAAAACAATCCTCCAAAAAATCCTTCCTTTAATAGCAGCTTAAAATTAAAAATAGAAGTTAAAATTGATGACTGGGCATAAGGTGAAAGAGGCCGATTTTCTTAAATGGAGTGATGCGGTTAACATCAAAAATGGTCATTCCTGTGCTTACCATCGATGGAGTCATAGGATGTGCGGACAGTAGTTTGATAGAAGATACGGTATCATCATAAGTTACGAGCTTATGTTTTAAGAAGATAGATTTGTAAAGAGGCGCGTGTCGATAGAGCCTGAGAAATCGAAAATTGACGTATGAAGAGAATATCTGAATGTACGAGTATCTGAGGTTAAGGATTTCAAGTAACTGAACCAGTCTTGATATAGGGAAGCAGAATAGAGGGATCGATCCAAGAAAAACCGCGAGGGGCAAATCGAAGAACAAATTTTTGGATGTACTTGATACGTGCACTTACTGAAAAGATGACCATGTTTGGTTGGTGTATTCAAGTTTCAAGGGCAAGTTTGGAGGATTTCTTTTGACCACCTTTTGATGATGCCAAAGGATAAGTTCATTTAAAGAGTTAACTCGTGAATTTTCGAATGAAAATTAAGCTGACTGTTGCGCAATATGCCAAGATAACGAAAAGATTGAACTACGGATATCAATAGGTTCAAAGTTAGAAAGGTAAAAACAGGGACGAGACTTGTTTGATTTTCGTGGTAAGGTAATTTTTTTGTATTTCGTAATATGGAACAGATAGAGAAGCTAAAGAGATCTTGCTAAGGCAAGCACGGGTCTTGTGGTGAAAAAATGCGTTTAAACATGTGTTTTAGAAAGGGAGAGGGAGGAGTGTTTAATGACACCCTCTAAATCGTTTCCAGTTGAGATGAACAGAAAGGTACCTAGATGACTGTCTTGTGGTACACCAGAGATGGCCAAATAACACGGACCTGAAGCGAAGACTATAAAATCGGGAAAAACTATGTAAGACAATTTTCATTTCAGCAATATATTTAATTTAGCAATATTATATAATAGGGATTCATTTACGGGATATCTTATCAAAAGTTTTCTGAAACCATAGTTGCAATAACCTCATCTTCTTGACCACTCCCGCCGATAGACCAGAGAAATCGATTTCAATGAGTAGTTGTTGATCTACATTTTAGAAAGCTATGTATAGGTTGGAGGAAGTCTGTATATCGTCGGCTGTCAAATGGTGTTCATCAATTGAGAAAGGCTGGACCGATTTGGCAAAAAAAATGTTCGGTTGTTCGTAATTGTCAGGAGAAGGTTCTTACGAAAAAAAAATTTGCGTAAACCCTCCGAAAAAGTCGGTAGATTAGAAAAATCAAAAATTGATTTTTTTTTGTATGGAAAATATTGAAAATTTTTTGTGCAATTGTTCCGGAATGGCTTTCGAATGAAAAAATAGAAAATTCTTAGTGGAAAACTCGCCAAAATTCCGGAAAAACGAAAAAGAATTAAATTTTCCGACGAAATTTTGCATTTTACCGCATGATTTCATGTAAAGGTGGAATATTCGTTATGAAGTTTGGAAACTTTCGGATAGTTGTGACATATGCATTCTCATGTGCGGCAGTTTGCTGTCGACATTTTGAATGCCAGCGCCAAATCATTCGATGCACGATGCAGCTGGCCATTGCTGCCACAAAAGTCGGGCGAACTGCACATTCACCTTCGAAGCTGCCGATGAATTTTTTCACGGTTGACAATCCAACGTGTACAATTACCGAGAATTCGGCATGAATGCACAATGGCGCATAAACGAGTTAACCGAACGATGAAGGATCTACGAAATGATTTGAAACAATTTTGTGGGGCTATGATATTGCTTTCCGAAATTTTTCATCAAACGCTTCCCATCATCCCGAAACCTACTGGCGATGAACTTAATGCATGCCTGAAATCGTCGCCTTGGTGGCTGCATGTCTAAAAGTTTAAATCGACTTTGAACATGAGAGTCGCATTGCAGAACGACCCATCGGCTGCTGAATTCGCGAGATGTCGATGTTTCGACTGGATTGATATCGTTCCCGGCAATTTTTTTTTGCAAGTTCACATCGTCGAAAGAGGAACTCATCTTCATTGTGTCTCCGGCTTTGCTCAAAATTAGTGAACTGACAATACCAGCAGCGAAGAATAAGGACGTGCGTCGATAGCTTGAATTTCATTATTCAAAGTCAAATCGCTAGAGAACTGCATTCATACAAATCCGTTGACAGCGTGACCTATCTGAACTATCTGTGTTTTATTATCACTCTGGAGCTTATTTGAAGGCGTTAAATTTTGACAAGACGAAGTTCGATGGGTTCGCTAGCTAAATATAAAAATACTTCCGATATTCGTATAAGCGAAAGTAGCTTAGTAATTTCGATCCTTAATCCCTTATGAGATATTATGGAGGGCGACTTCTATATCTCAGAAGATTTCATTCAGAAAGCAACAGTCGAAAGAGGTACGAAAGGGGAATACATTGGAAGCACGAAGAAACACTTTTTCAATTAATTCAGCGAGAAGAACATTTCGACCAAGTTAGTAGGTATACCAGTAGATTTAGCCGTAGGCGCAGTTGCTCAGTGGACTACTATAAGCAATTCCCAAAAGAAGCCAAATTCCAGCTTACGGTTTTTTTCCACTGCGCCATACTCTCTCGCGAACGTCTGACAAACATCCGACTGTATAAATGTCATGCAAGAGCTTCTCAGTTACCCGTTTGGACTCGGCATAAAATTGAAGATCCCTTCCATTCATCCCAAAAATTAATCTCCCACAAAACGAATGGTTGTGAGAAGCTAGGCCTAGGGTTCCTACGGACTTGGTGAGCCAACCATATATTTCAGATTCAGCCTGTTGAAAAAGAAAGTTAAGTACAAGAAATAGGTCCTTTGGCACTAAGAAAGCAGTGGAACTTGTACGGTACAACCTTGATCTAAAGACCCATATCGAAATAATTGACAGCGCATTTTCTTTAGTCAGCCTTTTTAGCTTTCTACGCTTCGAGATGTCTTACATTTCCGATAATGTCTTGATCATCAACTTCACAATGATTAATCTAGTTGCTTCAACTTCGAATTGAAGCTGTCAATTCGACGTGAACCGCGTCCAAATTTAAGAAACTCCTCAATTTCACATAGTGGAGAGAGACTAGGTTTATAGGTTCCCAAACTCCTTAACGTAGGTAATCCAAATCCAATATGAAGTCGATAAGAATATTGCGGCACCAGAGAAAACCGCCTGCAACCTTGTATTTTCGAGAAATGACTCCTCCAAATCAATCAATGACTAATTCATCGGAATAATGTGTAATTAACGGTCAGTGATATCGGCAGTAATCACACACTTACATCATTAACTTTAACACTTGATCTATCGGTCGGTGGCTGCGGAGCTGCCGCTGTGGCGGCGCACCTGACAGCCATATGTACCTATATACGTGTATATATGGGAACAGCGACATTTACCACCCAACCCAACAGGTGATGCGGAAATTCATTAATCATTTCCCTATTATTCATCAAGTTCCACACAATTTTTCATTCGTTAGACGAAAATTCCATTAGACGATGTTCACGACCCGAACCGGGGGGACCGCGCGCCGATCACTGCACACATCACTGCCAAGTATTTGGAAATCTTATGTACAATATACCACCATCTGAGACGAACTTTTGATTGTGACTATGTGGCGTCTCGCATTTGCTGCAGACGGATGACAACAACTGTACATGCGACTAGTGGAGAATTCAGCGGCGAATAGCCAGACGAATGATGAGATGCCAGCCTGCCTCCCCATTTGTAATTGTTTTCGATTGAAATTCCTGGTTCCGTGTGGAGCCGCCACAGTATAGTACTCCAACCGATGAGACATTGCTTTTTCGCGCACTCGAAAAAAAAAATGGAAAACACACGAGTTCATGGTCAATTGGAAATGGCAATTGCTCATCCGTGTTAACCGTGATTACCGTATTCAGCATTTTTGCTGCGCAATGGATATATTAATCAAAGAAGAGGAGGGTTTGTCAGATGTCTATACTGAGTATGGATTTGTATACGTTGGCCTTTAAATGAAGTGCAGCGTACGTTGCGATAGTTAACTGAACTACGGAAAGCAGTCAAATGTGACAATTGGTATTGAAGTTTTAAACAGGAGCGACAGGTCAGCTCTGCAGAGTCGTAATTGCTAGTATTATGGGGGAGGCTGACATAATGTCAAATGAAGCAGCAAAGCCGTAATGAAAATATTGACTGACATTTTTCGCAATAGGTTTAATATGGCGGAGCTTTCTGTTTCTATGTGTCATTGCTTAAGCCCGTATGACACTACATTTTTAACTTTCTCCATTACTTAGTAGAGAAGAGAAAGATATTGTTTTCGTATAAAATTTCGAAGTCGAGATATTAATCCATTATAATATTACTATGATAGAGGAACTCGAAAAAGTGGATCGCAAAATTCTGTCCGGTCTGTCCGTCTGTCTGTATGTCCGCCCTTCCACAGGCCTACAGCCTAAACGGCTTCCCGGATTACGTTCAAACCTCGGATTTGGAGTTTTTGGGCCTACAGTTCGGGACCGTTTTTTTTAAGGTAACCTCAATATTAATGGTCCTTCCCTATATAATTTTCGTACCAGTGTGATTTGATCGAAAACGGCTCTAACGATTTCAACCAAAATCGATATTTAAGCTTAAGTAGGTGAGGTTACCATGACTGCGTACCCAGTTTTTGGTTAAAAATTCGAACAACGGAACTTTTGAAATTTTGACATATCTCGAAAACGGTCTATACCTACGATTGTAAAACAAAATTAATTAATTCCATTTATAACTTAATAGCAAACTCAATTTTTCTCTATGTTGTCGTACAATAGATTTTTGAAAAAAGTATTTTTTTTTTAATTTATGTCGATTTCCATTGGGATTTTCGGATTTTGCTCTCAGATTTCAGATTTTTCGTGCCCAATGAAACATAAAACGAGATTTTTCTTCCTTCGCATTTGTGGTAGTGCGTGTTTCAAAAGTCAGCTGTTCTTAAATTATAATTTATGCTTATAGAAATCCACTCAATTTATGTTGATATCCATTGCGGCAGCCAAATGTAATTTTTTCTCTATTTTTCACAGACTTGCCTTCAAATTAGCAATTAATAACACACTTTAGAGTTTGACAAAAGGCAAATGTTTTGGTGTTAGTGTATGTAGGTGTGAATCTCGCTCAGATATCGAGATTCGCAAAACTGCTCTGACTCTGAAAAAAAGTGCTTTTTTTGCGACCAATGGAACATGAAATCTGACAGCCAGCTGATTTCGAGAGCAAAAAAACTGCTCTGACTCTCAAAAAAAGTGCTTTTTCTGTCCCAATGGAAAACGACATTAGTTTTTTTTTTCAGTTTACCGGAAAACGGCGATAACGATTTTGACCAAAATGCAAACTTAGAGTCAAATGGATGTTTTCAAAACTATTGTGTGCTCAATTTTCGATGTTCTGAAGACTCTGAAGTCAGTCAGACTCTCGCACTAAACGAGAAAGTTTCGTGCGACCCAGTCGTGCACTTTATTTTCTGCAATTTTCAGACTTTTAAATGCATGTAGCGAATAATTTGAAAAATTACTACGAAAATTCTCAGTAGGAGGGAGTGCGTTCCATTAATGTGGAATTGTCAAAAAAAATTCATTGAAAATGTATTCAATTCACATTTTTAAGCTGCTGACAGCTTTTATTGACATTTCAACATTATTGGGATTTGCCTTCCGTCACTTCAAAGTTTGTGGTTATAAATTCGTTTGAAAATTTGTGGTGACTTTGCAACACAATTGCTACCCCTTTCGTAATACACATTTTGTCTCTTTTCTCGAAGCTGACATTTGAACATAATTTCATGTGATAAAAATGAGGAAAAAATTTAGTGTAATACGGGCTTTACTGGCATAACTCCAATCGGGAGTTCTTTTACATGTTTTCCTTGGGTATTTGCTTCAGTTGTTTGCATAATACTAATGATCCTAGTAACCTGATCGCCCTCAATTTTAGCGTCTGTACTCACCACTTCGTTTCTCCACTACAGAAAAGAAAACAAAGATTTGCCAATGGCATATAGGATAGCGACGAGTTGCCTGAGAATTGTTTTGTTCCATACGCTATTGGCACTTTTCCGAGAAAAACGCATTTAAAGGTTTGCGTATTTGGTAGTCCGAAACCGTGTGATAGGATTTTTATTTTTTTAACTTGAAGTTAGTCTTAGAAAGAGTTTACCTACCAATTTTCAACGTGTTTTGCCGAACCGTTCACACGCTACGTTAATTTACGTAAAAGTCTACTTTTTGACATGTGTCCCACCTCCTATATTTCGAAACAGATACTCAACTTTGTTTATAATTTTGTCTGGATATCTCGAGATTGGAAGTATAGATAGATAGAGCAAATTGGATCACAGATTTAAATAGAGCATACAAAATAACAATAGAATCCGTTCCTAACTCAAAAACGACAAAAGCGGCCGGCGCACAGTGGGGCAAATACACCAAAAATTTGCCGATAATTACAAAAAAACATTTTTTTTTGCGGGAAAGCTTTATATACTACTTAGATAGAGTACTAACTAGGGTACAGTTGGACACTATTTAAAATATTCGCAACAAAACCGGTTCGCTACATCGGTGGATTATACTCACGTCTTGCAGCTCAAGCAATTCTTATAAGAGAATTACGTTCATTTTCAGATTAGTTTTTTCGGTAAAGATAATTACCTTTTGGTGTTATTTAGGTATGGAACCTTCTTCTTCAGGTATGAAACTGTGTTTAAGTGATTTTTTTTCTTCATTACATAAATAGTTTTTTGTACATAAGACAAAATTTGAACTATAGTAATTTCTTAAGAAAATTGATTAACAATAGTTATTTCAATTAGGTTTTAAGCAATATTAAGCAATGAAAATTACACGAAAATAAACGTTATTGTTTAAGGTCTTAAAAACAATTGAAATTTCCTGCTCCTTTTTGCTCCTTCACAAAATAGACCAACTTTAAGGTACTTCGCGAAAAGATAAAAATTATACTAAAGTCGTCATTGGTAATCAAAATTTATTATTTTGTTTTAGGAATGTCTTCTAATAATTTATTTTTGTAGCAGAGAAAAATCTAATAGGGATATTTCTAACTTTTTTTTATTGAGCTCCGATCCTGCTATTTCCAGTAAGCAAAAGCCAGTCAAAAATAGGATTATTATAAGAAGCACTTTTTATGTTGAAAGCTCCATCCCTTCAAAATGATTACGCAACAGCTGATGAAGAAATTGATAGTAAAAATGGAGACGATTACGATTCTTCATTCTATCTTGAATAAATTATAATAAAAAAAAAAAAAATTTATACCAATAAAAACGATAGATCCAATTAAAAAAATCTGATTTGATTTGATTTGATGGCAGTTTTAAGGCTATTCTGCCCCAGTGTGCGGCGTATGAAACAAAACAATTCTCAGGAGACGAACTTGCAAACTAGTGGAAACCATAGCCAAATGAATGTATAAGTATTTCCACATCCTTTATACACGCTCCCAAAAATTCTTATTTATAAAACATTTACCCGTGCATATTAGTTGTACGGGGCTTGTGTCAGAATAAACACTAAAAAGGAGAAGTCTATTACATTTATCTGTCCAAAAAGATATAAAAAAATGTTACAGCTTGTGAAAAATACGAATTCAATTTCAAAATTATAAATACAATAAAGTTAATGGAATTGGCACTCGTAATAAGAAGGTATTATAAAATATAAAACTATAATAAGTGTGCTTCCAAACTTTTTGTATTTATTTTTTTTTTTTTTTTATAATTAACACGCACTAAAGAGGTTATGACTCTTATGGTGTAGTTTGAAGTACACAGCGCGGGCGTTAGGGAAATTGGGATAGAGAAGATAGGAGATTCCGATGCACATTGGTTTTAAATGTCTGCAAATTGAACCGAGGGGGAAAGACAGAGCCGGGCAAGGCGTTCCACATTCGCGTGGTACGGCTTATAAAGGAATCTCTATATTTCATAGTACGACCGAAAATAGGCTGAAGGGTAAACTGATGGGCATTCCTGGCTTGTCGAGTATTGCGGTTGAATTGTTGAAGGGGTGGAATGCAGCTGGCGATTTCACTTGAGCACTGTTTGTAGAAATAGCGATAAAACAATGAAAGACATGTTACATTTCTGCGATGTTCGAGCGAATTTATAGAATTCGCTATATTTGTGTCTCCAATGAGTTTTAAAGCACGATTCTGTATCCTATCCAGCAGGTGCAGTGAGGTTTTGGGCGCATCAGACCAGATATGAGAGTTATACTCAAGTTTGGGGCGATAACAAAAAACATTCCGCGGTACTAATAATCATTTTTAGTGTCCAGGTTAAGTTTTTCGGACTCACAATGGCGAAATTTTCCATACAAAATTGCATATTGTGACCTAGGAAATATTTAGTGTGGAGGTTAAAAATGATTATTGGTAAGGTCCATTAACATTATTCTATGTAATTCTTAAAATATATAAACAGTCTTTCTTCATTGGATAAATTCACATAAAGAGTGTGAGGTAGTAATTAAATTGAATGGGCCTTACCAATAATCAATTTTAATCTTCACACTAAATATTTCCTAGGTCACAATATGCAATTTTGTATGGAAAATTTCGCCATTGTGAGTTCGAAAAACTTAACCTGGACACGAAAAACGATTATTAGTATCGCGGAATACCTTTTTCAAATCTACATACATACAAGCTATATTTTTACGGAAGTGCCTTGATTTGGTATGCTAGTATTGATACAGTCATAGAAATTCGTATTGACAAATAATGTCACGAAACTTCAAAAATACCGGCTTACCAATAGACTTGCACCTTGCATGTGCCACTTCGGCTGTGGACGCGTTTTTTCAGAAAGTTTCTTAAATGGAAACAAGTAATTTTTTATATGAAAATAAGAAAAATCATTTACGTTCTCATTGCCTCAAGCAACTACTTTGGCATGAAAGATTCCTTAATTCGTATTCCGCTCCTTTAGTATCGATGTAAAATTGTCTTTAAAAGTGGTATTCCTTTAAAGTGCTTAAGAATCTGCTCCATTGTGAAGGAGTTTTCAGGTGGCAGCCTTGTAAGAAGTCGAATTTCAGTACACAAAATTATGAACATAATTTTAGTTATTATGAACGTGTTTGTATGAATACCACTTACCTTTAAAAGCTTCTCAGTTTTCTTGGCTTCCTGACGCAGTGCTGGACTTTATATAATATAATTTTTGGCGCAACAGGTCCGTAGGGACCCTAGGCCTAGCTTCTCGCAACCATTCGTTTTGTGTGAGTTTTCATTTTTGGAACGAATGGAAGGGATCTACAATTTTATGCCGATTCCAAACGGCTAATTGAGAAGCTTTTTCATGACAGTTATACTCTCGGATGTTTGTCAGACATTCGCGAGAGGTGGCGCGTCCACTGCGCTGGACTTTCCACTTAATTAATTAATACCGAACCAAAATAAAAATAAATTGTTCCAAATTACCTTTCTTCAACAAGTCGCAGTTTTTTTATGGGCAGCATTTAAGACTGCAGCCAATTCCTCTTTCATTTTATTTAAGTGGTTTTTGCCTTGCACATAATTTGTAGCCAAGTCCGGATGTAACTAAATAAACTCAATCAAAATTCTCATTTGCTTCGGCGTGGCTGGCTTTAATGAAAAATATGTAAGACGTTTATTGTTATTAATCAAACAGATAACAAAGATTAATTATGTGCTAACATTTTGCAATTTGTGAATTAATTCGCCGGCACAAAACACAAAAACGGAAATAGTTTCACAAAAATTTCATTAACATTTCTATGACGTCTAGTGCTTCTGAGAGATACCGAAAGTTCTCAAACTTTGTGTTAAGTGAACGATGAAGGACGCAATGCGATGGCAGTTAAATTACGTAAATCAAATTAATGACGAGGTCGTTGACTTGGGTTACGGAATGAGAGCCCAGATTGGCTACTTAAATACCTGTATACTCAAAAAAATCCAGAAAGCGCTTAAAAATTTGTGAAAATAGCTGATGTCGCACTTTCGAGCAACCAAAATTTAACAAAAGCGATGGTTGCGTCCTCTAGCTCAGGATTGAACAAATTAAAGAATGTCGCCTCTAAGATAACTTGTACTTGGTCACTGAACTCACCCAAACGGTTGCCGTAAAAGCAAAGTCATGCACAGTCAATGAGCACATTCAAGAATTTAGTTAACTTAAGTTGACTAGATTGGGTTGGATAAGATGTAACCTGAACGCAAGAACTAGATTGTTCGGAAACGTCACTTTTCCTACGTCAGCCACATGTGCGCATATCTTAGTACGCTGTTCGAGCTAAACTAAATTTTATCTGCGGTTTCCAACTTTTCTCTCCAAACATCAGCTAAAGTCCTTGCTTTATTTCCTAGTTCCCTAGATTTAATTTATTTTCCAACTGTTCCAACTTTTTCGGTTGCATTTTACGTATGGCTATAACTGAGGCCTTAGCAGTCTAATTTTGGAAATGGAATCTATTGCATGCTCGACGTCGAAACGATGTGATCGCAAATAAATGCGTTCCACAACATATTTACCGAGAGCGCTTAAGCTAATTTGGAAAGAAATGCGTACGTACGTACATGGTGCTCGAGACAAAGAAGCCAACTCCAAGAAAAATGAGAGTTCTTTGTCGACAGTTGCTCTCTTAGCACTACCTAACAAATAGAATTGCAGTAGTACAATGAAATAATTCCCATTGACAGCTCTCAAGAAATGTCAAAAATTCACTTTTCCCACAGCATTCGCACCAGACAAATTTGCTAAATTAAAAATAACTGATTTCGTTTTTTCTCACACTGCTCCCAAAACATCAAGTATCTCACACAGGGAAGAACTAAGCGCTAGAACAAAATGGAGGATTCCACGAAAAACTGACCAGCAGCGGTTTTTTTACTTCCAACTAAATGTTAAAGTTTCTGCAAATGCAAAAACAAATTTTGTAAGTACCATCTCTTAATATTTAACATTTGTGTATCTTGTTAAAAAAAAACATTACAAGTTCTATCGCATTAGCCGCACTAAGCATTTCCATTCCCCGATGGTAGGTAGGTATATCGAAGATCGAACATCCGATCCACGACTGATTCGCTTTCAATCGTTTCAATTGGCATGCGCCAATTAATCATTTCAGCCTTCGGAACACAACAAGTTCCATAATTTCTCCCCCTTTGTGTGTTGATTTAATGCCAAAGATTTATCAATAGTCATGGGTTAGCCAGCAACGAGAGTACACAATCGAAAAGCCGCTTAAACGAGACGTCAAATCCTACTTAACTAATGTATGGATTGGTTGTTCGGGGATGCCCTTTCAGCTTGTAGCTGTACATCAGAATGGCTGTAGTGTGTGGTGGTTCTGGGATGATTGAATGATCGAAAACGAGGAACACTGTTGCTAATGAAAGAGTGATTCTGCTCGAGAACTCGATTTTCCAAATGGGAATAATTAACACCAATTAGAAATTTCATTTGGGTGGTATTTAAGGTATGAGCGTGTTTTCGAGTGAGACCTTTGCCACTTGAACGGACACTGATTTACGTTGGTATGGACTTTCACATTTGTAAGAGGGATAGTTGTACCAATCAATATTTAGATGCTGGTTGCAGTCGAATATTAATCAAATTGAATATTGAATCTCTGTTTGTGGCAAGAATCTTGTAGTAAATGAGTCTCAAAGGACGTTTGGAGAAGATCCGATGAGGGATGCTTCAATTAAGACCGGTTTAATTCTCTGAGTATGGTACTTACATTTCAAATCAATTTCGGCAAAAATTACTGCATGCTAAAGGTTTAAAGATCTTTTAGATATCATGTCGAAAGGAGCATTTGACTCTGCGTACTATAACAAGGTTTCTACAAGGCCATTAAGCCACCTACCTGCTATGACGTGGAGTAGAAGAGAAGATAAATAAAGAGTGGATATTCTGGCGAACAAATTTCCATTAAAACACAACCATTTAAATTTTAAAGGGTGTCGCTGGCTTGTTCACAGACGTAACTCACGAGTCAGGACTTCTGCTTATACAGCAAACCATATATTGCTATGATCTTACCTCAAGAATTCATTTAAAAAAGCTGTTGCGGAATCGGCTTATGTGATAATTAATAGTTGTTGATAACCAAAATTCATGCTTTGGCTTCACGTAAGGTGGTTATCAAATTTACTATCGCATTTTTGCAACGGCTTGCTTGTGACAGCTTTTAAGGTGTCGTTTTTGTGTTCAATGTAGGTTAGTTCGGCTTCAACTCCACCAAAAGTTTAAAGTTTTGTGAAAAAGTGTTTCAAAGTTATACAAATAAAAAATAATTTTAGTGCACTGTTTACTACAATGGAATTTTCTATGCTGCAGCGAGAAATGAAGAAAATAATTACAAAAAAGTCCGATTGCTCAGAATTCACTTAATTTTCTAGAACTTTCTAGCCCAATGCATGAGATTTTTAACCGACTGTACACAGGAGGGTTATGTGTTTCGCGCGTATCCTAAGTAAGTTCCTACGGGACGCCCTGTAGCCCAAACGTCTTGACCGATTTTAAAGAGTGGGGTGTCATTAAATTGGTCTTCTTTCCCGGAGTGTCATAGGCTAAACATATTATAAAAATATTAATTGAAAAACAACAAAAAAAAAACATTTTTTTCACACAAATGTCTGAGAGAAAAATGTCAAGACATGCAATACACTGAACTGTGAAATAAATTACTTTCTGATGTATTGACAATTTCGGTCTTGTGGAGTGTCTGCATTTAGTCGGTAATGAATTCATTTATTTTAAATTAAATATTAGATATTATTTTTATTACATAAGCATATCGAACACTACATTTGCGATCGACATGAAATGGAAGTGCTTTAAAGATTTTCGTAAAGTGCTCCAGCCATCACTCCTAAATCGTTGACAAATAAATATATAATGCACACCATTCACAAAAGAAACGGTTTAATCCTTTTTTTTTTAAATCAACATACATTTTACATATTCCATTCAATTTTTAATTGTTTTATGGAAATTTAACTTTGTACATATTTTTAATCATTTGAAAAAATTGTAATTTGCGTCGTACTTACTTACTAATAAGAAATTTTAAACTTTAAATCTTACGGAAGCTCACAATTGCGGAATTTGTATGGAAATATATTTTCTCCAAAAACTTTTTTGAATAAAAAAGGTTAATTTAAAAAACCAAAAAACCCGACTGACTGTAAAAAAGATTTAAAAAGATTAAAACAAGACACTTTCAAGTACAACTAATTGGCAGTCGGAGGCTGCGCATATTTTTGTCAGATTGTACGACTAGCCAATCTAGCCACCACACTTAATTACGAATTTTAACAATTGAGATTGGTCTGGCCAATCGCTTACTTCAGTTACTTCATGACAGGTTAGATTCAAAGTGGTCATTCAGAGTTTTGCCAAAGAAAAGCAAGGCATAATCTGAAATATTGGGCCTGAATATACACCCAAGGTCTGACCTCCTAGTTCACTTTATTATTTGTTAAAGAAGTCACTTGTGGAATACGAACACATCAAATTCGTTAGACCTTACTTTGCCGTACAATCAACATTGCAGTTCATACATAAAAGGTTGAAAGACTAGAGAAAAAAATCTGCATGCTTATGAGCTTGTAGTGAATATAACCGGCTTTGTAAGACTACCTTCACAATCTGGCAAAAATATGCGCAGCCTCTGACTGTCAATTAGTTATACTCGAAAATGTCTTGTTTTAATATTTTTAAATCTTTTTTACAGTCAGTCGGGTTTTTTGGTTTTTTAAATTAACTTTTTTTTTATAGATATTCTTTAGGAAGTTATTACCAACACATAAATTATTATTTATTTTAGATTCCTGAAAAATTTCCAATTTAACGAAAAAAACGTTTATGTTTCTTTTGAGGCTGCTGGATTTACCATCAGGAATAAGGTCAACGCATATTCCACCTGTAAAATTTGTTTTTGTTTTTTTATAGCTAATTATAGCATGAATTCATCAGAAAAAGACAGTTAGAAGAAAAATATTTTGTTCAGTGAGTGTGTATGTATTTTTTTCAAATTTAATGATTTAAAGAAAAAAATATCGCAGAAAATAAAGATTTTACATTCTATGGAAAGTAGGAAAAAGGTAAGAATATATTATATTGAAAAAAAGTAGAATTTGATTTAAATGAATAATTAATAATAACAATACTATTTCATCGCTAATAATATATAAGTAGGTACAGTAAAATATTTTAACCTAGGCAAAGGATATTATTATGAAACTGATTCGAACTCCGTTTCATTGACTTATGGTTCTTTTAAGAACGTTTAATCTTCAGAAGGATACGATTTAACGTTTTTAGGATAAAGTTTTCTTATGTATGGATCAGAATAAACCAACAGATTATGGAAAACATCCTCCCATTTCCGTTGCCTTGAAATGTTCTTGAAAAACTTTCTCGAAAACGCTTGATATCTTTGTTTCGGGCTTCTTGGGCTTCCTCTCTAAGCTGCCCAAGTGGAAGAATAGCATCCGACACAATTTCAGGGCTATGTATTAAAATTTTGTGCACTGTTGTTGGCATATTGTACCACAGATACTAGTGTACAAACTTCATTGCCGTATCCATGCAGTACTCCTTAGATTCATTTATTTTTTTCCGAAAGCGATTAGTAAAGTCTTGATCTAAACTGGTTATTGGCGATGAAGTGGCAGAGTCATCAAAAAATCGGCGAGCAGTGTTTCCATCATTTGTGCTGCTATAACCTGGCTTCGGTTTATCAACTAACAAGCCCATTTGAGTTCGGAAAAAATTCAATAAATGATACGATCATTGAGTATTCCAACGAAGTTAAGTATCTGAGAGTAATCCTAGACAAAACACTAAATTGAAACTCCCACATTAAAAACAAAGTTGCAAAAGCAACAAACGCTTTATGGGCATGCCGTCGCATGTAAGATAACCCAATCGGATCTACACAATGATGATCAGGCCCATCGTTACATACGCTTCTTTAGTATGGTGGACTAAAACAAATCAAAAGCCCGCCATTGCTAAGCTAAATAGGTTACAACTACTTGCATGTCTCGGTATATCCGGAGCCATGCGTACCTCTCCACATTTACATAAACAAAGTGGCTATCCACAGTTCGGCAAGTTTGATCCAAATGAAAGAGACAAGTCTCAGTGAACGTCCTGAGTTAAAAGATTTGTTTTCTGAAATTCCAGAACTTGACATGATCTGCGCGGTAACAGACCGCCTCCCAAAGACTTTATGTTTCGATAAGCGGTTCTCTACAGAGATCAGCAAATTAGATAAGCATGGGCGAGCAATAGCCCACCTACTTGCCAAAATTGCCTAAAGTGGTATACGGATGGTTGAAAATGAAAAAAGGTGTGGGAGCTGGTTTCCACGGACCTAACCATAATGTCTCAATACCGATGGGGGCTAGTTCAAGCGTGTTCCAGGCTGAACTCCACGCCATCCAAGAGTGTGCTAGTCACATATTCAACACTGGGTATTAAAGGCATTCTCATCCATATATTCACGGACAGTCAAGCAGCTATTAACAACCTTAGCTGGCATATTATTGACTCCAAATCGGTACTAAGCTGTTTCAACGCCCTTCGAACGCTTGGCCTCAGGAATAAAACCAATCTCTGGTGGATTCCGGGCCATGAGGGTTTTGAGGGAAACGAGAAAGCCGACGAAATGGCCAGATTGGGCTCTGAAACTCCTTTCACAGGACCTGAACCCTTCTGCTATACTCCCAAATCATCTATAAATTTTGCAATCAAAAGATGGGAACACACAAAATGTATTTCATATTGGGAGAGCATCCCAGGTCTAAGACAGGCCAAGCGTGCTATACAGCCGTTCAATAAAGATGCCAATAGAATTTTAAATCTAAACCAGACATGATATCAAAAATCTTACTGGTTTCCTCGCACCTACGATATCACCTACATAAAATAAATTTAACCGACTTCTCACCCTGTCGGTAGGGCCTTAGGCGCTAGTTATAGCCATACGTAAAATGCACCAGAAAAAGTTGGAACAGTATGAAAATTATTTTTTTTTTTCGATTAGGCGATCATAGACAAAATTCTGTCAGAAAATGTTTTCCCTACGAAAACTATTACAACAAATCAACACCACTGATGAATTCCATCAGAAAATAAAGTGCACGACTGGCTCGCACGAAACTTTCTCGTTTAGTGCGAGTCTGACTGACTTTCAGAGTCTTTAGCAAATCAATAATTGAGGACACAAAAGTTTTGAAAACATCCATTTGACTCTAAGTTTGCATTTTGGTCAAAATCGTTATTGCCGTTTTCCGGTAAACTGAAAAAAACTAAAATTCCTTTTTTCAAAAATCCTTTGTACGATAATATAGAGAAAAACTGAGTTTGCTATTGAGTTATAAAAGACCGAATTACCTTAAAAATGCATTTTTGTTACAATCGTATAGAGCGTTCTCGAGATATGTCAAAATTTCAAAAGTACCGTTGTTCGAATTTTTAGCCAAAAACTGGGTACGCAGTCCTGGTAACCTCACCTACTTAAGCTTAAATATCAATTTTGGTTGAAATCGTTAGAGCCGTTTTCGATCAAATCAAACTTGTACGAAAATGTTATATGGGAAGTACCATTAATATTGAAGTTACCTTGCAAAAAAAAAACCCTCCCGAACTCCAAATCCGAGGTTTGAACGTAATCCGGGAAGCCGTTTAGACTGTAGGCCCGTGGAAGGACGGACAGACGGGCAGACGGACAGACCGGACAGAATTTTGCGACCCACTTTTTTGAGTTGCTCTATCATCGTAATATCAGAATTGATTAAAATCTCGAGTTCGAAATTTTGTACGAAACCAATATCTTTCTCTTACTACGTACCTAATGGAGAAAGTTAAAAAAAGAGCGGTGTAAGAAAAAAGTTTCATTTGTAAAGATTCTCTGAAATTTAAGAATTTTCGCACAATATTTAACAATTATTGTAACACTATAATCGTGTTCTGATAAACAGCAGCGTTTTATTTTACTAAAATTCATTTGAAATCACAGTGTTTCTAAAAATTGCAAAGTTCCTTTTCAAACTAAAAAAAGGGTTACAGTAGCAACAAATTGTATCAGGATCCTCGAAAAAAGTGCCAAATTATTGCACAACGGTCACGTTGGTCACAGCGCGCGTCTCACTCACACATTCAAATCCGATTCGGACCGTTCCCTAGCGACATCGCCTCAAAAACCGCACAAAATCAAGGCACAGATCATTCCACTCAAATATTTAATTTCTTTACTGTTCCATCTGTCAGGAATTTTTAACTTTCTCCATTACGTAGTAAGAGAAAGATATTGGTTTCGTACAAAATTTCGAACTCGAGATTTTAATCAATTCTGATATTACGATGATAGAGCAACTCAAAAAAGTGGGTCGCAAAATTCTGTCCGGTCTGTCCGTCTGTCCGTCTGTCCGTCCTTCCACGGGCCTACAGTCTAAACGGCTTCCCGGATTACGTTCAAACCTCGGATTTGGAGTTTATGGGCTTACAGCTCGGGAGGTGTTTTTTTTTGCAAGGTAACCTCAATATTAATGGTACTTCCCATACAACATTTTCGTACCAGTTTGATTTGATCGAAAACGGCTATACCGATTTCAACCAAAATCGATATTTAAGCTTAAGTAGGTGAGGTTACCATGACTGCGTACCCAGTTTTTGGCTAAAAATTCGAACAACGGAACTTTTGAAATTTCGACATATCTCGAAAACGGTCTATACGATTGTAGCAAAAATTAATTTCTAAGGTTATGTGGTCATTTATAACTTTTCTCTATATTATCGTACAATGGATTTATGAAAAGAGTAATTTTTTAAAAATATAGTTTTGTCTAGTTAACTTAAAACGGCAATAACGATTTTGACCAAAATGCAAACTTAGAGTCAAATTGATGTTTTCAAAACTATTTTGTCCTTAATTTTCAATTCGAAACACCGAAAACGCTAATTTTAGAAACTGCTCATATCTCGAAAACCCCATCTTCGATTTCGATAAAATGTCAAAAACGAAGTATTTCTTTTATCCGGAATAATATCATACAGTCAGTATTCAGCTTAATAGTTACGCAATAGTATTTGTCCAACTAAACATTCCATATTTGCAACTGGTATGTCTGGATAATTTTACAAAAACAAAAACTTCATTTGCACCGCACACACGAGCATCGGGATATTCTATTTATAGCTACCAATGCAAATTCACAAACGCCTGAATTATTACATAATCTTTCTAAAGATATCGGTCTATCACGAGCAATACTTCCAATAATTGAAAACTTAAATCATATTCCAATCAAAATTAAAAACATGTCCTTAGGTCAAAAACAGAAACTGCTACTAGGTACGCTTGTCCTGTACTCAAAAATCAAGTGAGGAGTGAGACCTTATAAAATAGTACAGTAGACGCTTGCGACATTGCCAGTTACTGAGAGCTTTAACCTTTAAAAACTTATATTGTTATTTTATATAACTGCCATATGAGATGAATATCCAAAAGAGAATTTTGTTTTCTTTGTCTTAGTATTGAGAAAGTTTCGTTCGACCCAGTCGTGCACTTTATTTTGCTACTTTTCAGAATTTTGCAACAATTTCCCGGATTGTTAGAGAAAGGTTATAAATTTTAGTTTTAGTTTTACAATATACAATATAGACTGTAAATACTCGTAGATCATTCCCACACAACTTTTCTTTTATAAATTGAACCAAATCACTTTACCATTAGATATCGTTTAGATTGTTCCGCTTGTGAGCTAGACACTAGACACTACTTCTATGAAACAGTAGATGCACGTTTTCAAATAAATTTTGAAATGAAAACCTTTTAGCTTTGATTTTTATTTATAAATATATAAAAATAATTGAATATTGTTCATAAATTATACCTATCAACTCATTTTTATATCTACTTTTAAGATCGCGTTCAATTTAGTTTTAAAAAGTCCCTAAAAAAGGGGCGATGAAAGAAAAATGTGCCTTTTTCTGATGCTACTACGTAAATTTAGTATTTTCTTCCAATATTTAGCAAGTATTAGCCGTCTTTACGCTATGATGGGGAACCGCGTTATATTTTAAACATATTCATTTTGAAATCACAGTTTTTGAAAAAAAATTTAAGTACTATTCATATGAGCGCGAGTTGCGAACAAATGAATTTAATTGTATTTATGAATTGAAAATTGATTTTTATACTAGCTCAATTATTTACAATTATTACAGCAATTGAAAATTCTTGCAGCGAACTGTCCCACTTTATTCACAATCCACATAAAACATTCGCGGATCCACAAACCCACGAATGAAAAAATTCTATCGCATTTAACATTAAACAATGATTGAAGTGATTGAAGTGTAAAAAAATTCGCTTGTTCGTAGTTCGTTCGCCATTGGCGCTCATGCGAATAGTCCTAAAATGTGAATTTACCAAATAATAAAAAGGAACAAAGGAACAACAAATTGTATTAGTGTCCTCGAAAAAGGTACCAAATTGTCGCACAACGGTCACGCTGTTGTCATTTCTTCTCATCCGACATCCTTCTCGCTACCTAAAAAGGTCGCGTGTGGGAAAGCTCGCCTGGAATTTGCAGGAACAAAGCGATATAAGAACAGGAAAAATTGGAAGTTGTCAGTTCGCGACATCACTCACACATTTATAGAATCCGTCTATACGTGAACCCTTTCCGACACCGCCATTGCGGCAAAAACCGCACAAAATCAAGGCACTGGTTTTTTGTTGTGGAATTGACTGAAAAGTAGATCGGAAAAATGGGTAAATTATTTTTCTAGAAAATTTGAATATTATTTGTTTATTTTTTTTTTATAAACTATTTTTATAATTCATAAGCAACAAAAGCAAACTAATTTTTTACGGATTCGTTTTACGTAGGTATGGCTATAACAAGAAGCCTAAACAAACTTGTCGTGATCATTTTTCTTGATTTGATCTTAGAACTCTTTCCATGTATTGCGTTTAAATCGCGGGTGGTAGGAGAAGGGCTCTATTTTTTCCCCGGCAAAACTTAATTGATTAAATGCATCGCAACAACAATCATATTTTAGCTTCTGACCCAGAAGCTGTCATCGACTATATCCAGCCCTGAAGTATTTACATAAAAGTAGTTCTAACTTAGTTTGTGAAGCCTTGTCTCAACTCAATTGTTTCCATCACACACAAATGGTTGCCGTGATACCCAAATATACAATAACTTATCGCTGATCCTGATCCCTTGGCAGCAACTCTTCCTTTCTAACCCTGATCGAGTCAAAGTTTGCCGGCCTGTAAGTGGCAACATAATTAGGTCTATTGTCAGCACAACATCACAACGGACGTTGCAACTTCTCCAACAATGCAAAGACAATTGCCAACGGAAATTTGCATTTATACTTGTGCTCGCCAACCCCTCCATTCGTACCGGCACCGCCACTCCTACACACAGGACACCGGCTGCACATTCCATTACCATAATCGATTTAGTGGGTGTTAACAGCGTGTCCGCTCGTGCGTCTCTCTTTCTTTCTCTCGCTCTAACGATATCCCTGCCCGCCGAGCATCACTTTGCATTCATATGCGACTGCTCGTTAGGACCAATTGCGGTCGTTCTTCATTACAGAAAAGCGATTCGAATCCCCGTGTGAATGCTTTTCCGGACCAAAAAAGTCTCTCGTGTGCATATGCGTTGTCTGTCCGCTTGTCCGGGCAAAAATTGCAAATTGGCAAATCCGTCATACAGTAAAGTACTTGTCTGACATGCCCAGAATTTACTAACTATCGCGATATCAACCATCAGGAGCAGCAGCGGAGCAGCATAGTTATGTAGCTGGTAGCGCTCCTGCTCGTCAATCGACAAGAAATCTGTTTTCTGCTGGGCTGTCGACAGAGTCGATGTCGGCGGCGGCGGCGTCAGTGAAGGCAGCAGTGCAGGCGAGCTGCAATAATCATATGCACACCACACGGACACTCCGAAAGCTCCAGCGAGTGGATTCTCATTCAATTATTATTGTCATCGGGACGACTGTCAATGATTGACAGCTGAATACGAAAGTTTGGTGACATTTTCCATATTTGGTTCGTGGGGGTTTTCTCTGTTGGTGCATGTATCCCCACTCTCTATCGCGCTCTCTCTCTCGCTAGGCGATTAAAAGAATTTCCCATTTCGAAGAGCGCAGCTCCGTTCCGGCACTTTATGATGTATCTCCAGCTGATATGTTGATTAGCCAGACGGATAACACAAATAGTTGCACTGGGGCAATTAATTTGCTTGGCATTTAAGCAACACAACTAGAATCCACTATACCTACTTGCCGACAACTTTCTTTTCATGTCATTCCAGCCAGCGTGTGTTTAAATGTGGTTAGGGTAACCCCAACTGTATGTCGATGATTCGAACTATCGCGTCTGGGAGGCGTTCCAATTCACTAGACCCAGTCGAGCGATGTTTAACTCGTGCAGTTGCATGGCGATCAATTGGCATTTAGCTGCAGTAGCCATAAAATTATGGCAAAACCTAGGCATTGTGTGTCATATTGAAATGGGAATGGAGGTTATTACTACCGTACAGCTTTGGTGGAATTTCTCGGTTACTTAAGCACCGAGAATTTGCAAATTGGTAAAGTGTTCGAGTGGCGTATAAATATAGGATCAGCTTGAGAGAGCCGCGGGCTAAGGAAAGGCAAAAAATTATTGTCCATGGAGATGGAGAAGCATAAAAAGGAGTCTTATCCATTGGTATAGGTAACTATATTTTTCAGGGATACTCATGTCATGAGTTATACACCTGCAAAGTGAATAAAGCGTAAGGAATTTGTGGCGCACTGCGACCGAAAGGACTTTGCTCACCAATTTAGTCAATTAACCGAGAATATTTGACGTGAGGGATGTACGGCGGACGTCCTTTCCTTATTCCAAAAGATAATAAATATACCTGCAGAGACCTTGAGATAGCTACAGTATAAACTTTCCAAACTCTTGGCAACATTCAAAAAAAAATTTTTGACAGCTTATGACTTGTAAGTACAAAAAAAAATGTGTTTCTCTGTCAAAAGGTAGGTACTATTCGGATGTGTAAGGTTCTCATAGGTATAGTATTTTTCTGCTTGTAACCCTTTCTCAATTATTTCAACAATTTTCAATGTTGTCTTAATTTTAAAATAAAAAATTTATGGTACTACAATGTTTTACCTAGCAATAGGTTGCTACTTAAATCTTGAGATATGGCAACACCAGTATGTGAATAATTATGTCAAATTGGACATTGCCATCGTACATTTTGACATTTTTAATTGTTTTCGAAAGTGTTTGACTTTACTAATCTAATGAAATACAAATTATACGAATCGGTCTAACGGTTTATGATTTGTAAATTTGAGCAAAATTTTGGCTTCAAACTTCTGGTTACCAAACTCAAAAACTGTTGAACCTCATACGATGAAACTCTGCATATATCTATTCTATGCGCTTGTCCGCATTACTGGACACTTCTTATTCGCAGGGAAGCCTAACATTGTCTAAATCTGCCCATCACATTGTCCTTCTTCTCATAAGCCACAAGTGACAATTATTATTGCATTTGATGGTCCTGCTTCCTTGTTTCCACACACTTTAACCTGAACATAGCATTTTATGCTACATCCATCCTGTATCCATTTCATGAAAAACACGTAATTATTTGTATACACAAAAGAACGAAATATTATATTAAATGCTGCTTCATTTGTCATTTGCGTAGAAAATGGCATAGCATGAATTTCGTGCCTAGTAATTTTTTTTAGGCTTCTATTTAAATGACGCAACAGCCGAAAAGTTTAGTCATTTGTCCTAGGCGTCATTGAAGAGCGATCACACGGCCATTTTTTTCCGTCATTTGCTCTGCCATTTTCCTAGTCATTTAAATGACACCGAAAATGTTGTCCCAAAAATGGCGATCACACGGAACAACATTTAAATGACGGCTTTGTGACGAGATTTTTACGTCAGAGTGCCATTTAAATGACTCGAAAAAATGGCCGTGTAATCGCAGCTTAAGGAAGGTGGGGAATTTGATTTTTGACATTAATGACGTTAATAATTTGTATCCTTCAGTTCTATTTCGCGTATTTTACCCAAAAAATGTTATTTTATATATTTTTACTAACTTCGTGTATGAGTTCGGACTTTTATGGAAAATTTTGTGCCAATTTTAAAATAACCATGCTAAGGTGAATTTTTTGTGAGCTTTGTTGTGAGAGCTTGTGAGGGCTCACAACGGCAGAATCGGGCTGTAAATTTACCCAGCAGATGTATTTCACATTCTTTTTGAGGCTTGTTATAAGTAAACAACAAAACAAAAAATAGGGAATGCACAAAATATCCGCTGATCTGTCAAATATCATATGGAAATCAGTAATGCCCTATCATTCGATCGGGCACAATTTTCGGTACTTCTTATATTTAGTACGCTTCAATTGTTTTGTAATACTACTTCACCATTGTTTTATGAGTGCATTTTGTGTCGCAATAAAACAAGTTCCAAATTATTCAATAAACGAAACACAGTATATATTTGAATGCTTTCATTTATTCGTAGGCTGACGATCAAAACTTATTGGTGGTCTAAACATCACAATTGCATTGTTAGGAAGTGAATATTTTCGAAAATAAAAATAATAGCTTCACTTCATTATTTGATATATTAAAATCTATATGGCTTACAGATTACTTAATTGCGAAAACTTAGAAACCGACAAAAAAAACACAGAAATATATGCTTAAAGTGTTTAAACATAAAACAAAAATGCAATATTTTTCAATATTTTGCATACATTTGAACAAATTTGTGTTTGTTAGACTTAGAAACCATTTACATTGTTGTATTGCAACGATTTAAATTAGAAAGCATTCACAATTTACTAAAATTAATTTATAATTGTAAACGCTCAGGCTGAAAAACTGAGTATTAAATTCGCTCCTATTACGAAATTAAACGCCGTGAATTTGGACGGTTCGGCAAAACTTGTCTTCAAAATGACTTTGGGAGGATTTATTTATGTCGTTTTCAATTGGGATTTTCAGATTTTGCTCTCAGATTTAAGATTTTTCGTGCCCAATGGAACATAAAACGAGATTTTTTTCACAGACTTGTCTTCAAATACATAGGTAATTAATAACACACTTTAAAGTTTGACAAAAAAACAAATGTTTGGGTGTTAGTGTACCTAAGTATTAAGGTGTGAATCTCGCACAGATATCGAGATTCGCAAAGCTGCTCTGACTCATTGCGGCCAATGGAACATGAAATCTGGCAGCCAGCTGATTTCGAGAGCAGAAAATCTGCTCTGACTTTTCTGTCCCAATAGAAAACGACCTTAGCTAATGCCCGCGATAAACATGGCATTCTCACCATTAACATTTAACTCAATAGCTAGCGATAGTCTGGCAACTATATTTGTTTACTGATAAAGGGATTTTGGAAACTGTGGAGTCTTTGCGTAAACCACCAGACTTAAGTTGATTTCAATAGTCAATTGAAGCGAAGTGTATATATGAAAATAGTGTGAAATGTACAGTTATTCATCAAATTGAACACGGCTGGGCCGTTTTGGCATAATTTTTTTTTTTTCAGTTGTTCGTAATTATCAGGGGAAAGTTGATACGAAAGGAAATTTTCGAAAGCACTCCGGAAAAATCGGAAAAATAGAAAAATCGAATATAAATTTCGTCTATGGAATTTTGTGTGCAATAGCTGTTCCGAAATAGCTGTTCGAATGGAAAAAATAGAAAATTCTTAGTGGAAAACTGGGAAAATTATTCAAAAACTCGAAAAATGTTGATGCAAAGTTTGAAAATTCGTTGTGGAGCTTGGAAAATTTCGGATAATTGTGAAATTCATTGGGATAAAAGAGGTTTTGCGTCCATAAACATTTATTGAAGCTCCTTGACTCAACAAAGCAAAATATATGTTAATTTATTTTAACGCCTATCAAGCAGGTTGGGGTAAGCTAGTATTTTTATTCAAAGGAGGCTTGACGAAGGATTTTAATAAGTTCAATCATGTTATTGATTTCAACCTAACAAAGTTAAATTTACAATAAATTTTAATAAATAAATAGATATAGATAACTGTGATGTAAACTACCCACTTAAGAAACACCCGCCCATCCATATAATGTTGTTGGGATCGCACTCGATCTTATCTGTCATTCATTTTTTTGTTCCTTCTTCTTTCCCCAGCCACCATTGAAACCAGACGTACCTAATAGAAAATATTATAAGCAATAAAAAATCTAAGTGAATCCAGAAGAGTGTGTTTCCTTTCAATAAGTTCGGACGGCCCCACAAAAGACACCACAATAACCGTGAGATTCATTCACTTGGAGACGATAAATCACCGATCTCTGAAATTCTGCGAATGAAAACTATTTAAAATTCCTAACGAGACCATCCGCACCGCTCAGGCTCTTCGAACCTCTCATAAACCTTCTTTCAACCGAAATCGATTGACCAATTGCACAAGGTATGACTTGGAACTCCGTCTGACATTAAGCCGATTTAAGTTCCCACTGATTAACTTGTTAAAATCTTAACCCCACTGTACAGTGTACAATGAGGATGACGGCTTATTAAACTTATTAGCCTACACTCATACTCATATATGCAGCTCGCAACGTACTTACAGCAGCAAGCATTTAATGACTCAAGCCACTCGCAAGGCTTCACAGTTCACGCCGTCGTCGTAGTTGGCGTTGTCATCGCGTCGATCGAAACAAAGTTACAGACGTTTAAAATATTTAATGAAAATAATTTTTACATTTTTATTGCCCAGCTACAAGCATTGCCACGATCGTGGCGTCGTTGTCGTGGTCAGCGCGCATAAGCCCGGCTTAATTAATGTCCATATAAACCGCACCGCGCAGTCATCTGTCTAATGAAATCTCAGGAAGAATGCGCCGTGTCGCTGCAGTTCCTGTAGCTGTTGTCGATCTGTGCGCGCTTTGTCTATTTCACTGTAGAGTAAGTTACACGCGAGCGTGATGCGCGCTTATCGCGAAAGCCTTCGCTCATAGTACACATCCGCCAGTGTGCGCAGCGCTCCAGTGTTGATGTTCAGACAGTGACAAGACACCGTTGATGATGCGACGCGCCTTCAGGTGAATGCTATATCCACCTGCATCCATGTAGCACCATAACCGCTGCGCACAACATGCGTAAGTAAGTGCACAAGCACATCATCCTCCCGGACCCAGAGGCTGTTCCGTGTGCAGTGTGTACCCGTATCTGCGACTACTTGCTGCAACCGAAATGCGTGAATATGAAAAATTAATGGCGTATTTATGCTACACGCTAAGTAAATGAATTTAGAATGTACCGCCGCACCGTAGCTGGAGAGCAAGCATAGCAACCAGCGAACGGGGGGGTACCCATCCACCAGATTGATGCAATTCACAGATAATTAAATGTAAAAGTTAGATTCAGCTGAGAAATTTATTGATGATGCCTCGGTTGCTGTTGCTGTTGCTAAACTGGGACCAGGCGAGATATACTCTTTTGCGTGTTACTTTGAACCGAAGGTGAATGCTGTGCGTCATTATGAATGCAACCAGATGCATCTACAACAGGTCGAGACTGAGAGAGGCACTCGGAGGATGTGGTGACGGTCGGTGCCGTGTGGGGTGGTTTTGGCTACATTTTTGTATAATCACCTGCGAAGCTCTTAGTTGCATACTTTTTAGGCGAGAGTTGCAGCATTACACTGAACGTAGCAAGTCAACTTTCTATCCTTGTGCCATTTTTTATGAGGCTTCAGCATACACTTGAGTGTTTTCGTCTCTAATAGCTTCTCAGTCTCATCTCTCCCAGATGATGTAAGTGCGGTCTTTTGCATGAAAGTGTGCCTATATGTCTTCTGATTGAAGTTGGTCTTCAGGTACGATGAGAGGAGAAAGGAGTGAGCATCAGTAGTCGTTGAAGCAACTGTTTAGGTAAATTCAAAGGAGCAGGAGTGAAAGTCTTCGGTAGACTCTGTCCTTTCAAATTGAAGTCTGAGACTCTAGTCTTGACAAAGTAAGGTGCCCACTTAGGGAACTGGCAAAGAAAGTGGAACCTGTTCAGATGTCAATATGCTTTTAGGGTTTCGCTTAAGAGGATTAAGGGCTGAACATATTTGTAAGGTCAAATAAAACGTCTTTGGGTATTCTTCGCATATGCCAAGAAGCTATGTAGGTGGTCAAGTAATGTAGAACACCTAGTAGGCTATTATGCTCCAGGTGGTTAAGCCGGCGATCATGTGGCAATCAATGCTATAGGTTCACATCCAAAGTCTACGAGACTACAAGCCATGCGCGGAAACAACCAGTATTGAAGAAGATTGTTAATAAAGCTCTCGAAGACTAAAAAAATGCTAAACTAAACAAGATCTACAAAATCGAGCAGTGCAAAACAAGGCCAACAAGGAAAGAGTATCATGCTAGGAGAAAGTTGTGAAGAGCGCCCAAGCTATCTTCCATCAGCTCAAAAGTTTGAAGGTTTTATGGGAAATCCAAGAAAAGGGCTGCCTATTTGTAGTGTATAAATCTATGTCTTTCCCGATGTTTCTTTGCACTTTGTTCTTTCCGAAGATTTCTCTTCTCAGTCCCAAATATAATTTTTAAAAAAATAACGTGCAAAACTGCGTCGCACGAAACGTTCTCGTTGATCAAAAGTTCGACTGGTTGTTTTCTTATTTTATTGGGAAGGTAAATAAAACCTACGAAGAAACGGTTCATAAAATATAGAAAAAGAAATAGTCTTAAATAAGATTCACTTTTGGGTTATTCTTCTGAGTTCTGATATGACAATGTGAGTTTTTAAAAGTTGAAGCTCTCCAGTAACATTCAATTATCGCAAGTTCTGGTAAGATAGTTATAAGCGCCTGTGTCAATTGAGTTAATTTGGCTTTCATCTTCTTGTCGAAAATGTTTATTCATAAAAATAATTTTGCCATAGAGAAGATAATTCATTGATTAAGCAAAAATACTCTGAAAAGCTGGCAGCACTCTAGCACTTCAGTGTCGCTTTTGGGTAGAGTCCCAATTCCCAAATGGTAAGCATTATTTTAGGATGCATATTCAATATTGTTGAAAAAAGAAGAAGTGGATTGCATTTGCTAAAAATAAGTATTGCGTATTATACAAATATACCATAGATAAGTGAAAATACATAGATCGTGATTTTTGTAGTAATTTTTGAGAAATTATCGAAGAACTGAAGTCTTCGAATTTTTTTTTACTAATACTAAGTATGGGATCTTATTTATAATACTTATTTTGGTCAAAATCGTTAGAGTGGAATTTTGTTAGACTGTGCAGACAAAACTGTACAAAAATATTGCAATGAAAAGTTTACGAATTCGAAAATGGGGTTTTCGAGATATGAGCAGTTTTTTTTTTAAATTAGCGTTAATTTTGAAAACATCTACTTGACTCTAAGTTTGCATTTTGTTCAAAATCGTTATTGACATTTTCAGGTAAACTCAGCAAAACTAAATTTTTAAAAAAATTCTATTTTCAAAAATCAATTAAACGATAATATAGAGAAAAGCTGAGATTGCTATTAAGCTATAAATGACCACATTACCTTAGAAATTAATTTTTGTTACAATCGTATAGGTAGACCGTTTTCGAGATATGTCGAAATTTCAAAAGTACCTACCTACCGTCGTTCTAATTTTAAGCCAAAAACTGTGTACGCAGTCATGGTAAACTCACCTACTTAAATTTAAATATCAATTTTGGTTGAAATCTTTATAGCCGTTTTCGATCAAATCGAACTGGTACGAAAATTGTATATGGAAAGTACCTACCATTAATATTGAGGTTACCTTGCAACAAAAAAAAAAAAAAAAAAAAACAGCCCCGAACTGTAGGCCCAAAACTCCGAATCCGAGGTTTGAACGAAATCCGGGAAGCCGTTTAGGCTGTAGGCCTGTGGAAGGACGGACAGACCGGACAGAATTTTGCGACCCACTTTTTTCAGTTCTTCTATCATCGTAATATCAGAATTGATTAATATCTCGAGTTCGAAATCTTGTACGAAAACAATATCTTTCTCTTACTACGTAATGGAGAAAGCTAAAAATGGAAAAGGTATAAACAGCAACAAAATTAACAACAAGAAACTGAATAGGTAAATTTGGTGCCGTGAAATAACGATGAGAGAAATAACGCCGAATTGGAAAACTCGGCGTTATTGCGCTTTCACAAAGTGAATTAATGCCGAATTTCAGAATTCGGCATTATTTCACATTAACAAAGTGAAATAACGCCGAACATTGCTTGTGAAATAAAGCCGAAGCAAATGGGGATCATGACGTAATCTCGAATGACAAAAATCTTGAAGGCTAAAAATCTCAATTTGAAAATTCAACAAAAAATATAAGTAGAAAACCTCGCACCTACCCCGTAACCCAACAGTAAACCCAAGCAGGGGGGTTGCATACACATTTCATAATTTGCGCAAATTACCATTGTCTCAAAAATTAATATGAATTTAAGAATGTATTTATAAATGCAAAGTGAAATAAGGCCGACTCGGCTTTATTTCACTTTAGGCCGACTCGGCTTTATTTCACTTTAGCAAAGTGAAATAAGACCGAACATTTAAATTCGGTGTTATTTCGCTTTCACAATGTGAAATAACGCCGAATTTTAGAATTGGGCGTTATTTCGCTCGGCGTTATTTCACGGCACCGGTAAATTCATAATGGAAGCAAATCATAATTGAAATAGTTTTGGCTGAAATGGCCGATTGTGTGAAAAAAAACGAAATAAAAAAAAAAATATTGAAAAAAGGTGCGTTCACTTCTTTTGTCTTTGCAAAATTTACAATTGTTTCTGCATTCACTTTCGTATTAAAATATGTATCCGATATTATTGCATAACTTTTGAGTACAAAGCAAAGTGTAGCACGAGTTTCTGTTTTCCGATCTGTAAGGGTATGTTTTTATTTTTGACTAGAATATTGGTAACGCTGGTTTAAGGTGTCTATGATTGGAAGTACGGCTCATAGTAGACCGATAAGATTTAATAGGTTTATTTTTGAATTCGCATTGGAGGTTATAAACCGAATATCCTGATCGACGTGAGTGGGGGTGCAAATAAAGTGGGAATTTCCGATTGTGTAAGGCTCCAAGTGGTTACCTCATGAAGTTAACCTGCGCGCTTTTTCCAGAATGAAATACGTGAATTGCAGTTCGATAGATAATCGTTTGTGGTTGTTTGTTCTGAATTTTTTAAGTTTAACCGTTAGAAAGTTGGAACCATAACCATCAGACCACACTTTTGGGTTTTTCAAATACGAACCAGTCAGTTGCAGAAATCTCTTTTTTCGCAGATATAAACCCATTTCTGTTTGCATCTATTCCTCCGAATTTCCAATAGAGAAAAATTATCTCAAATCACTGGTGCATAAAGGTCGCGTGGCCTAGTGGTTAGTGTGTTGGACTACTATGCGGGGGGTTCAGGTTCGAATCCCGCAAAAACCCAAATTCCAACTCAGGGTTTTTTTTCACTGCGCCACCTCTCGCGAACGTCTGACAAACATCCGAGAGTATAACTGTCATGAAAGAGCTTCTCAATCGGCCCGTTTGGAACCGGCATAAAATTGTAGAACCCTTCCATTCGTTCCAAAAATTAAAAACTCACACAAAACGAATGGTTGCGAGAAGCTAGGCCCTGGGTCCCTACAGACCTGTTGCGCCAACTATTATTATTATTATTATTATTATTACTGGTGCATAAAGCATATCCTAACTTATACCATGTTCCCACCAACGTGATTTAGCTAAATCCACTTGATTTAGCTAAATCATCTCATAAATTACGTGATGTACCATACATTTTCGTGATTACTAATTACGTGATTTAGACGTGTTTAATTTTTAATTACGTATTTGTCATCTCAAATCCACACAACATAAAATCGAACATACCTGCAGCGCTTTCAATTCAATTCAATGTTATTCGACAAACAAAAAAAAAGCAACACAAATGTCAAAAATATTATCCCAAATTCAATTTTCTTCGTGTTTCGGTGTATTTTGGTGTTTTTATTAAGTACAACAATCATAAATTGTTTTATTTTTGGCAGAGGTGTGATAACAAAAGAAAAACAACGGAAAAAAAACTACCCTCTCCGAAGTGGACGAATTCTTTCTGCTGGATGTCAAACTAAATCACGTAAAATTCGGTGGAGACGCTTTCATGATTTATAAATCATATGAGCTAAATCACGTTGGTGGGAATATGGTACCTATTAGATTAGTGCATTTAAAACACCCAAATTCACTCAAGCTTTACTGAACAAAACTCAATAATCAATGTCAGAAAATTCATCCCCTTAGAGTTGCATCCATATATGGACTTCCCAACTACGTTAAACACAAACAATTTATAGCAACAAAAACAAGTTAATTTAAAAAAACAGAAAAACCCGACTGACTGTAAAGAAAAAAAAATATCCACAAGACACTACACCTAACTAATTGACAATTGGAGACTATACGTACACAGCTTCGACTGCCAAATATTCAGTTTAGCATTTTTTTTTTTTTTTTTTCTTTAATCAGTCTGGTCTTTTGGTTTTCTAATTTTGTTTAGACTGTGACACTCCGGGAAAAAATAGGAATCTAGTGACACCTCACTGGAAAATATACGTAGCAACTGTGAACCTAGAGTCGAAAATAAAATTTGTTATTGGTAAGGCCCAACGTATATACTGTAACGCCGCGGGTATAGCTACGATTGTTTTTTCATTATAATTATATCCGAAACTGAGCATGGGTTTGTGTCTGCAAATTGCCAGAATTATTTTTAGGACATGCGAAGATATATTTTGAGTGCTATAGGACGCTAGGTTAAGTCTTTCACAACTATACTCCTTTGTGTTGTATTTTCGGAGTGGACATACAGTTGACGTGTCGTGCCTTATTAAATAAGGCTGACTTGAGAAGCTTTCTTATGACAATTGAACTATTGAATATCTATCAGACCTTCACAAGAAGTTGGACATTGTAAACACAGTCAGGAGTTTTGTGTCCGGGTTTAAAACTCTCGTCCAACACACTTCCCATTTCCATGGGAATACCGTCGCCTTTAAATCGATCCAAGCACCAACTTAACAGTACTAACATCTGCTAATAAAAAATATGCAAAAGCATAAAGCTCTTTCAACTGGCTAGTTAACTGCCATACCTACCTAGGTATGGCAAAAACCAATTGAGTCTGATGGCATTGTCTAACCAAACAACCTTACTCGCTGTCGTCTCATTATACCACTTGTACAAGATACGATATTTTCCATAGCAGCGCATTATCTTTGTCCATCTTAAAAAAAAAAACTGTACAATCTCGTACAGGTAGTAGCTTTGCGATCTGCGAATAAAAACCCCCAACAGCTTAGACGTCGCTGAATATCGAGCATCATCAATTACATCGCTTTATTATATTCCCAAGAGTGCGGTAGAAAATTAAAATCGATCGTCTAATTAACGCATTTTGACAAAGACAGAGAAAATAAAAAACAGCAACAACTACAACGACTCGTAATCAAATTAAGTTGCTCCAAGCAAACACTGAACACGGCTTCGATGACGACGATTACCCGACACAAACATGACAATACCAAGATGCAGATACAACCTTATACTTCGGGCAGATACACCGAGTAAATAATAAAAAGAAGCGGTATCTCATCATCTTCACAGGACTGCACAGTGTACACTGTACCGGTGCCCATATCATTTCCAATCGAATTTATTTATACAAAGTACAGGCACTGATGCAATGCATTTCAATAAAATTATAAAAACGACCCGAATTAATTTTCCAGAGGGGTGTGGGCCAATAACTTATTGAATTATCTATCGCGGTTTTATTACACGTCATTTAGATGAGATAAAATCAGGCTTTAGTCGCTGTATGTGCACCTATAGCGAAACCCACTTATCAATCAGTAAATACATCGAAATCGTGTTTTATGGATGCGTATTTTATTTATGATTCCCACGTTCGATACTCGTAATTCGTAGGCAATGCCCTTTTGGGGGGCCTCACTTTTTGGAGTTGGACCCACGAATATGAAAAGTTATCTCTGTATAACAGCAAATAGTCATAGTTTTATTATGGTCAATTAATCAGGCGGCTGAATTCTGGAAGAGCATTCCTTGCTGGGGTACAATTTATGGATGGACTTCCTGAGCAAAGTAATATTCTCTCGTACGAGTATCCCCGGCAGTCGGTGTTTGTGCGGTGAACTTTGTTTACGAGTATTTACGATATTCGAAATATTCCCGGGGTGGGCATTATTGTAGTAGAAGGTAGATTTTACTGCGATTACAAAAATTCCACAAACCCTATGCCGCTATGAGTGTGCAGTAGCATTGGAAAAATAGCAAGCAAAAAAAAAAACCCCACACATTTGTGGTTGAGTAAAAAACGCTACTACCTTGTAAGACAGCTTAATTGCAGTGTTTTTAGTGATTTTAGCGTGCATCTCTGTGGTGGCCTAGGTAAACTTTAACGTAAAGTGCAATGGTGCGGACCGGCGAGGTGCATTGCCTGTGGGCAGCACATTTCAAGTTGAATACTTCGACAAAGGAACTAGGTTATGTATTTTATTTAAGTGGCGGGTTTATCATTAAATGCTTGTTTTGCTAAAATATTATCTTTAGACAGATTTTTAACACTTCAAACTTTAGGTTTCATTTTTATATAGTAGTAAAAAAATTACAAATTATCACGCTTCGACAGCGTTAACAATTTTGTTACAAAAATATAGTTCGGGGCACCATATTACAACTGACCATTGACCGTTTCTGTACATTGTCTAAGAAATTTAAAAAGGGTGTCAAAAAAGATCCTCCACATACCAATTTAACAACAGTGGCACTCCGGGAGTGCCTACAAAAATGTGAAAACTTGAACAATTACCTATAGGTACATGCGTATTTTTCGAATCGTCAGGAAATATTTTATTTTGCAGGAAATACTTTTAAATTGGTGTTTAAACTACTTGCGATTAGTCTTGTGTAAAGTGTTATTTGATTTAAACAATTTTTTATAAAAACTACCGTTCAAAGGTGCCCCAGCCTAGTTCAAAGCTGCTCCATAGGGCGGCACGCCACAGGGGGGCACCTTTGAACATAAGAACCTACTTCACGGAAAAAATAATAATAAATCGAAATTTTCATAAAACGGATAGAATTATGCGTTTAAACTAAAGCTGATTTACATTTCTAAAAGTCAAAATTAGTTACAGATCAATAATTCGAAAACATAGGTTTTTATGAGACTTGGAAGCAAAAAGTCTTTAAAGGTACACCCCTCCCCCCTAATATTGCTGAAAATATGTAGAATATTTAAAATAAAAGTACCTTATTTATTTTTTTAATGTGGATTCATTTCCTCAATTCAAACTCACTTCCAGCTTTTAATTGTCCTTTTATCTTTCAGACTTTTTTCTAAATATGTACTGATTTTCCTGCCTTTCATATTGTTTGTCTTCCGTTCTAAATATCTTTCAAGCAAGACTTATTGGTAAGGATTTTTTTGTCGGCGACGGTTGTTTTGAGTTGGCGATATTTCGGGTTCAGATGATTGTTCCGGAGATGGGCAAGGATCATCTGCATCGTACTCCCATGGTACTTCTGGCGTAGAATTAAATCGTGCCAATGGTTCATATACTGCTCGTTCTGTCAATAATTGTGAAGAGGAGGCGCCTGAAAACGACGGTTCGAAATTCGATGTTGAAATTTAAGTCTTCGGAGGGAAAGTGTCTGAATTTTTTTTTACAATTTTTCCTGACGAAATAGCATATTTCGTACATAGTCAGTCGTCCTGATTCACGATTTCAAAAATTTCGTCATCCAATTCCGTCGTTTCCCGGACAGCTCCACCCGTGTTATTGTTATTTATGGCTTTTTTCGTTCTTTTTATCACACATTTATAGCGTGTTTCAACTGGTATAGTATTAAGATTCGAACCAAATTTCTTGTTGGTCTCCGGAGCTTTGTGTGCCCACATCTGCTTCTTTGTGATGATTTTTTTTTAAAGGGCCAGACACATTTGATCAAAGCAGCATACAAATTGAGCATGAATTTAGTTTCCGAGTTGCCCCACTTTATTACTGTTGTTCTACTTTGGTCATCTACAAATCAAAATTCCATATTAATATATTTTCTTTCATTCATTTATTCGTACTTACTTTGACTAATTGTATTCTCGACTTCAGGTATATTTTGGTCTGGTACCGCCAATTGGGGTGTGACGTGTGAGGATGGCTCTTTTAAATTATAATTTGAGTATTCTTAACAAGATATTTAGAATTATTTTTACCTGTTAGAACATACGTCTCGCAAGCCAAATCATTTAAGCCATAAAAATGTGCCACTTCCGAATATGGAATACGTACCAAGTCTCCAGCTATTGAATTGTTTCATGCCATAAATTTACAAACAGTATGTAAGGTTCCAGTTATAGCCATAGGTACGTAGAACGAAAACGAATAAATGGAGTGAGAAGTTCAACCGAAAAAAGTCTTCGTATACGGAAAGATAATTAATTCATAAGTAATTCTCCAAATTTGTTTAATAAATCGACTTTGTAATTATCTGCTTTCTTGTAAGCTACATTCGGAGATAAAGATTTGCAGGAACCTTTCAGTTGTTGTTCTTTGTCTCTTTATTTTTCCCACGAAGCGTGGGCATTTTTCCTTTTTTACCGAACTCAAATTCCCTTGTTGTTAATGAAAAAATCAACCTTCAGTATAAAAATCGCAGTTTTTAATGATCATTGTTGGTATACTAGAAACTGGGATTTAACTTGCGATTTTTATACTAAAGGTTGATTTTTTACAATTTTTTGTGGACATTTAGTGTGTAGCAATGTAATTCGAAAGTTTTCGTCATCAGATTCCTGATACATATTTCCTAAATTTTGATGCATTATTTCTGCTTGGAACGGATGGTTTTTGGGCATCAAAAATTCTGCAAAAGGGTAGAAATACCACGATGTAGGATGACTGCTAGGTTAGGTTAGGTAGGCGGGCTGGCGTGGAGTACTCCGTGCCACACTCAGGTCAATGTTGACCCATTGTGATGCCCATTGGGGGAAAAGGGTTGTCCCTTACCCATGTTGACCCTATCTATAAATATGTGTGATTAATTACTCACTGTGCCGTTGGATACAAACCATCCTGTGGATTTGATGAAGCTCATTATCTTGTCTACTGGTGTGCTAGATAGCTCGTCTATGTCCTGAAAGAAGTGTCTCCCTTGGAATCTGTGCCTATTGTGTTGGAGGCTCGGGCAGTGGCATAGGAAGTGGGTTGTGTCCTCAAGAGCATCCTCATCGCCGCAGCCTCTACAAAGTTCTTCTTCCGTCAAGCGTAGTTTCTTCATGCGTGGTACCGCAGAGTGTTGTGCCCCGTTAGGATACCTACGATGATGGAGAGGGATTTCCTATCCTTTCGTATTAAACTCGCGGTTCTTGCTTCATTGAAGCTTGGCCATAGCATTCTTGTAGTATGGCAAGTTTCTAGTGTGGTCCACCTAGCGTTCGCCTCCCTTGTGGCTTTTCTCCCTGCTTCAAGCTTGAGTAAGCAAGGCGGGATATTCACAGAGGGATCGGCTTGTTCTAATACAGCTGCTGAACCTTGTATAGCTAATTCGTCCGCTTTCTCGTTGCCTGGAATACCTTCATGTCCCGGAACCCAGCAGAGCAATACCTTATGCTGAGTGCCAAGAACATCGAGTTCTTCGCGACAGCATTTCACAAGTTTTGATTTTATTTCTGTTGCAGTTAATGCTTTTATAGCTGCCTGGCTGTCGATAAAGAAGGTAATACCTTCAGGTGGTATTGCCCTTATCGCAGACTAACTATTTCTGTAGGATCAAAGAATGACCCTTTTCATTCAGTTTCCAGTTTACTGATTGGCTTATTCTCATGGCGCTAATGGCGGCTGAAAGTTGTACCAGTTTCAGAAACAGAACCTTTTACAAAGGCTTTAAATATAACTTAACCTTGCCAACACATCCCTTTGCAATTAGCCAGCATCGATTAACGAACACACTCCTGTGTTTTTTGCGTTAGGCCCAAGCTATAGCCATATATACGTAAAACGGAATAGTACAAATTTTCGTTTGCTTTTTTGAACGACTTAATCCTAATGGTTGAACTCAATCTCGGTCTTAAAATGTTGCTCATGAATTAGTTAGTTAGTTTATCTAAACTTTTTCCGATCTACTTCTCAGTCAATTCCAAAAAATATATTCATAACGAAACACTTTTTTCATTTGCATTCTTCTTTGTTTAAAAGGAATAAAATCTCACTTGAACTGAAAAAGCGACCATCTTCATTATTTAAAAAAGAAGTGAGGGCCACTGCGAGCCGCAAAAAAAGATAGCATACTCAAGGGAATATTGCATCCGTAAAGTGAAGAAGATCCAAAATTCAACGTCGTTTACAGCAGCTTACAAGGTTACAAGTTCCACAATCCACTTTCCATCATTCGATAGAAGTTGAATGACCAGCGTTTTCGATGAAGTAGCCCAGAATCCACTGAAAAATTGTGTTCTTCTCATTCCAGGCTCAATGGGTATGTCAATAAGCAATGCAATGCCAGACTGCAGTTTGTTCTTGGAAGTCCACAAGTACCATTTTTGCATTCCTTTAGTCCGTTGAGGTCTACTTATACTTGTGTACGCCACCTAAGGCGTATGGTCTCTTCGGGATAGACTCGAAAACTCTCGGGCTGGAGCAAGTGTGGTCATTCACTGTTACCATCTTAGACGATTGATTTAAAACTATTTTTGCAAAGTTGATGTCGCTGAAGACCTCAAACAGTTCTTCGTTGTTTCGACTCCTTCAAAACCTGTCAAAGCCAAACGGGACCTAACATTTTTCGAAGAATCTTTCTCTTTTAGCAACCAAGTTATATTTAGATCAGGTTTCTAACAAAAGGCTAAATCATTCACACGAAAGGCTTAAATACGCAAAATTAAAAAGGCAATTTATCCGTTGGCGTGGCTTAGAATAAATAGAATAAATTCTTTCTTGTGTCCCCACCTGTTTTGACAAGCTGCCTGTAGCCCTGCCTTTACGACGACCTAGTTTTACTTAAGTTTGAATATCGATACTCTCAGTTCGTTTTGGTCCAGTGGACTGATATTTAAATGATCAGTGGCCAGGATCATACTGCGCCTGACAGCGAATTGCTGGTATTTTCCGCGGCTCAATTGTCTGCTGGAGTGTTCTTTTCAAATCCTCCCTGCCGAATGTAAATCAATCACCTTGTAGGTTTCTGTTCCGGCCTTGTATCCATGAGAAGATGAACCATGAAACATTGGCTTTGCAGCTGTAGCCCGTAATTGATCCGACAACTCGACCTTCGTGTTATTTCCTTCCTTCTAAAAGGTCGATAATCCTTCCTTCATTTTTAACAGTCAGCTCTTGCAAAAGCTGTGATTTGGTCTACGGCTTTTATTCATAAGCTGCGATTTCAGCCCTCATCGAAACCAGGGCTTCGTTATATCTTCGCTGGGCGCCTCTGAAGACACGTTGGCAGAGCTACAACTTATTTTGCACTTAATGCAGGCAATGTGGTTGCTGTGTTTCGTTAATTGAGACGGGGTGGGCAATAGTTCCGATAGCCTCTTTCGTCAGTTGCATAAATGGAACCAGTTATATACTCTGATGTCTGAAGAGGCCCAGGTCCACCCCGGACTGTAGCGCCACCTTAAGTAAGTAAGTAAGTCTGAAGACCGCCAAGTCGCCTTGTGTTTAAATTCGTCGATTAGTCTGAGTAAGTTTTCGAAGGTGTTGTCGTTCAGGCGGGCTTTCCGACAGTAGAGCCACAGATGACCTATTTTCCTATTCAGGCGTTAAGGCCACCAAAAACCATATCGATTTCGGGCTACTTTCGTACGTCTACGTGTACTTTAGGTAACTTTATTGTAACCAATCATTCATAAAAAATTCTTTGCGATTTTCCCTATGAAAACATGTTAAAGTAAAAATCCCTCGCTGAACTTGAAATATGCTCCGACACCTGCACTTACTTGGCTTACAAGTGAGGTTTAGCATAACGAGAGGAACGCGCAGAAAAAAAATCCCATAAAGATACACCACATTGTGTGCGCATGCATCTGTGTGGCTTTGGCAAAGCCACAAACAAAGCGAGCTATGCGATCGACCGACCGACGACGTCGACCGCTTGGACCTCTCAACGGCGCACATATCGGCGTTGTCTTGTGGCTCAAACGCTTAACGTTATGAGTGTATTAAAACATCTTCGGCCAGTTAATTGTTTGTCATTAATTGGTTTTTGCATTCAGCCGGTTAACGTGTTCTTGCTTTTTGTTTCATCCCATAATTGCATGTGTGTATATGTGTGGGTTATCTGCGATGAGATGAGATTGTGTAGATGAAACTAGATTGTTGGCTGTCGACTGCGGTTGAGACTGTATTTGGGGAGGGGGAAATAACTTTATTATCTTGAGATTTAATTCCGCGGAATACCATCCATCCCTCCGATATGGATATTCGTTAATTTTGTCTGCGAATACCTTTGTGGTTACGTCTCCCTCTCCTACTAGGTGGTCCTGCGACTATACACGAATATATGGGATGTCTCGCTGCAGCGAACTTTAAATGTGAACCGCAATACATTTCTATAGTTGATTGTGCAATGTGCACCTCAATCCAACGATTATTTTATGCAAATTGCATCCGCTACACATGAAATGTACCGTCATCGGTTATAGATAGCTGTTTCAGGAACTCCACAGGGCACAAAGGCTAACCGAAGGAACAAAAAGAAATAAAAAAAAACTGTGACAAAAGGCGTTCCCGAAAGTTTTTCGTGGCTTTTCTCCACCCTCAGGATCTCAGGGAAATACTGTTCGTTCCCGTGATCTACTAAGCACATTGTGCATTGTGTGACATCAGTGTACGGTACTGCAGCTAGCCGAAAGTAGGCGTAGATACGTTATATCAATTCAATTCTGTATGCCAAGTCGTTGCGCTTTTCCTTCATGTGGAGTGGATTGCATGCGATATGACATTATTGCCAGTATGAAACAACAAAACAAAACAAAGACGAGGACAAAAAGTTTCCATCGTATATGCCACCACCACGGCAACGACGACCACGACGAAGAGCGATAGTGTAGGTGGTGCCATGACGCGTTCGGTCGCAAAAGGATTTACTGCCTCCCATGGCAAATCACATTACCAGCCAAATGGAAACCGCCTCTAGGCACCCGGTGCATCTGTGAAAGGTGTTTGCCTATCTTTCGCTATGCATTATGCAGATGGGACATTTTCCTTTTTTTCTTTTCCGTTTATTTCAATAAATAAATAAATAGTTCTTAAATGTAATTACAATTAGACACAAATTTCTTGTTTGTAAGTCAGAAGGAATCCTCGGCCCACATATGCGCCATCTGTGCGGAAGGCCAGTACTATTGGGCCGGCGAATGTTTCGCGGACGTCAGCGTTCATTGTGAAGTCATCGATTTCGCTGCCGTCGTTTAGTCTTTCGCCGCAGAGGCGAAGTTGATTGATCACAATATAATCGGTGGGACAGTTGAGGATGCCAGCGCCCGCCTGGCCATCAGGGACAATGTCGTTCTCATCTAAAAAGATACATTTTAAGGAAGAATTACTTAATTTTCTAAGCGGGGGTACTTAAAATTTGCAATAAGTTTTACAGTGACAACGAATTTGACAGATGACGGCTAATTTGAGAACGCTTTGGTTTTTCATTTATTTGGTATATTTTATTTACCAGGATTAGCTTCGATGTCAGCACAGCATAGTTAAGCAGGATTGTCAACACTACACTACAACATCTACCTACGCTCTACTTGACACTTCGAGGACTCAACAGTAGTTATTTAGGGCTATCGCAAATAAGTTCGGATGAAAGTGTTTCCCTTGTCAGCAATGTAAATAAGATTAGGGAAATATTAATCCCGATAGGGGTGATTGTGATTTTGTGCTGAAAATCCTACTTTACTTTGCTAAGATCGAAGCTCAAAAACACGACTTATATTGTGAAACTATAGCAAATGGTGTCTTAGGTTAGTTTTTTTTCACATTCATAGAACTAGAGATATCCCATTTGGCAGATGGTTACTCATATTGGAACATTTTTTATTTTGCCATTTGGTACTGAGTGAGCTTGCTTTTGATTTTTTAAAGACCTTATTAGGCTGATGATTCAACCTCTCGAAAAGTCGAACTTCAAGATTGAGCTGTAAGATGCATTTACAACATCACGGAAGAACATTTTCCCACTAGATGGGACAGAGAGATCCGTTTGTTCGCAGTCAATGTCAAATAAAGGCGTAAAATGCGTAATGCATGTTTTTCCCATAATTATGGATACGTAAAATGGAGATAAGCACAAGTTTCGGCGACCAATATTTCTGCAATTACTTGAAAACGTTTCTGTTTCGGATTTAAAACATGTGAAATAAGAGTGATAAGTGTTAGTCAACAATGCATCAATCAATTAAAAGAAATAAATAAATAATAGTCCGTTCATCACTTCCGGAAGCCATTTTGTTTTATATGGAAGCGAAATTTCGTAAGCCATCGCTATGAAAATATCCGTATGCTGAACTTTCCCAGAATCCATACTACGTTTACGTTAACAAGACGGCCGACCAAAATACGTGTCACATATTTTTTGCGTGTTAGGTAATGCTATCCCTTTCAGTCACACGGTTATTTAGTATTTATCTTCCGTGTTAGGAATGTGTGGCCGTGTAAATGCACCATTAGGCGCTATCGGATACAAAAGCAAAAAAAAAATATTCAGGCCTATTCGGCAAAATCTTTTATCAATTTGTACCTTCTGTTATGAATTTCCATACAAAAGTTCGAACTGTCAAAAAATCTTTTACGGGCTCTAGAATTGGTATTCTGTGTGGAAAGATTTTTTTGAATTCTGTTAAGAATCATAACCAAGTTCCTGTCAATGGATATTGAATTGCGTGGAAGCCTTCTGGTAAATACTTGGGTGTATATCTTGATTGAAAACTGACGTTTAAAGAACACATTACGCAAACACTTAACAAAGTAAATATTGCCATAAAAATATTATACCCATTTATAAATAGGAATTCATCACTTTCAAATGAAAACAAAATATTAAGTCATAAAACAATTTTTCAATCCATCTTATTATATGGTTGCCCAGTTTGGGGACAATGTTCCAAATGTCATATTAAAAAGTTACACATCGTACAGAACAAGTTATTAAAAATGATGCTTAATCTCCCATGGCATCACTCTAAGCTAGATCTACATGCAAGAGCAAATGTTGAAATGATCTCCTTCAGAATACGCAAACTAATCGATAAATTTAAGATCAGATGTGATATTCCTGACAATCCTCTTATCAATCAATTAAATACTGAATTTCGCATACTTTACTGATATTAACTAACGCAATACTCAACATTTTGTTAATTTATTTGTATGTTATCTATTTATCTATGTTTGTCAATTTGATATTATTTATTTATTTCTTCAAATGTTTCTCCATTGTCAATTAATTTATGTTTGTTTGTTTATTCACTTATTTATTTACTTAATGACTGATTTATTTATTTATGTGTTTATTTATTCACCTATTAATTAATTTGTTTATTTATTTGTTTATTTATTTATTTATTTTTTATTTATTTATTTAGTTATTTATTTATTTATTTATTTATTTATTATTTATTTATATTTTATTTATTGGTTTATACATTTAATATTATTTTATTATACTTTATTTAATAATAAATATTTTTTTTTTTTTTTCTTAAATTGAGGTTTTTTTTAGTCGTTGCTTTTCCTCAAAACAAACATTTTTTCAAATTTCATTTATTTTTTTTTGTCAGTTGTAAACGTTTTCCAGTAGAAAGACATAAATTTGTCATATCTCTGTATTTAAATTATGTAAATTGTGCTATAACAAATTGTAAATTCTAAACGAAAATAAATTGATTGATTGATAACGGAATAAAAGATAGCATTTTGTGACTTATATTGTAAAAGATTTATACTAAATATATATGGTTCTCTATATAATTCCTATTCAACAAAATGCTTACTAATGGAGACGAAATGTAATAAATGTGTATAAAAAGTACAATAATTGAGAATAGTTTCTAAATTTATATTTATGCTTAGCAGGAAACACCCATCACTTTTGTTGGAACTAAGATTTAATAGTAACTAATTTGATCTTCCCGATGTGAGTAATAATTCAAAACTTACTTCTTTCAGCCGACATTTTAATGTTATTTTGCAAAAATTTTATCAGGTGCCCACTTAGTATTTACAAAAAACATAAAAAAAACTGTTTGTTTTGAAGGTTCGTAGCAGATTTCAATTTTCGAAGTTTTATAACAGAGTTCCAGAATACGATTTATAACATATCTTTTATGGTCGAGACCTTTTATGATTCATAACAGGAAATTCATAACAGAATAAAAGATTTTACAGACTAGGCCCAATTAATCCTTACAGCTTTTATAAAAGGTATACAACAAAATTTGAAATATCTTAAAGCCAAACTCAAATATGTACATAGATCAAATGCATTTTTGCTTATTAATTTTTTGTTAATTTAAGCAAAAAAAAAAGCATCACAAACTCATAATTCAGTCCAATGTTGACAAAATAAGAACGCCTATGAAACCGAGTTTAAATTAAATTAAATTATTTCGAAATGGGTTCACATAAATGTGTGAACATCAATTGCAATGGATTTCCAGAACAAGTAAAAAATCTGAAACCTTTACCTTACTGTTTGAAAAGTTTTAGTTAAACAAAAAAAGTACGGTCGCAATAAAAGTATCAATTTTTTTCTATAAATTCTAAGGAGCCTACAAATCGTCAAACTCTAAGGTAAAAGCGTTAATTAGAATAAATCCGAAATAACTATTTTAAGGAGCTAGTGAAAAGTGAAAAGAGATAAATAGTCAGTGCTTGTAGCACTGCTACTTGTGTATCAGCTGATGGAACTCTCCGCGTTGTCCATTTGGAGACCACCGGAAAACTTCGTTCCGAAACAGATCTGTCTTATGCTTTATTTAAAAAAGAAGTCGTCAGGTCCGTAATGAAAGATCCTTATTTCAATCCCGGTCTTTTGATGTTAGCTCTTGAGGAACCTGTGCACGAAAATGTATTAGGCCCATTTTATTCACTCGAAGTTGAACACAACTCGGGGAGTTTTCCATATTAAAATCCCGAAGTTGTGTTCAACTTCGAGTGAATAAAATGGGCCTTATTCTCTTTTCCCTAAGTGAAAACCCATACTGCCCACACAGTCCACCATCCTGAATTTAATGACAAGTGTGGGTTTTCTGTCAAAAAAAAACACCTGCCTAACAAGTCTTATCATCAGCTAATAAAAAAAAAATCCTCAAAGAAGTAAACCAAGGACTTTGGTGTATGGTATATGTTTGGCAGTTTTTTCTTCAATATTTTTTTTTACTTGGACATAGTTCTTCTAACTAAATACACTTATCAAAATCAAAACCAAAAATAAAGATCAATTAATTTTACTTACCGTCATCTTTGTTGATTAGTTGAAAATCGAACGGCACGCCGTTTCCTTCACTTGCATAGACAACCGAACACATTTGCTTAAGCCGCTTAATGCAGATCGCATAGTTTAAGTTGTTCTTAGAAAAGAGAGGGAAAAATATATAAAAATAAGTACCTCGTTTTTTTTTCAAACTTACGTAATATGTGACTTCTCCAGATTCGACAATCGTGCCGGCCTGATCGTAGTTAAATGATTTTACAAAACCCTCAGCCTCCGTGTAATATTGTAGGCAACCTTCTGGAGCCAAGTCTCTCACCAACTAAATAAATAAATTTAACAAACCGTTAAATATGACAACATAACATAATAGGACTTTTCCCAATAAGTGATTAAGTTCACATATTGTCGCAAAACATATAATTTTTTTTAATCTCTTATCTGTACCTTTGGGTTGGAAAAAAACGGTTATTAGGAATACATTTTAAACATGTGCTTTTTACGAATAAAACAAACCTGCATGATTTTGATGTTAAACGAGCGTGGACTGTTTCCCTTTGCGAATATGGATAGAAATATTTTATTCTCAATCGCACTGTCAACGTCAATGTAAACTGAAACAAGGAATCAGTACAGTCTTAGGATACTTTTTAAAATATTTTGAAAAGAGCTAGATAATCGATAAAATAGTGGACATCTTGCTTATTGCTTTATTTGCTATAAAAAATTTTGCAGCTGTTAACCTCTGCAAGTATAAATTCTGAACTATTATTTTTTTGCACAGAGTTCCTCACAAAGAACAAAATCGAGCTCATAGCTGCTATTTCGACGCTATTAACTTTAAAACCGAATCAAAAATTGTTATAGCCAGGTTCAAATACCCAAGTGTCGAAGCGCCGTACTAATATCAAATTTTAGTCTCGACTTCAGCACACAATTTCAAAATTTCTATTGAAAATATGGCTTCTGTGAATTACTAAAATTTAAAGACGAAACTAAAAATGTTTATTTGTAAAGCCTATAGGATGCTGCTCGCGCTTTAATTAAGCCCAAAAAACAAAAATGTCTCCAAAGATAAAACTAAGCAAAGCAGTTAAGCCAAGCAGTACGCAGTTCAAGCTAAACTTGTTAGACACTGTACGAAAACTCTCTACAGAATTTAAGTAAGGGTACAAAATAAGTAAGATGCAACATACATTTTCCCACAGCTAATTTTTGACAGATCGGAGAAAATATCGGTATTCGCAACCAATTTTGAAATGTCAAAAAAAAATTCAGATGTAAATTGAATACATTTTCAATGCATTTTTTTTACGTCTGTACATTAATTAGGCTGGTGTGTACGCACTCACTCCTATCGGGAATTTCCGTAAAGTAGTTTTTCGTACTGGTCTAGTTTCATTTTAATAGTTTGAAAAATGGGGAAAAAATGTGTGTCATACGGGCTTTAATGTATTTACAACTAGGAAAAATTGCTTAATATTTATCTATGAAAATGTGCAGTCGAACTCCCATAATGTCGCATGAAACGGCAACAAAATAATACGTCTATTCGCGTAGGTACGTTCCCGAGCCAAACACTAAAAATCTGTCAAACTTAAAAAAATTAGTGATACTCTCACAGAGACCTGAGAAAATACCCCAAAGTACCTACATATGGATAGGCTTCCAACTATGTAGCTTGAGCCACTTTCATTTTTAACATCTATTCCATATCACAAATAAATATATAAAATATCTTTTTGCAACATATGAAACGTAATAGGTAATAGGAGAACATTCGACCACCACTTTTTTTTTTAGTTCCACAGATTTTTTTTTTAATTTTAAGACCGATTTTGAATTTGTTTCTTGTCAATTTTTTGCATTTGACACAAATTTATCAGTACTTGCCCCTTGAAATTCTCTGAGCTGTTTCGAGCCAAGAAAGGAACTACTCGTTACTCGTTATTTTGCTAATTTTCTCTCTTTCTGCCATTTTTTATGAGAACGTGTATAGACTTTGTGCGATTGCGATCGATTGAACCGCGTACGCGAATGAGCCTAATGTGATTTTTAGCGGGTTGTGGGTGACAGGACGTTCGGATATCTACCTAGTTCATGTAAAACGTCAATTAGATTTGTCTAGAATAGGTATACGAACGGTCGAACGCCTTGACTAGGCAATTTGAAAAGTTTTTGTATTTTCGCGGTCATCGTTACCGTCGCATTTTTTCCTCTGCCCTTTTTTATTTGGAAAAGGCCATTCGCAAATTACATTCCCAAATAAATACGGTTACTTATCACAACACTATTATAGTGTTATACAAAATTTGCAGAGTAGCTTCAAAATTGACATCTTTTTCTCTCACCGGTAGTTTTTTGGACATCCCTGTTTTGAATTTGACTCTTCGAATTGTCAACTGAGTATACAGATCTTCCTTAACTAGATTTGTCGGTAACCTCTCCATAAAAGTCAACTCAAAAAACTATTCACTTGACTACTATAGGCCAATAAAAACTGAAATACCTACATAAAGTCAGTCAGCTGTCAGACATAACAAACGTCCCAATTTGTTTGTACATATTCATTGCATTCGGGTACCTGCGATCAATTAAGACTTCATGTGAATGGACTGTCAAAACTTGACACTATTAATTCTTTCGTTTGTTGGTATTTGAAATACACTATTCACAATGCTATGTCATCTATGCAAACAAAAATAAAAACCTCAAAATGTACACACACCACTATTGTCTAGCACAATGAGTGCCGCTATTTGGGCCTCCAACCTAATTATAGTTAAGATAACCCCGTTTGCATCAACACTATTTAATACATAGTATTAGCGTAACGATTGACAGCTTATGAACAAGTACCGCCACGCTTCTCCCATTCATCATTACAGTTTAAGCGAAAACGTGCAATTTGACAGGCGGTTACAACTGTCAATCGATTTACCCAGTTTTAGTAAACATTTCGAAATATCCGGTAAACTTTGGTCGTCGTTCTATTTTCACTCCAAACTCACCTTATCAGTGAAAATGATACAAAGGAAGGTTTGTTAATTGATCGATTATAGAATCCTCTTCGATTGTCAACATTAATTCTTTATTATTGCATGATTTACTGTCCGACATTTATTGAATTAACAAATTGTAATCACTCAGTCATCGATACGTATTTAGGTCGATTTCGGTGGCCTATTTACGTTGATAATACCTTTCGCTTGCAGTGGCCTGAAACTGGTACGCAGTTACAAATGCGTTCAAGTACTAAGTAAGATAATTGAAATTCTGATACTTAATTGAATTCGTGACAAATGGAGCATGTTTTGATATTTGAAACTGTGTCACTCGGTTGTGGATTGAAATTATTTCCAGATATGTATTCAGGTCTATAAAGAGAACATAGGAATAAAAAAACATAAGAGCTTAAAAATCGGAAAGGGGAGTTTCGGTATTTGAAGAAAATCACGGGTACGTTTTTCAGTAAATACAGTTGCACAGAAAAATAAAGTCTGTGAAAACAAATCATAAATCATCATAAACAAAAAAGAAATGTTGAGCCAAAAATTGTCTTTCAATATTTGCAGAGGAATGTGGAAGTGATAAAATATTAAAAATAACCGCTGTTTTTATTCCTAAAACATTTTTTTAAAAACATATGACATCCGCCATTTTGTCAAGTACTTAAAATTAATTTTTCTTTTGTGGAAACGGCGGTAAAACGAAAATTCTGCATGGGCTCTGTTCGACTCGCATTATACATAATAATCGAAAAAATAGAAAACGTTTTCCTAAGCCCGTATGAAACTACCTACATTTTTTTGCATTTTTGCCTCATTTTTAAGGTTCCGTACCCAAAGGGAAAAAACGTAACCTTATTAGTTTCGCTCGGATGTCTCTCCGTCTGTCTGTCTGTCTGTCTGTCCGAACCCACTAAGCCAATTTTGTTACCAGGTCTATCTCAAGAACCGATTGACATAGGAGGCTAAAATTTACACACAACATCCGGTATAACCTCTAGTTAAACGACAAATACCAATGGAAGGAATACATCGATTGGTTTTGGATTAATTAGTAATATGGTGAAAAAAATATTTTCATTCGCCCAAAAAACGGTTTATTTCTTGATTCACAAAAAAATACATAAATTCCTTTTTTGTAGATCATGTTCTTATCTATATATGTGCTGAATACTGTTTTGCCGAAAAGTTAATAGTTTAATACATTTTTTTGGGGAGTACAGAACGAAATAAAAGTAATATATTTTTAGTCAATAGTTTTTAATTGGGACAGGTCGCATACAGAATGGAAAATTGGCGTGGGTTGGGTACTAGGTAATAATTAGAAAATTAGATTCATGTGCGAGTAATTTTTGAGAGTAAAAATATTAAGTAATTAAATTAAACTAAATTGTGATGAATTCATGAAGAGGGGAAAGATTGAATGATATAGATTTCAAATAATATCTGATGTGTTGGACTTTAGCCAAATACGGAACCTTCGGTGCGCGAGTGACACTCGCACTTGGCCGGTTTTTTTTATAGTATTAAATCGTGTCGAAATGTCAGCTTCGTGTAAAAGAGACAAAATACTAGAAATAACTATTGTTTGCAAAACAACCACAAATTTTCAAACAAATTTATAACCGCAATCTTCGAAGTATCCCGTCACTATCCCGCCAGGAATCCCAGATTAAAGAAAACAAAAATTCCCCTTTTTTAACACGAAAACGATATTTTTTTCAGCTTTTTCAAAAATAAAAATTACTGTTTTTCACCAAAAACAAAAACTCTTATTTAAGTTTTATTTCAACATTTTATTATTAATTTAAATATCTTATAACTAAGAAAACCAAAAAATAATAGGAATACCTAATACTAATAGGGATTATATTGTTTTCTCCCAAAAAAATGCCCTTTTGTTAGAAAAAAATCGACAAAATTGCCGACATCCCCCCAATATGGCATCACTGCTGGAGGCAAATACCATTTAATGTGGAAATGTCAAAAAAAAAGTTTTCAGCAGCTTAAAAAATTGTAAATTGAATACATTTTCAATGCCCTTTTTTAGACATCTCTACATTCATTAGGCTGTTGTGTACGCACTCACTCCTATCGCGAATTTTCGTAGTAATTTTTCTTACTGTTATAGTTTAATTTTAAAAGTCTGAAAATGCAAAAAAAAATGTTGTGTCATATGGGCTTTAATAAAAGGTTGTTTTAATTTGTTCGATTTAAACAAATTCTTAAAATCAAAAGTCTTGAGATTCGATGAAATCAAGGCAAAAAGTATTTTAAAAATTTTGGAGCTCAAAAATCATTAAAAAAAATATATATGTCTTATAATCTGTCATCAATGTTTGACACATTTTCAGTGCATGGTTCGGGAAAGTACACGAATAGACCTAATGTGCGCCTAGTGATTTTATTCTAACTTACCGTCTTCCTCTTTCATTTTTCTAAATAAATGCAATGATAGCACCTAGACCCTGGTATAACGTATGACATCTGACATACAAACAAGTCCCAATACTTCTTATACAAAGTGTAAAAATTTAAATATTAAAGCTAATTTTATTATTTTTAGCAGAATAGTATAATAGTGTAACGGAGGAGCAATTGATATTTATAAGTCCATTCGAATATTTGAAAATGTAAAGCTCTGACATGCATAGTTCTAATAATCTTCTTTATACCAGAATCGCCACCAAGTAAAGTTTCAAATTGTTTCCCAATTCTCAAGAACTTGGTACAAATGTTCGCATTTTGTTCCTTCGAGTGAATTTTTTCCGATTCGTCGGCAAGTCTTCCATTGAAACTCAATGCTACGTCAACCATTTAACACTAGTTGGGTATCACTATGGATTTTTAAATGAACTTGCCGGCGAAAAAGAATTGAATAAAATGCGAATCGCCTTTGTTGGGAATCAACTGTCAGCTTTGCCAGAGGAGAGCAATCCCTATAGATCTAAAAAAAATATTAAAGTGGGAAGAGAAATCTTTATGGAATTGGATATTTGATGTATAGGTACAGAAATACTTAGTTTCTACGAAAATTGTACCCATGCATGCGGTGATCAACAACCATAGCATAGCCGGACCATAGCATGTCGAGTTAAGTATGAAAGATCAGAGTTCTCAAAGTTTGGTTCTCACTTTATAGGAAGATCATCAAGACGAAACTCTTCCTTTTCTTTAAAGCAGGTAAGTCCCAGGTATCGAATGGTGTCCCCGTATATGGAATGGAGGTTGGTCCCAAAATGTGCACTTATGTTGCTTGACAGAATTTAAAGATTAATTAGGGAACTATACTGATATGGAATCTACATCTTCACCGCACAAAAGACTCTTAGCTCACCTACTTAAAGCCACTCATACGCGGGTGGTACGAAAAACTTATCGTAATTAAAACCCGAGATATGAGATATGGGACAAATAACGTCTACCTATCGCCACTGACAGTACAGTTTCCGATTCCGATTTGTTTTTGGCTATACAGAATATAATACCTTTAAAAATCGCTTCCTAAGGTAGAGTTCTTGATGAATAAAGCTTATAAAAATGTAGGTCCAGAAGCAACATGTGTCAAGTAGAATGCCAAGCAGTGGTCCCAGATTGAGGGGAAAAGCGGTTTTTGAATGAAAAAGGGGAACAAGAAGTACAAGCTTTAGAAAATTTCACTTAGGGGAGGAAAAGAAGATTTTTATTTTGGAATTTGATGAAAAACTTAAACATTTCCAAAACAGTCTTCAAAGTCTGGGAGCACTGGGGTTGAAGCGTTATACACTATAAGACCTTTTGAAGGGGTAGTTTACTAGAACTGTGTCGACGATATCTGTTTCCTGGCAAGAAAATCAGTTTACTAGGCCCACGCCCAATTAAGGATGTCGAATAGTTGAATCACTACCAAGCTCTCACTACCTTTGTTAGCCTGTCTCCAACCTATCACTTACCATGCTGTCCCGTATTAATTCCGCACAGTATGGGCATGATAAAGTTCATGTTCTGTCCGGATACAATGAATTGATCCTGCAGGCAGTCCCCATTCGTCGGACGGTTGAGCTGGGCACAAAAAAAATTAAAAAAATTATACCTCAAACCTTATAAAGACCGTCCCCTCTCTCCAACCTCAAACATGGGAAAATCCAATCGAATTTGTCTCACGTTCGCTCTGATATTCACAATTAGAACACAAATCATCGGTTCCCTCACCGGTGTCGGGTAATTTGGACTCTCAAAGTAAACTATCGGCTGGTTTGACACCTCTCCACATCCGGCGAGGACTAGAATTAAATCACATTAACACTTGCCGTGCGAGACAAATCAGAAAAGTATTTTACAAACACAGCAAACTCCGGCACCAGCTGCGCACGGACCCATGCCAACGCCGCCCATACTCTTGCACTCAAACGCGTGATAGCAAGTTCCTTGCAACTCGCGGATATCACTGACCGAAACGGAACAAATCGAATTTTCGAACTTGAAAACTTCGAACAAACTGAGAAATCCTTTTCCCTTCGAATGGGGTGCGTGATTGTATATTGTCGCCTCCGAAGCTGATCCGTAGAGCAAGCTCTTCAAGCCCTCGCCGATTAGTTGGGCGGTCTTAGTTGTCGACGCGCCATTTGGTTTCATTATACTCGAGGATATCTCAGGGACAGCCACTGCAGCTGTGGGAATTTCAGTTGCAGGCAATCTAGTCGTTACTTGCTCTGTCGTTGATTCTACAAACTCAATTGGATCCTCGCTAATATCGTCCTTTACGATCTCATTCAGATGCGAATTCGAAGTGATCTCCCGCGATTTGTCCGACGGTTCGTAGCGTAGGTTGTAGGCCCGCCTGTAGTTGATCGGATGATAGACCGGTTCGTGGTACGTAATCAAATCGTCGGGATCGTGTCGGGTGATAAATTTCGCCGCGAATGTTACACTTTTACCGAGAAGTAGTGTCACAATGAACGCAAACCTGAGAACGGACTCCATCATTGTGGTGAGTTCTTCGCGAGTGCCGACGTCTGACTAGTGCAAAAGTGAGTGCGCGGTGATTATGATCTGTTGCCAAGTATTCCATCTTTCGCTGTTGACAATGACAGTGACGCTGCCGAGAGACGACTGTGGGTGGCGAGGCGGTATTTATGCTTGCTACTGGAGCATTAATTGTCACAGTGACCCTTATGTTTGTTCACGGTATACGCATTCGTAGTACCTACCACGGTGGGTGTGGAAGGAAAACGTTGCGTTGCTGCCTTAATTGATTCGTTTTCACTAGACGCCATATTTCTGATGAGCTTGTTCTTTGGCATAATTGGAGATGATTGTATGTTGTGTTTGAAAGAGTTGGTACAACGTACAAGACGGGAGGTATAGTTGGAGTATAATTCTCGGGGATAAGATGTCGCGGTTGGCTGCGGTGACGCATGGTCTGAAGGGCGCAGCCCATAGAATCTGTTGCATCCGTCGCGTCGCGTCGTTTTTTATAGCTTTCTTCTTTTTTCTCAGGAAGGTCTTCATACTACATTTAAATTCCCAAAAGAGGAAAGAAATCCCAAGTTATAAGAGAACTGGTGACACTGACAACCGATGACAGTTTCTCTCACCCTCTCAATATTTCCACCAATAAAAAGGCTTCCTCTCACGTTGTGTCAACTGTCAACGTTTGCGACGGACAGAAAAGTAGAAAGTAGACCTACTTTATCCGTCGCATCCGGCACGTGCGCTGCTTATCCGTTTGCGTCTGTTGCATTGCGTTGGGTAAAGTTGCGCAGTATTGCCGGTCTAAAAATCATCATCAGCGCCATTTCAGTGCGAAATGGTTCATCTGGTAAGCGCAGTGTCCTAGTGTCTCGTCTCCTAGGCAAAACAGTAAATGGGCTAAAAAAAAACTGTTGAAAAGGTGCAGAGGTTTTTGTTTCCCAAATACTTTTTCAAAACTAATGAAAGAGAAATGATGCCCAAGATTTGGTCATGCGGTTGAAATTTTATGACAGGATTCTGTTCAAATAACACTGACTGCTGTAGAGCTTACAATATTCAAGCTCAAACACTAAAGCAACTTGAGTTCTCCTTGAAAACTACATCAAAGCATTTTATTTTTATTTTGTTTATTGTTTTCGTATCTGTTTTAAGTCGTGACGACCTTTTAGAAACTATTCCCTCGAAAATAAGAATGGCTGCGAACAACATTCAAGCTGCACTCACTGAAATTCCATTGTCCCTCGAGCAGGCAGCTGGTCCTGAAATCAAGGCCGCCAAGATAAAATCCAGCTCGTTGAAGCGCTTTTTCAAAACTTCTAAAGAAAGTAGTATGCCTGCTAGCAAAAGTGACATAGCAACGAATAGCACTTCACAGACCAAGAAAGCTCCGTTACTTTTTAGATTTGCAAGTTTTAGCAAAAGTGATGGTAAGTCGGAAATTCAAATACACCCGCAGTTACTCCCGACGAGATTTTCTTCCAGGATTGGACACACCAATCGACGAAAAAGAGCCAGGTCCTTCCACGTCTAGGCCGGGAGCCACCAGAAGCCACTGGAGCTTGTCCAGTTATTGGACGCTTCCATTTAGGAAGACTTCGAAAAAATCCCCAACCAACGAGGAAGAGCCTGTCGATGTTGTCCCTCAAGCCGATGTCAAAGAGGTCCACCACCAAAACTGATCGAAATTCCTTGAATATTAATAAATAAATAACAAACCACATAAAAATGCAAACACCCCGTGCAAATCCTTTAAATCCAAGCCAAAAATTACACACAGCAATGCTCCCATTAGCTGGAAGCCCCCAATGCAAACATCAATAGGTCAAAGTTGCAGCGTGTACTCGTATTGTGTTGTCCTGTCGTTTGATATGGATATACACAGTGTCCCCTTTAACCGGTCTTTAGCTTAGCACATGTGTGTGCCAGACTGTTATGCCAATGTGCTGGCCAAATTTCGGCGAAGTCCTAGTAGTGAATTATTTTATTGTGAAAGTGAGCCGGTGCAGCGTGGAATGGGATCCGCTTTGTGCAAACGGTGTTAAATAACCTATGCGCTGCTTGAAATCAGTGTAGAGTGCAGGAATCCGAATCAGGGTCTAAATGACGGTAGGCGGAGGGAGTGGTGTATTGTTATTGCCTCGGATTTAGTTTTATACGTACATATGTGTAATGGTCGAGTAAATGTGCCGAATTATTTACCCAATTGCTGTTAAAAGGGAATGGAATGGAATATTACCAGGTGCAGGTGTGCTGTAAACCGCAGGGAGTTTCCTCTTTCAAATTGCTGTGATATATCTATGTCTGTATAAGTAAGAGGACAATCCGACGTTTAGTTAATCTCTTACTGATGATCATGGGGAACAGCATTTCACATCTGTTTTGACACGGACAACTCGAGCAAGTCTGCTCATTTTCCAAATGATTTTCCGCATGCTCCCTTTAGCCCTTTTTAGGTAGATTAAGCTCTCGAGAAGTAAAATTAAGCAGTTTGGGAACCATATTGTTGAGCATTCTAGCCCTGTTTTAATCCAACAACATTTCGAAGTATATAAGATTTTTAAAAAATGCTTTACTGAAATTGCTAAACTTCTGTAGCCTTACTTGGCAACATAGCATTCGGCTTTCGTTGTAGCGAGGTACCAAGCGCTTTGCCCAATACTGACCACTTTTATAAAACTCCTTCCAACTACCGATCGATGTCTATTTAAAAAGTCAAGACGTACGGCTCGCTTTTCGATTCATCATATATGAGCATTTTTTTGATTGAAGTTGAGGGATAGGTAGCGGGTATCCGACCAGTGATGCCACAGTATCTTCTTTTTTTTTCAAGATTTTTGAGCTCCAAGATATGTACAAGACTTTTTACCTCAAATTCATCATAACACCTTCGGTACCGGTGTGGAACGAGAAGGTAGAAGGCTTACCAACTAAGTTGATAGGTGTGGTTAGTTTTCTTCTTGGCTGTTAAAGTTGCAAATATTTCGTTTAGAGTGACGTTTTGCGGGCATTTTGGGTGAAGAAGTTAACGAGATAAATAATGCCGCTGTTGAATGCCGGGTAGAAGATTTACTTCATTTACTTTCTCGACGCTCCCGGTGGGACAGGCGAGACATTCGTCATTTCGTTGCTTCTGGGAACAATTCGGTCAAGATCTCCAATGCGTTGGCTGTTGCATCCTATGGCATTGCTGCAACATTATTGGAAGGCGGTCGAGCTGCCGATGAATCTTCTCACGGTTGACAATCCAATAATTCGGCGACAGCGAAATTGATGCGAGATTGCAAAATCATTAAGGGGGATGAATACACGATGGCGCATAAACGAGCTTTGGAGGCAGTTGATCTAACGATGAAGGATTTACGAGGTGATTTGAGACGATTTGTTGGGGCTATGATATTGCTCTCCGGAGATTTTCGTCAAAAGCTTCCCATCATCCCAAAATCGACTGCTGCTGATGAACTTAATGCGTGCCTGAAATCGTCGCCTTTGTGGCATGTCAAGAAGTTGAAATCGAGCACGAACATGAGAGTCGCATTGCAGAACGAACCATCGGCTGCTGAATTCTCGAGACAACTGCTGGCGCTTGGCTAAGGCTGTCCACCAAGAAACGGAAACAATGTGATTCAAGCGACGATCATCAAGGGCATATTCAGATTATTCCAATTGATATTCGTTCGATTAGCTTTTGCGATGACAAGCAATACATCGCTAGACCAATCGTTGGAAGTCTGTGGGATTAATCTTGAATTTCCCTGTTTTTCGCACGGTCAGCTATACGTTTGCCTGTTCCCGTCTTGGCATCGATGTCTCTTTTTGCAATGGAAAATAAACCGAAAAACATTGGTTATCATATCGCTCTCTACTGATTTCGATTCCAAAATAAATCACATTGAAGTTTTAACTATCTGTGTTTTATTATCGTTTTGGAGTTTAGATTAGGGTTGATACGGAGCTTCGACTCCGAATCCGATATGTCGGAACCTCCGGTTTAAATTACACCTCCGAATCCGGCTTCGGTTCCGATAAAATCACATCGGAGGTTTTTCGTTCGGAATCGGTGACGACCGATAAACATGAACGACAAAGAATTATCGAGTTGCGACATGTTACACTTACATACAATACAATACGGCTGTCTTTTCACTCTTTTATTTACTTTAAATTTTATTTAAATATTTTAATAATTAATTTGTGTCTGCGTGCGACCTCCGCCTCCGACTCCGATTCAACTCCGACTCCGCGGAGGTCGGTATGAGGCTTCCGACTCCGACTCCGACTCTGGTAAAACCACCTCCGTAACATCCCTAGTTTAGATGAAGGCGTTAAATTGGGGCGACACGAAGTTCGCCGGGTCCGCTAGTATTTTTTATATTTTTTCATTGTGCATTCTTAACATGACAGGAGTGTCCGGAATATTTTTAAAGAGTTGCTCTAATCTCACATACAAAATGGCACTTGTCGAAAAATTTTCAAATGACAATTGTTTCCTTTTTTTAGATTTTTATTTTATATTTTAAATTGACGCTTATGGAGCGGAAGCCAACAAATTGAGGACGATCCGATTCCTAGTTTAGTAAGTCTGACAGCTGACTGATTAGATGTTATTTAGTGTTTATTGCCCGAGAGTGGTCACGTGAATAGTTTTTGCAGTTGGCGTTTATGGAGGGAGATAAAATCCTGCCTGCATAGGGGAATTATGCTTAAGATGACATACCCGATAAGATGACATTACTTGCAATTACTCTCTGACCATAAGCGCCACAGTTCTGCCAGACACGGTTAGACATGCAGTTTTACGATGTTGTTTAGGCCACTAAAGTAATGCAGCTGCAAGTTTACAACGTGCTTTCATTGAGATAGGAATCAAGGAATTTCTTAGTGAAAAAATTTGCTCCAGAATTTCTGACAAGGTGAGTATTGTGTTGTGTCTGAAATGTTTTATGGTTACAGTTCTTTGTATGTTTAGTGATTTCTGTGTGATATTTTTGTTTCACTTTGTTTTCATACCTATATGATTTCTAGATATTATTATTTATCACTTTGAAGAAAAAGTATGTCATCTTAAGCACAATTCCCCTCAGTTGACATTTCGAAGAGTCAAATTTAAAATAAACACAGTGGCCGCTGCAGAATTCTGAAGAATCGAAAAAAGGCCCGGTGATTTTTGTATCCATTTCTAAAGCTACTCTGGCAAATTAGATTTTTTTTTTTGATTCGGCATAAAATTGTAGGTTCATTCCATTCGTCCTAAGAATTTAAGCGAATGATTGTCAGACGATAGACATTTATGCACCTGGCCAGTTACGCCAACTATTTATCTCTATTATTTTTTTTTTAAATAAAATTCAATGATCCACCCTATCAAGCCTTCTTCCCATAGTAGATGTGCCAGTACCCGCCCACCTAACACTTTTTCTTAACTAATAGTAGTTTTGAAAACATCAATTTGACTCTAAGTTTGCATTTTGGTCAAAATTGTTATCGCCGTTTTTCCGGTAAACTGAAAAAACGAAATTTAATAAAACATTTTTTTTTTTTCAAAAATCCATTGTACGATAATATAGAGAAAAACAGAGAAAAACTGAAATGACCACATTACCTTAGAAATTAATTTTTGTTACAATTGTATAGACCGTTTTCGAGATATGTCGAAATTTGAAAAGTACCGTTTTTCGAAATTTTAGCCAAAAACTGGGTACGTAGTCATGGTAACCTCACCTACATAAGCTTAAATATCAATTTTGGTTGAAATCGTTATAGCCGTTTTCGATCAAATCAAATTGGTACGAAAATTTTATATGGGAAGTACCATTAATATTGAGGTTACCTTGCAAAACAAAAAACACCTCCCGAGCTGTAAGCCCAAAAACTCCAAATCCGAGGTTTGAACGTAATCCGGGACGCCGTTTAGGCAGTAGGCCTGTGGAAGGACGGACAGAATTTTGCGACACACTTTTTTGAGTTACTCTATCATCGTAATATCAGCATTGAGTAAAACCTTGAGTTCGAATTTTTGTACGAAAACAATATCTTTCTCTTACTACGTAATGGAGAAAGTTAAAAATAAGACTAGCTCAGGTCAATTTTTAAAGACTTGTTAAAGAAAATTTAAAAAATAATGTTAAGTAAAATAATAAGAATTCAGGTACCTAGTTATACATTGTTAATAATACATGAAATAACGGTTAATTTACTTATTATGAACTATTGAACGCAAAGTGGCCGGATACTAGTGACTGGCCGGGTACACCTACTAATTCCTATAAAAGACGGGCAGTAATTTTTGTATTGTTTGCATATTCAAAAGTAAAACCGCAAAACTTCAATGGAACAAAAACTTGAGATGATTAATGTTAGTTGGGCTTGGAGTTCCAAATCATAGTTAATTTACATTAAATAAATATTCATATAAAAAAATTTTAGTTTTCACAATATTTTCAAGCCCATTTTAAACAAACAGTCTTCAGGGAATAATATAATAATAATATAATTTTTGGCGCAACAGGTCCGTAGGGACCCTAGGCCTAGCTTCTCGCAACCATTCGTTTTGTGTGAGTTTTTCATTTTTCTTGGAACGAATGGAAGGGATCTACAATTTTATGCCGATTCCAAACGGCTAATAGAGAAGCTCTTTCATGACAGATATACTCTCGGATGTTTGTCAGACGTTCGCGATAGGTGGCGCAGTGAAAAAACCCTGAGTTGGAAATTGGGTTTTTGCGGGATTCGAACCTGAACCCCTCGCTTAGTAGCCCAACTCACTAACCACCATTTATTGGAAATGTGCGTTCAAAAATCGATGACTTTCAGAGAAATTTATATTTTAAGCATACATACATACCTCTGCTCCTTAATTTTATTTTATTTTTTAAAGCATATTCATTTTATTCAAATATCACATGCAATCGAAAAATATTTATTTGAAACTCTATGTAATTCAAGTTCCTCAAACAAATGAGTTGAAAACATTTCTACGCATCCTTCTGGCAGACGTCTTTATAGCGTTAATTTCAAACAATAAGTACTGACATTCATCACTTGTGGGACACATTTCTGGCATTCAAAGGAGCATCCTTGCAGTTGTACGAACGAAGTCCCCACTCAAACACACACAGAAATAAATCTAAAATTTTATTAAAACAAAAATAATATTAATGACACTAAAATACAAACAACATCAAACTCGCGCAGCAGAGTCATTAAAATGCAAGCCATTCAACTTGTGGCCCGACTTCGTGTTGGCGTTCATTCATCTTTTTTATTTCCACTTCTTTTGTTTTGTTTGGTTGTTGTTGTTGTTGTTTTTGTCCCGATTATTTCAATTCTAGACAACTTTTCGCAAAGAGGATAAAAATGAACTGCACCTTCATCCTGGCGGTGGCTTGGTTGGTAGGGCGTCTCCCATGCGGACGAAGACCGAAGACGACGGCAGTGTGCTAAGTTTTGCCCGCAAGGAATGAAGGACGGAAGGAAGGCGCTTGCCTGATTCAATTCTGGTCTTTTGTTGTGGAGTTGTTGAAGAGCAACAGAAACAAAAACAAAATAAAACGAACGCAAAAGATTTACACAAACATTTATGTGCGTTTTGTTATTTTTATGAATGGGCAGCTTCTGCTTCAGCACCCGGCTACAAATACAAATCATTTCATTGTGAGTTGTAGAAAAATGTGTAAAACTTTTTCATTGTTGGGTGGGTCTTCTTCTTCTTCTGCTTCTATTTTATTCAGTTGATGTCGGTTGTCGGTATCTGTAGTTCTGTTGCTTCCAGTCTTATGGATGAATGGGTGTTTCAGAGAATTAAATTCGGAAGAACAAAAAAAAAAACAACCAAGAAGCTGAATTTAAAATTTTTTTCTCAGATTTTTTACTCCCGTCCTTACGTGCAAATGATTACGCATGCGATAAGGCAATATTCCGCCGGAGGTGGCTAATTTCATTCAAACACGAGGAGTTCTCAACTTTATAACTGCCAAGTTGTATTTTTTTATTATGTATATCGGTTTAATTCAGTTGATGTTAAGAGCGCTGCACGATTTGAAAGTAGGTATGAGAACAGGTTCGGACTGCCTGTTTGACACACCCCTACAATACATTCGCATCAGCGATTGCACTTTTATCTTTGGCGAGGTTAATAGAGGGGAAGCTCCATCAACGTTTGACAGCTGTGTAATCGAACTGCATTACTTTTATTCCGAGTACACAAAATAGATTTAATATTTTCTTATAGTCTAGATTAATTGTTTAGGTTAGGTATTCCTTGAATCAATTCACGAACTAAATACGGTCTTTATGTACCGAAGAACTATAGATTCTTTTTGTCTAGTTTATGCGCGAACTAATTGACGACTAAGCTCTGAAAATTAAACTGATTTAACTAGTTCGAAAGCACATTTCATGAGCTAGATAAGCCCAATAGCTCAGTCTTCAAGGTTGTTACATAAAAATATAATGGACAAAAGACCATCCCACAAAATATATTTAGACCAGGGGTTGAACTCCCGCATCCGTGAGAGCTCTACGTAACTGAATTTGTTATAATTTTTATAATTTTGCAAGGATGCTGAAATTCGACCTCATAACAAACCAAAGTATTTGTGAAGTAATTTTCTGGCATATAGTTATTTCAAAAATGCGAAGAATCATACAAAAAACTTGAAAAATCCTGTCAGTTAATAAATATCAAGGTCCTAGTTCAGTAAGTCTAACAGCTGCCTGACTATAGATGTATCTCGGTTTTGATTGGGTGAAATCGGTCATGTGAACAGCTGTTTCAGATGACGTTTATGGAGGGGAGGCCAACGAATCTAGTCAAGAAATTCGTGACTGAGTACTAATTTGACAGTTCGGATATGTGGATGACGTAGGAAAAGTGACATTCCCGACCAATCGAGTTTTTGCTTTCAGTTTGCACCTTATCCAGACCAATCTAGTCGACTTAAGATGAATAGATTCTTCAATGTGCCCAGTTTTAAAGGTGAGTTTTTAAAACGAAGATCAACTATGATGACTTTGACAAATGAATTGACTTTTTATTATTTCAGACAAAACTCTGACAGAAGGTAGCAAAGCGAATGCGATATCTGATCTAGTGCTAAAACTTGTTTTGAAAACTGTTCAGTGCTAACCACTAAAAATCTGTCTGTTAGTACGAATTAATGCAGAGAACAGTTTGACGGTCAGAGCGTTATCGAGCCACTTTAAGTTAGGCACTTATTTGAATCTATTCCAATTGTTATTTATATAAGGTTCAAGTATGTACTTTGTACTGTATCACTTTTAAGGCCGTATGACTCTAAAATTATTATTTTTGCGTACACATATTGCATGGAAAATATGTACATTCAATTTACATTTTTAGCTGACTTAATCGGTTACACTCCTGCATCATGGAAAAAGGTTAAGGTAGTCTTCATACCAAAGTGTGGCAAGACCTCACATGTTTCCCCTAAGGATCTTAGGCCAATCAGTCTCTCCTCTTTCCTTCTAAAAACATTGGAAAGACTCATTGACACATACATTCGAAAGAACTTAATAGCTAACTCCCTGTCCGATTCCCAACACGCCTATAGTAAGGGTTTTTTGGTGGAGACAGCTCTACACTCACTAGTAGGTACCATAGAAAAATCGCTCTCAATCAAAGTGTATGTAATGGTATCCTTTCTAGACATTGAAGGCGCCTTCAATAATGTCAAAGCAGAAGGCATTTCCTGTGCACTCCGCAAGCTGAAGGTTGACAACTGTCTACGAGTATGGATAGAAAACATGCTTAGTAGTAGAGTGGTCTTATCCGAACTAGGGAGCTGTCAAACCATTCGGTCAGTGCATAGGGGCACACCACAGGGGGGAGTACTGTCACCACTACTTTGGATCTTAGTAGTTAACAAAGCACTCACCATCCTGAGAAACATGGGATGCAAAGTTATAGCCTATGCAGACGATATCGCTATTGCCATATCTGGCAAATTTCCAAACATAATAAGAGGCCTTATGGAATCTTCTCTGTACAAATTAGTCAAATGGACGGAGACTGTTGGACTTGATGTCAACCCATCCAAGACAGAGTTAATCTTGTTTACAAACAGATACAAAATTCCCGATATAGTTCCTCCAAAACTCAAGAACAAGGAGCTAAAATTTAGTAATCATGCCAAATATCTAGGTGTAATACAAGATAGTAAGCTTAATTGGAAGCTAAATATTCAGGACCGCACAAGAAAGGCCGCGGTAGCTATCCATACCTGCAGGAAGGCTCTATGTCCCAGATGGGGCCTTCAGCCTAAGGTAACAAACTGGCTCTTTACTGCGGTGGTCAGACCTATTCTGTTTTACGGTATCCTAGTCTGGTGGCCCGCACTAGAGAACAAATGCAATTCCAGATCTATTGAACGTATTCAAAGATCAGCCAGTATATGCATCACAGGGGCGCTCAGGTCCACCCCTTCGGCTGCCTTAAAAAGACTAAGAGACTTCTCTCTATAAGTAGAATCAGACTCAGCTCCGTAGTGGGTGCATTAACAGGTCACTGTTTGATAGGCAGACATGCACGCAGGATGGGAGCACCCTACAACGATTTCTGCAGGAGCTGCATGGACGAGGAAGAAGAAACCGTTCTTCATCTACTTTTCACATGCCCAGCTCTTGCAAAGCTGCGAAAAAGCTACTTAGGGGATTTCTTCTTCGAGGACCTCAGTGACTTGTCTCGTATGGACATACGCTGTATCAGCAAATTCATTAAAAAGACCAAATGGCTCGAATGATCTTCAATAAACACTCAGCGTCAGCTAACCACTGACCGCACCACCATCTCTTAGACGGGCTGTTTTGCAAATTACAATCGAGGGGTAGACTGTTTCGGTCATCCTTTACTACATTCAAAACAAACTGTCACTCGGTCAAACTCGATTGTTACAATCACCACTACTACCATGCTCTTTTGCAACATCCGCCCTTTCCTGACAAGTTGCCAGAGGACAAAGCGAGTGTCTAACCGTTACGGTCACCATCCGCATATTCGAAGGCATACTGTCCACCGGTCACCCTTGACCAACCTTATTAGGACCTTAGTAAGGTACATAACGTAAGGGCGGTTATACAACCATCACCGGTAATACATATCGGTTCACCTTATTTCTACGAGATGTCGGAGGATTAAAAGTGAGGGGTTCACTGTTTCGGTCGCCCGTCGCACATCCGAAAACATCTCGTCCTATGGTTATCCCCAGTCTCACTTCTTCAAGGAGTTGTCTGAGGATTACAGGCGAAGGGATGGCTGCTTCGGCCACCCTCCCCTCATCTGAGGATAAACTGCCCCCGGTTCTCTCTACGAGACATAGGAGTCATAGACAAAAGTCACACGCACAAAACAGCAACAATGCCCATTAGAACGTCCGGTCTAGATAACACTCTGGCCAGAATGAATGGCCATTATAAAATATTGTAGTAAGATATGGTACAACTAACGCGAGGGTAGCTTCTGCCATAATGAAGGTAAAAAATCACCACACGAAGACTTGGTTAAGTCTGCGTTTAAAAAAGATATCATTTTTAATTGTAATTTGTGGGCTTAAGCCAATATGTCAAAAATGGAAGGAAATCCACTAGGGATCAGTCAAGCGTTTTAAATTGCTATACCGCTTATAATTTAAACTCAATGTAATCGACCGTCGGCTTAAGCTAGATTACTTCGGGTTAATCCTATTAACGTAATATCATGTATATCTTCGCTCAAGGTGATGGCTTTGCATTTAAAATTGTTGCTTAAAAAGTTTGCCAATATAGAGTCCGATCAGTAATGGAGTTTATCTTTTTTTCATTCAGAGTAGAGTAGGTACTGAATTTATTTATGGCAGTCATATGAACACTAGCTGTCATAGGATTATAAAAATACACCATGTATTGTATTGTGTTCGATCTATTTTTTAAGTCTGCTTTATACACTTTTTATTGTGTTGTGTTCGTCTGCTACACACTTTTTTATAGTTAACTTTCTTTTTTGTGCCAACATTGATATTTCTGATCAGCAATCATAAAGTGATATGTCAAAATATACTGTGTTCAGATTTATACTCAAACTGAGCAGTTGTGCACTATGATCATGGTCTGACCGTGGCACAAATGTATAACTCCTACGTTTCTAAGCTTGAACGACAAACCCTTTTTGACATTTAATGTGCTCCGAACATGAAAATAGAAATACCATAAAAAAGATATATTTCAACTTGAAATCGGGTGAAACATTTAACGGTACAAATACGAAATTTCGAAAATAACCCTAACCCGATTTTCATATATTTTCAACTTTGAACATAATTCACCACTCTTTTCGAACATAATTTGAAGGGAATTTCGAAATAACGTTCTCTTCATAATGAAAAACTTTACCCCAAAATTCACTGATGAATATTTGTACAATTCTCCCTCTTTCAGGGGAGATTGGTAAAAAACACAAAAAAGCAACATACCAATGACATTCCACTACCCCTACAAAAGTCTTTGTTTACATATTACCGGCAAAGTGCTAACAGGTAACTTTCCGTACAGCAACAAGTTTGTTTTGAAATAGTAGCAAAACAAATTTTACCCCAAACTTCTACGCATGTCTGGGGATAATACATGATACAGAGGAGAAGTGTATCGATTTTTTTTAAACAGACTGCTTATCAGTTAAGATGTCGTACGCATATTCCGCAATTTATCTCTTCGCGAGTGAATTTTATGCTGTACATTGCAGTTGAGCTTTGTTTAATAAGAACAAAATGTATAATCGGAGAGTAGCTGTCAAAATATTAAAACGTGTATACGACGCGAATCGCCTGAACGATGACGTTTCATAGACTGTAGATGGCATTCGCATCTGCCCAAATTGGCTAACAAGCCATCACAATTGCTGCAAACAGTCATCTGCTCTTTAAATATACAAACAGCTCAGCGCTAAGCCTTGCATAACTTCCAAAAGTCGGTAGGTAAGTGTCTTTTTTTAGAAAATAGAACCGTCGCAATTTTTCTTTTATTTCGAATAGTTGTCACTTTTAGTTTATATTTGACAGCTGTGTAGTCAATTTAGTTCCATTTATGTCTCCGGTTTAATGAATTGATAATGAAAATGATAAAAAGCGAGGGATTCAGTAAAGTAACTAGTAAATAACCTTTGGCTAAAAAAGTTTTAACGAGCTTTCTGCATTCTTAAAATTGTCAGAAGGTTATCTTTTTATTAATGAACCAAATAACCAGTTACACCTTTCTTTGCTTCTGACAGTTGTTGTGCAATTAAATTATTTACATTTGAATTCACGTAGTTCGCCTTAAACCAAACGAGATTGCACAGAGACTGCAGCCAGTGAAAACGCACATCAATCGTTTGACAGATTGATCATTTAAGCCTGAACTACATCGAAACAAAAGTTGGAAAAAGTACAAAAAAGTGAAAAGCCCGGAATTCATTGAAAACACACGCATATGAACAAAATCTGAACTGAGGAAGTTCAGAGCTTTTTGTGTTGACATTTCAAATTTCCAGAAGCAATTGTAAGTAAATTTAGCCGGGTGTTCATTCACCCAAAAGAGCTTTTCCTTTCAAAACTGACAGGAACTATATGATGGGAACGTGATCTACTGGAAAATCACTTATGAATTCCTTGAGTGTATTTGTTTTTAGAACTCTTAGAAAAGTGAAAGTTTGGAACAAGCTCGAGCATTCCACAAAAGGCGTTTTTCTTTTTTAGTTCAGAGCTGAGCACTGAACAGAGTTCGAGCATTATGAGCGCGCTCTGAACCGTGCGTGCTCAGAGCGTTCAGAGGATGTTTTGTTTTTCCTGTTTTTTGTTGTCCTTCAAATGTGACTGGAAGTGTACATGTACATGTGTACTCAGTTTTTTACTCAGGATTCTCAGTCAATTTATTCTGAGCTCATAGAGCGCGCTCTGATCATGCTCTGAGCGAAAAAAGAAACACAAATTCGAGCTCTGAAGTGTCTGAGCTAAAAAAGAAACACGAACATTTTGTATAACAGTTCAGGTTGTGCTCTGAACTAAAAAAGAAAAACGCCTAAAGTGGAAACTTTAAATTGAGAAGAAATATACAGAGTGTATAACCGATTTTTTCAACTTTTGTTTCGATGTAGTTCAGACTTTAGACATCTTTTATTTTTTTAAAATGTAACTTATTTTTAAGTTGCATTTACTTTGTTACAAACTAAAATCCAAAAATAATTTAATTTAAACAGTCTTTTTCAAGCTGTTATTTAATATATTTGACAGAGATCTGACATTGGAAATTACCTGAAAGACATTTATTTGTCTAGCATTTTCAGGTGTCTATATACTCTTATGGAAGCCAAATGTTTTGATGACTTTTGCAACATAAAATTTCCGCCTCACTTCTACAATGTCACCCTCCCACCATCTGTCATTCATACCGTCTAAATCAATTTTCAGAATTCGACAATTTTTTAGTGCGTGGCTATAAGGAAGGCGTGTTCAACATGTTATAAGATATTTTCAATCCATACCACCTATTTAAAAATTTGTCTTTGCTGGAACGTTAAAAATAAATGTCATTTTCGAAAAACCATCTCCTCTACATGACTGTCTTTCAACAGCCCAAAATTGACAAGTGTAGTCCTGATACACATCTGAATATTTTTATTCAATACTGTTGAGAGATTTTTTCACAAAGGATGCACAAAAGTATCCAAGTTTTATAGCTGTGAAAATCTACTTTTTTTACATCAAATAGTTTTCAAATTCAATTATTATATTTCATATTCCACTGGTTGCAGAGACCAGTGGAGAAGTGCGCGAAGGAAAACGTTTAAAACAACAATTCCAGTGGAGTTCTAAAAACGTTCAATATAGGAACGCCCATTTGTTGGATTTGTATTGACTGTTGTAGGAGGATATAGTTTTACTCGCATCAATGACAGGCAGTTTCAAAGTTCAGCTCATCAATATGGGCACGCGAGCAGCAGCCTGTAAGGACTTATATAATATTATCTAAAGAATTTTCCTAAAAACTAGATTTTGTGTTTTGTGACAATTTCAGTTCAAGCGAAGCTGCGATGTCTGCATGAATATCATGTCCGATTGCTGCACAATGTTCTTCCAGCACCGTCTGGCGTGGACATAGCAAACACCATCAAATATTTTTCACAAACTTTACTGAGTAAGTTGTAGGAGTAGTAAACTTTTGGAAATCTATTGTTTATTTGAGCCTAGTTTATGACTTAAAGTTGTTGGAAATTGTACTAAAAAAGAAGGTGTTCGCAAAATTTGTTTCAATTGCGTCGTGGGACAAATACGTGTTATGTAATCGCGAAAGGGCGTCACAGGAGCACTCCCTAAATGTGTGGAGGTGGCAGTGACAGTTTGTTTAGTTTAGTAGTTTACTTAATTAATGGAAGTGCGGTATGCATATTTTTGATTGACAGGGAACGCGAGAATGAAATTTACTGATAAATAGGAAGATCATTTATTTATTAATTTTTCACAGAGCTCAATAATGAAAGGCATAGCAATTTTGTGGTTTAATTTGACGAGCTCAAAATGAAGATTTTTTTAAAGAAAACGCTCTATTGTGACCTCCGGCTCCGACATACTTGAAAGTAAAGTACGGTAGGAGCGCGAGATTTAAGCCCATACTTTTGATATGTATCTTCGAAATAAACAAAAGCAAAATGAGAACCAACTTCTTATTAAGATTTGTTGCTCATTTAGGTCACAATATCTAATTTAATATGTAGGTATGCCTTTTGCCATTGTTATTTAGCACAACACTAATAATCACTTTTAATGTTCAGCTAAAGTTTCAAGTTTCAATAAAATTAGCTATTGTGACCTACAATATTATTCAAGTAAATGTTAAAAATTATTTTTAGTATGTTGCATTATTTTGCGTTCTTAAATTACAACAATTGCAGAGAGTAGGTCCATATTGTAGAAGATTTAATATGTCAGACAGTATAGATGGGACTTGTCATTTTACCTTTTACGCTATGTTCACAATGCAAGATTTTTTGTTAGACGTTTGGTAGAGATGGATGGTATTTAATTTTATATACATTTTTTTGAGAAGCAGTTGACTTCCAATAGATTAGATGAAGATTATAAAGGGTTTTCCAATAAGAGGTGTTATTATGAATGATCCGCTATTTCGGAAGCTGTCACTTTGGAGCTTTTATTCTTTGACATTTGGCAAGTAGAAACTACGCCATTACTAAAAATGGAAGCCGGCCGATCATCAACAACGTCGTGTCTTTGCTGATTGGGTCCTTGAAATGCATGAAAAAGATCCGGAATTTCATCGAAAAATCATCTTGACTGATGAGGCCCATTTCCCCCTCGGTGGCTACGTCAACATGCAAAATTGTCGCATCTGGGGCTCGGAAAACCCAAAAGTTATTGTTGAGAAGCCTCTCCATCCTCATCGTGTAACTGTTTGGTGCGGTTTATGGTCCGGCGAGGTTATTGGACCTTACTTTTTCGAAAATGAGGTTGGATCAACAGTTACGGTGAATGGATTGTGCTATCGAGAGATGATTAATGATTTTTTTATGGTCGGAGTTGAATGGTATTGATCTGGACAACGTTTACTTTCAACAAGACGGCGCTACGTGCCACAAGAGCAACGAAACCATTGATCTTTTACGGGAAAAGTTTCCAGGCCGTGTTATCTCTCGAAGAGATGATCACAATTGGCCACCGAGATCTTGTGATTTAACACCTTGCGACTTCTTCCTTTAGGGCCACGTGAAAGATAAGGTCTACGCCTACAGCCCAGCAGCCACTTTGCGATTTGGTTATGGAAAATTTCATGAAAAGGATATGGTCCTGTATGCGTGCTCGTGGTGGCCATTTGGCTGATGTTGTTTTTCATTATTAACGGCATACCTTCCTCTTTTTTCTGAAATAAACGTCCTATCATTTATCTCAAAAAAATGACATTTTTCTGTCAATACCAAAATAACACCTCTTATTGGAAAACCCCTTTATAATTTACATCTGAATTAATTGCTGTTACGTATGGGAATTCTCTTAAGTTGGATTACTTTCTCTATATTAATACTGGTGCAAAAAGTCGTGTAAAGCCCACTTTAAAACTATTTCAGTACGTTACAAAACAAAGTCAATATGAAATTTAAAACCACGAAAAGTACATTTCAGCCCGTAGTGTGGACTCTCAACCATCTCATATGTGTCATTTCTATTGCAAAATTAAATTTGCGTGTCTGGATTACGCCCGCTTTTAGGTTGTTACTTGTTGTTGGTATGTTTCTTAAAAAGCGTCTATAATTAACTTAAACGACAATCGTTTTAAAGACAGAGTTATATTTTTTTATTATCTACTAATCTCTACTAATACCTTCACACTGACTATAATTTTACTTATAGCAATATAATATAATATAATATTCAAACCTCTCGCGAACGTCTGACAAACATCCGAGAGTATAACTGTCATGAAAGAGCTTATCAATTAGCCGTTTGGAATCGGCATAAAATTGTAGATCCCTTCCATTCGTTCCAAAAATGAAAACTCACACAAAACGAATGGTTGCGAGAAGTTAGGCCTAGGGTCCCAACGGACCTGTTGCGCCAAAAATTATATTATTATTAATATTCAAAAGGTGTGTTCGGTCTTGCAATTTCCATATGCATTCACACCAACTAGATTTCGTTTGACGTTTCTATCAGCTGTGATTGATAAAGCTTCTGTTGTCGATGAAGTTTTCGACTGTTTTCGCGAAAACCCAGTTTGGTGTCAATTTTGTATAAGGCGATTTACAAAATGACACTCATTCTTCGGTTGTCGATTATTTGCCTCATTTGTTCTTATTTAAGCTGTTTCAATCTTGACCCTTGTAGGCGGAGTGGCTCAGTGGTTAGTATATGGGACTAATATGCGAAGAGTCTCAGGTTCGATCCTCGGAAAAAACACAAATTATATCTTGAGGTTTTTTTCCACCTCTCTCGAACGTTTGACGAAAATCTGAGAGTAGCTAACATAAAAATGGCTTTTCAATTATCCATTTGGAATCGGCGTAAAATTTCTATTAGTCCCAGCTTGAACACCGTGCAAAACAATTTGCCAACATATTAATAAAAAGATGTCAAAAATTTATTTGACTAACAGACGTCAGTGAGCATATTAATGGACCTAAATTGCTGGGTAAACTGTAACATTTACACAACTAGCTATAAATCACTACTTAGTTTCGACTGACACTTTGTGGATAAGTCAAATAAGTGCCGATTCACAAAGTTCACAAAAAATGCTCTTCAAAAATTTGTACACTTCTTAAAGTTCGCACAAGAACACTTCATCACTTCATCACCGGCAACTTTATAGCAATATAAATAAATCACCCCAATCATTGAATCCGGCGGATTGACTGCGGAGGGAATAGCACTTGTTTTTTGTATGGTTTCAATCATTGAAACCGTCGGACAGTAAGTGAACAAGTGTCGGTAAGGAAGTTTTCGAACATTGGTATCACTGTAAACGCAGACCATCCGCAGCTCATACACTTGTTTATATTTTCAATCCGCACCAAAGTAGTTGCGGATTTGAAGAAGTGCACATCAAAATTAACAGCCTAATTTTTTTTAAAATGAACAGGAAGTGAGTTAACGTGTAAAAGGTTTAAAGGTACAAATTAATTATCTAAATACATCTATTTTTAAGGAAACAAACAACTCGCCCACAATTCCTAGCGATAGTAAACCAGTGCCTTGATTTTGTGCGGTTTTTTCCGCAATGGCGGTGTCGGAAAGGGTTCACGTATAGGCGGATTCTATAAATGTGTGAGTGATGTCGCGAACTGACAACTTCCAATATTTCCCTGTTCTTATATCGCTTTGTTCCTGCAATTTCCAGGCGAGCTTTCCCACACGCGACCTTTTTAGGTAGCGAGAAGGATGTCGGATGAGAAGAAATGACAACAGCGTGACCGTTGTGCGACAATTTGGTACCTTTTTCGAGGACACTAATACAATTTTTTGTTCCTTTGTTCCTTTTTATTATTTGTAAAATACACATTTATGGACTATTCGCATGAGAGCCAATGGCGAACGAACTGCGAACAAGCGAATTTTTTTACACTTCAATTACTTCAATCATTGTTTAATGTTAAATTCGATAGAATTTTTCATTCGTGGGTTTGTGGATCCGCGAATGTCTTATGTAGGATTGTGAATAAAGTGTGACAGTTCGCCGCAAGAATTTTCAATTGCTGTAATAATTGTAAATTGAGCTATTTAAATCGATTGAGAGTCCGATTTTTTTTTAGATTAGACTTAAGATTAATTTAATTTAAGGCTTTGGTGGTAAATAGTATAAAAATCAATTTTCAATTCATAAATACAATTAAATTCATTTGTTCGCAATTCGCGCTCATGTGAATAGTACTTAAAAAAGTTTTCAAAAACTGTGATTTCAAAATGAATATGTTAAAAAAATAACGCGTAAATAGTGTAAATACTACAAAATACTAAATTTATGTAACAGCGTCAGAAAAAGGCACACTTTTCTTTCATCGCCCCTTTTATATGGACTTTTTAAAACTAAATTGAAGGAGATTTCAAAAGTAGATATTGATATAATTTATAAACAAAATTCAATTAATTTTTTATATATTTATAAATAAAAATCAAAGCTAAAAGGTTTTCATTTTAAAATTTGTCATTTGAAAACGAATTGCATCTAAAGTAGTGTCTAGCTTACCCGCAGAACAACCTTAAAGACATCTAATTCTAATGTTATTTGGTTGTTTTGGGTTTATTTATAAAAGAAACGTTGTGAGAGAGTGATCTTTTTACAGTCTATATTGTATTGTGAAACTAAAACTAAAATTTATAACCTTTCTCTAACAGTCCGGGAGATTGTTGCGAAATTCTGAAAAGTAACAAATAAAAAAAAGAAAAAAGTGTCATTTCTAAAGCTATTCTGCAATTTAAGAATTTTCGCACAATATTTAACAATTGTTGGCTCTCCTAACACTATAATCGTGTTCTGATACACAGCAGCGTTATATTTTATAGAAATTCATTTGGAAATCACTGCGTTTCTAAAATTTCCAAAGTGAATTTTCATACTAAAAAAAGGGAAAAAGTAGCAACAAATAGTATGAGGGTCCTCGAAAAAGTGCCAAATTATTGCACTACGGTCTCGTTGGTCACAGCGCGCGGCTCACTCACACACTCAAATCCGATTCGGAACGTTCCCTAGCGACATCGTCCCAAAAACCGCACAAAATCAAGGCACAGATGAAAAAAAAACCGGACATTGCTAGGAATTTAACCAAAAAAGATCCAGAGACGATCCAAAAGTTTTGGGAAAATCTGAAGAATCAGCTGAACAGCTTGGGGCCACCTGCTAAAGAAGTCTCAGAGTGGAAAAAGGTAAGTAAATCAACCAAATGTAAGTGATTTTCTACTAACATTACTTTACATTAGGTTTGGTCAGACCACAAGTCCGCTTTAAGGAAGAAACTGTCCCAGAACAGACGGGAATTAAAAGCTACTGGTGGTGGTGAAAACAAGGAGATTTTTTTTACTCCTCTAGAGAATGAGGTTATAGAACTTGTCCGTTTGAAAGACTGTGTAGAAGGGTTGCCCGGAACAAGCTGCTATGGGGTCCCAATTACACGGAAACCTCTTAACGAAGCAGCCGTCACATCCGTTGTGCTCGAAAACTCATGGGTAGTTTCAGAAACCGAAATGGATGTGGATGACCCGGGAACAAACATCGGCTCAGAAAATAACCCAAACCTCTTCAATATTACCACCACCAATAGCGCAGACCAGCCACAGAAAAAACCACTACCAAAACAGTTGGAACTTCTTCAAACACAGATACACACACAAGAGAAATTGCATGAAACGATTTCCGCAGGCCTCTCAAAAATGGAAGAGCGATCCAATGATACTAATTGCTTAGTGAAAAAAATGTATCATTTAATAGATCGGTTGGTTGAACACCAAAAGAAGGCGAATCATATCAATCAGTCATTGGTTGATGAAACAAAGAGGCACAATGCGCGCATGGAACATCTTGCAATGGAGAAAAATACAACAAAAAAAGCAAATCCTAGAAATGCAGATAAGGAAAATCAACTCAGAACTTTCTGAATAAATTTGAGTATATCTGTTTATGTGTATATGTATGTAAAATAGAAACTATTTATTTATCTAGTATTAAGTTTTTGTACCTGCCATGAAGGCTGATTTACTTTTTAAACTTTGCGCCACGAAGGCTGAATTACTATTGTTTACGTTTTTTTTTCTTATATGTTTTTTGTTGTTTTTTGTTGCGTTAATAAAACCCGAATTTACTTTTACCAATTTATTTTATTCAAAATTTCTCAAAATGTCGTCACGTATTTGATTTGCCTCTGCTGAATACGAATCGGTTTGTGTAAACTCTCCATCATTATGCACAGATTCATCGTTTTCTTCTGAGTTGTCTAATTGCTCATTGCAAACGTTGTAGTGTATACGGATGTTGTGAAGTGCAGCACTAACATTCACAATTTGCACAGCTTTTTTTGGCGAGTAATGTAGTTGCCGGGCTCCAAGGCAACATCGACACCAATTCTTCCAAACGCCAATAGTACGTTCCACAACATTACGGCCTTTGCTATGACTCCGGTTAAATCTGCTTTTTGGTGTGTCCACACCCGCACTTCTAAACGGGGTGATCAGCCATGGCGACAAAGGGTACCCAGAGTCTCCTGTTAAGATAATTAATTAATAATCGGTTTAAAGTTAAAAGTATTTTACCTAGTAATCGTATATTCCTATCTCCGTTATCATATAGCGATTTAAAATAAAAAAATGCTTCGCTATTTCCCCATATGAATGAGTCATGGCTGGCACCCGGATATCTTGCGTCCACATATCGGATACGCTGCTTGTGATCACATATCTGAAAATGAAGCATCGCATTAAGAGTATCTATGCATAGGTAATTTTTTTTTTTTTGTGTTTCTTACTATCATGGCATTTAAGCTGTAAAAACCTTTCCGATTGTAAAAGAGGTGCGTATTTTCACCAGGAGGCTTTAAAATATTTATGTGCGTGCCATCAACGCACAAAACGATACCTGGAATACCGGACCTCTCGTAAAAATGCATCTTCGCTTCCATTTTTTCCTCCTCTGACATTTTCAAGCTTATCCACTTAGGACATAAACACTCCTCTAAAATGTTGAGAACTTCAGACAGCGTTGTAGATACTGTCGACTGTGCCATTCCAACATTAAAATCTTGTCCAGCACCAGTTTGGTAACCCCCTTCTGCCAAAAATCTTAAAACAGCCGCCAACTTACATTCAGGTGTAAGTGATGAGGATCTCACATGTGGTGGCAGTTTGTTTTTTAGTTCACTCAAAACATATATGAATGCTGCTTTGTTGAGCCGGAAGAGTTTGATAAACCTAAAAATAAAATTCAAGATGTGAAAGAAATTCGTTTATTTTCAAATTTCTTACTGATTATCGGGTAACTCCAGTATGTTTTCTGCTCGCATTCTTATGCCCCTTCGAACTTGCCTGCTATCAGTTTGATCTGCATTTGCAAAATTTAAATAAAACGCGATAGTATCCATTTCTAACTTTATTTGCAAATAATTTTCTTTGAAAATGTTTCATTTGACAGCAGAACAGCTGATTTCGAATTTTTCGATAAAGAGGTTTTACGGACCGATAATGCAGTTCATCCGTCGGATTCAATGATAGGGTAAGTGAACGGATGCGGATCGGATAAGGTCCCGCCGCAGTCAATCCGCCGGATTTAATGATTGGGGTGAATATTTAGTGTAAATGTAAAATGGTAGATATTTTGCGGCGAATGCCAGTCTAAGATCTAAGAATCGGCTGCGATTCCCACAAAACCCTCGCAGAAGAACAAAATGGAATCATCTAGAGGAAGCCTAAGCAAGTGCACAGTTTTCCAAAACTTCTTAGCGAATGATATGTCAATTTTTTTAGGGTGTAAAGGTAGCTCACAGTAGAGGAATATACGGAATCTGCATGCCGGCTTTATAATTAATTATTTAAATATTCGCGCAGTACATTATAAAATTTTAAAATGACCTTCTGTTCACAGCAGCAATGAATTTTTTTTTTTCAAGCTCTGCAAACTGAAACTCTACTACAACAATTATTTACAGAATCACAAAGGCGTTATTTTTATTTCCATAAGCAAACCGCATTCTTACCTTTTCTATTTCCTTAACCTAAAACATAAGCTGGGCAAATATTGAAGATCACTTCTGTCCCAACAGTAAATTTTTTGGCAATCCCGCAACGTCTGCTTTAGTTTTTGCTTCGTACAAAAACCTCCTGAAAATAATTTAACCTTATTGTTCCGCTCCGAAATCTGCCTGTATCCCGTTTTGGCCAAATTCTATAGTTGTGAATTTGTTGCCGTCACTCAGCCAAGTCTGACAATATTTGATGAACCAAACAAAAAAAAAACCGACTTATTTTATGTATTCCCTCTTACCTCTTTTCAATTTGATTTTATGTATTTCTATTCAGCCGTTCTCAAAGATGTCCGAACATCACCGCATCAACTCATCAACGATCCACTTGAGGATCCCACACGAATGGCAGCTTACCCCAACTTGGAATATGGAAATTTATATAATGCTCTGACTATGCTACTAGATGTCGCGCCATGCATCTCATACGGACAAATAAGTATGAAACAGTTTTTTTTACCGGGTTCTGTTGACTGAATTGTGCGCAGTACTTATTTAAATACTGACTTCTACCATCACCCTTAACCAGATACTTACATTCACTTTCGTTTCAGTTTTTGGCAAAGCATTGCTACAGTGTCTTTGCTGTATTTTGCCCTTCCTGGATAAGGATCTTATTGATAATCTCCCCTATTTGGCGAGCTCAACAATATCAGTACTTCCACCAGCTTTACACCAGGACATTGTGAATGCCTTGTGCTATTACATTCTTCCATTTACCATTAGTGAGTGTTTTGCACAAAAAAAAAAGCAGTCCACTAATTCACAACTCTTTTATTTTTGCAGCTCGTCGCAGTCCCGAAGAGCAGGAATGCCAGGCATGTCAATCTGTGTCGTCGGTGATAATGATGATTCTGCAGTATTCTCAGAATCCAGGTAAGTTTCAGTAATTTTTTTTGACAAGCGAGAATAATTGCGACTCTTATTATTATCACAGCTCATCACTGTCAACTGCTTGAGTGTTTAATGACACTTAAACACAACGTGGTGAAGGATATTCTGTGCGTCATTGCATATGGAACGTCAGTGTCTCGATCATCAGCTGCAAAACTATTGTTCTACTACTGGCCAGCTTTTGATCCAAATCTGTTTGACAGGAAGGTGCTGCTCTCTAAAATGACGAGTAAGTTTAACGATGTGAATTTGAAGTGTTTAATGGTAAAAGTTATATTATTTTGACTGTCACCTGTCATCGAAAATGTTTACATAAAGAAAATGTGGAAACTACTGTTGTTTTCCATTGGTTTTTCCATGGGATCCACTTGTTCTGAAATCCAATGGAACCAGAAAACTGCTTCTGATTTAATCCACGAAAGTATAGGTGAAATGCCAAAAAATAATATCCGGCAGCTGTCAGCTGACTTGTATAAAATACACAAACTTCACTTGTGTGAGTGCTTCTTGAGTGGATTCTGATTTAAAATCAGGAAGCGAAATTCTCTCCTCAGAATCACCAGAAGAGTTCCAGAAGTGATTTTTTCATTCCTGATTCTTTTTGGCCAATGGAAAACGACATATATGTAATTAAAATTGAAGAAGAGAAGAATCAAAAATGTTGCCATTATTCTCAAGATCTCATGTTGAAAAAAGTTCCAAGTATAAGCGTCAGTCTGACAAAGATCTAATGTTAAATTGACAGGTGATGCTTTTTCACATGTTAATTGTAGATACCAAATGTTTTTCATGTTCCAGTAATCGATTTCCCGAACTTCACATTTTTCTTAAGAAATTCCAGTTAGTAAAAGTTTGTTGGGTTCTGTCAAAAGAATGAACTAAAACATATATTCTCCCGCCTTCAAAATAGTGATGCTGCTCATCCCGTTTTTAATTTTAATTTTACAACTCGTAGAAAACTTTTGACAGATTACAAATTATTGGGGGCGTTCATGTATCTTGTTGAGTACATATACGTCTGACTACATATATCTCGGTTTGGATTGGCTGAAATCGGTCATATGGGCAGCTGTTTCAGTTGACGTTTATGAAAGACTAGCCGACGAATCTAGTCAAGAAATTCGTGACTGAATACTAAGTTGACAGTTGGCATATGTGGCTGACATTGGAAAAGTGACCAATTTAGTCTCCGTGTTCAGGTTTCATTTTATCCTAGATTCGTGAATGTGCTCAATAAGAAATGTAATGGAAATTAATACAGGAAATGTCTTATTGCAAATGGCGATTGCACAATTGCTCAATTGACAGATAGCACATTTTGTTTCTTTATTCAGTTGATGTTCTTGCACCCATCTTCACTAAACTTTTTAGCTGTAGTCTGGCCTATGGTCACATACCGGAAGCCTGGCGAAAAGTAACAGTTAAATATTTACCTAAGGCAGGGAGGAATTTGGATTCTAGTCCGAAATCCTATCGCCCCATCAGTCTCATGTCTTTCATTTTAAAAAGCATGGAAAAACTAATTGATAGACACATAAGAGATGTAGCCCTGAAATCTTTTCCGCTAAGTAAGTCTCAGCATGCCTATCAACCAGGTAAATCCACCGAGTCAGCACTCAATGACTTGGTAACTAAAATTGAATCATCCATAAATAGCAAGGAAATCTGTCTGGTCGCTTGCCTAGATATTGAAGGAGCTTTCAATTACACTTCTTTTGAGTCCACTCACACGGGTCTTAATAATATGAACCTATCTCCCATAATAGGAAGATGGATAATGTCAATGCTGAATAGTAGAATAATTCAGACCCGCATCGATGATGTGGAAATCTCGGCACTCACAACTAGAGGGTGCCCTCAGGGGGGTCTTCTCTCGCCCCTTTTATGGTCCCTTGTTATTGATGATCTACTTCAATCCTTGACAAATCAGGGAATCTATGCCATAGGATATGCCGACGACGTAGCAATCGTTGTCAGTGGCAAATTCGAAAGCACGGTTTCAGAAATACTACAATTCGCATTATTTGTTGTTCAGAGATGGTGCATCAAAGAAGGTCTTTCTGTTAATCCAAAAAAGACAACCATTGTCCCTTTTACAAAACGGAGAAAATTGGATCTCCTTATTCGTCCTACTATGTTCGGCGAAACCATTGAATTCTCTCAGGAAGCCAAATACCTGGGAATTATCCTTGACAGTAAACTATCATGGAACCAACAAATTGAACGCACCGTAAACAGAGCCACCAGATCTCTATGGATCTGTCGTCGAGTCTGCGGTAATAACTGGTGTGTGAGAGCTCGGATGATCTACTGGCTTTATTCGCTTGTTGTAAGACCAGCGATGACCTATGCTGCTGTTGTCTGGTGGACGAAGACTAGCGAAGTCACCACAGTCAAAAAGCTAGAGCGAGTTCAACGTATAGCTGTGAACTGCATGACGGGCTGCCTACGCTCCACCCCGACAATGGCACTCAATGTCATCCTAGGTCTAACACCTCTTCATAAGTACATTCAAATGGAGGCCAGACTTAGTATCCACCGTCTGTTCCATTCGAAAAACTTTGACCCCTACTCATATCAGGGAGGTCATCTGTCTTTACTTGACAACATGGATCCTTCAAGTCCATTCAGCATGCCCCTTGACGACATGTTACCTGAATATGGCTTCCATAAAAACTTCTCCATTGTCATTCCCCCTAGGGAAGAATGGGAAAAATACAAACCTAATCCTTCACATCTTGACATCATCTGGTATACAGACGGCTCTAAGATGGAGTCAGGGACTGGCTCTGGAATATACAGCGAGACGCCCCAGGTGAACTCTTCAGTTAGCCTTGGGAAAAACTTATCCATATTTCAAGCTGAAGTCCTTGCAATCTACCACTGCGCTAGAATAAATCTAAGTTCTAGAACTAGGGGTAAAACCATATTTATATTTTCTGACAGCCAAGCAGCTCTCAAAGCTCTTGACTCATCGGTCATAAAATCCAAACTAATCCTAGAAACATTCACTATCATCTATGAACTTTCTAAGAAATACCTATAGTCATCCTCCACTGGATCCCAGCCCATAGAAAATTTGAGGGCAATGAATCAGCTGACTCACTGGCTAAAATAGGAGCATCCTCTCCACTTATCGGACCTGAACCCTTCTGCGGAGTCAGCAAAAACCTCTTCAGGAACTATACTAGGATCCTAGCTCATACCGAATCAAACGAAATCTGGCAAAACACAGTTGGGCAGAATTGCACCAAACAATTTTTCCCTAAATATTCCCCCAGTAAATCACAGTTTCTAACTAATCTGGACAAAAAAAACCTGAGAATCCTAACAGGAATAATAAGTGGCCACGGTCTAGTGAAAAAACACCTTCATCGCATTGGTATCTCACCGGATCCAATCTGCAGACTCTGTCTTGAGAGTGACGAATCCTCTCTCTCACTGACTGTCCGGCTCTTCATCGTCTTAGGAAAGACATCCTAGGGGATGAAATCGTGAATCCAGCATCCCTTGCTGACATTCACCCAGAGAAGATACTTGTCTTCCTGACTGCCTCTGGAGTAAAAAGATGGCTCTAGGAACTATAAGGGAAGGCACAATAGGCTCCTCCAAGTAGCCGCAGTGCCAGAGCCCCTCGTTGGCTCTCCCGCCTTCTTAATCTAATCTAATCTTCAGTGACATTTCCGAAAAAGCGACGGAGATAGCTACCCACGCTATTTATAAATGATTGGGAATAGCTGCACTTGTAATGTAAAAAAAAACGACAAAAATGCTTTGTAAAAGCATACGGGTGCGTTCAGTTCATTATAAGAAAAATCACATGCCCGTGAGATTAGGAGTATAGAGAAACACAAAAACATTTGTATTGATTCTGACAGCACAAAAAAAAACCACTCCTTCCCTTCCAGATGATCTTGTACCATTTGTCTGTCAGCGGGAGCAGTGTCCGAATGCTGGCAACGCAGAGGCGGCAAAAGTCTGCTACGATCATGGCATCAGCATCACCTATGCCCCCGATTGTCCGCCACCACTATACCTTTGCATTGAGTGTGCTAACGAAATTCATCGCGAACATGCCAATCTGACATTTGGTGACATTCTGCATCCCATGCAACAGGTGTCAATGGTTTGTGAGAATAAGAACTGCCGATCCACAGAGAAGTCGGCCTTTTCAATATGTTTCTCCACCGAATGCGCCAGCTACAATGGCAACCATCCGATTCGATATTGTGCTCAGTGTCACGGAAATCGTCATAATACCCGACGCGGTGGTGATCATGTCGTCCATCGAAGCTTGCCACCCGCATGGCAGATGGACGCTGAAATGCAAATGAACATGGTCGAATCGGTGATAAGTCTTTTGCGGGAAGCTAAGCCTTTGAACTTCGAGCCGGGTAAGGAATCCTCCCCGTCTTCGGATGGAAAGAAGTCGGGAAATGGACAGCAAGATAACATTTCTCTGGAGGAGCGTCAAATGTTGGGACGATATGGAATCTGGCTTCTAGTTGGCAGATGTACACCGACCGCTGATACACCGGTAGAGATATTGGGAAGGATTCTAAGTATGCTGTTTCATTGGTTCCATGTGACGGCGTATTCGTACGATGGTAAGTTGTATATAAGTTCTAAGTAACTTTTCGTATGCATAAACGGATTAACCGCTTTGTGATTTCAGCTGCTGGACAAGTCGAGAGCACAATTGAAAAGCTTAAGATGGAGCACGTGTGTCAGTGGCTGAAGGAAATCTGTCGCATCCATTACAATGTAAGTACTAGTATGTAGAAGAGTATAGAAACTTGATATAGCTATAGTGCTGTGGAAACTACCGAATATATTAATGAAACTTATCTCTGCCATAATATTATAGGTCGATGGGTGTTCTATAACTTGCTGTATAGTGCTTACAATGTCCCACTAAATTTGATGTCTTTTTTCAGCCCATTACGCTACTCGTGCTTAAATAAAGCTCTTAAACAATAATTTTCTGAAGATACAATCAAATAAATCGTATTATAGCCCGGTGGTGAGCTTTTCGGCCTAAATTGTAGAAAATTATTCTCATATTTAGATATTTGCGTAACAATGGAAAGTTAAATCGAGAAACTGCCAGCCACGGCATACTTTTTAGAGCCACTGATTTTTAAAAACTTGACAACCATCCAATCGCTAATTTTGTTTGCTAAATTCTTTAACGGTAATAAGTTTTAAAATCTGTACCATAAAGCCAGCGAATTTTAAAAAAAACATACAGAAATCTACTGAAAAACTGACTGTCGCACAAAAAAAACATATTTTAAATGAAACAAAATGAATATATTCAAAATTGTCATTCCCTATTTAATCCAACTGCTAATCGCTTAGCTTACCCGTTCCATATTTCAGTTAACAACCAAAATAAATTGTATGTGATTTGGAACGCAACTATTGACGCAGCGTTTTTAACTCTTTTTTTCTATAAAAAAAAATATATCTGATACAGACATCTTGGAGTCAACTGACATTACATTTTCGGCAACTGCAAAGTTGACGTTGATGTTTTTAATTTGTTTAATATGACTTATGTTTACTGTCAAAGTTGCTATTAACATTTACGTCTATTTATTTGCATTGTTTTGACATGAAAACCATCTTGTCGAACAATGTGTCCGATTGGAAGTGACAAGCCACCTTTTTTAACAATAAACATACTTCGTTCACCTAAAGATAAGTATTTTTCAATTTCAAAAACTGACAGACTTCAGGGCAGCATATTTTGCGTTCGATACGATAGCGGAATTTTCAGGATTGTGCAGGGTTTTTGACAGAAGTGAAAATTCGCTGACACTTCTCAGTTTGCACTAGTGCTAGCCACGTCAAATAAACCAATTAGTACTTATGTGGATAGAAAGTCTCTTCTTTTAAAGGTACATAATATACCCCATTAGAAGTTCCTTTAATGCAATTTTTTTCTGATAAATCTACAGCTACATTGCTTAAAAATGTTAAACAAACGGAACTTATTCACACGAACTGTAAAAACAGCAGTAGAGTGACGTTTCCGCGGGTAATACGTGTTTAAAGAGCTACAAATTCATAGTTATTTTAGTAAAGTGCGTCTAGTATAAAAAAGACAAAATCTAAAATGTTTATTTTCTATTTTGGTCCTGGGTTACAATTTTTCTGTAAGTGGTTTATACTTTGTCCATTTGATAGCACTGTTTCCCTTGACGAATTTTTGTAAGATTTTTTCGAAATTGTTCAATCTATCATCTACATCCAACTTATACTTGACTAAACGCCCCAGGCAGCTATATTCGTTAACACTTCAAATATTTATGTAAATCTGATTTTTCTAAATTCCATCTTACAGACATCAGCGAACAAATCTTTAAGTCATACTTTCTCAAGTTTTGAGGACATTGCGATAGTTAAAGTAAGATTTCACTGGAGCTTCAATTTATCTTTTTTTTTATTTTTTTTTGTTTTCTTTTATTGCAATCAACCTTTTAACAAAATACTCAAGTTATTATGAATAATTTTACACAGAAAATATTTCGCTTTAACAATTTACTTGATAGTATTTGCACACAAATGTAGTTACAGAACTTTTGTTCTTCTTTTTTAACAGTAGATAATACATTTTTCTCCAATTAATTTTGTTCAGTATAATTTAGTTTCCAATTTCTAAAAAAAACATAATTTTAAAAGTTTCTTTTTACAACACATCTACAGTTTGCAATAGCGCAGGCGAATTAGATAAGTATGTATGTGTTTGTGTTTAACTAGAAATTTGACAAGTTCAGTATGAAACGCTTGTTTGGTTCTGATCGAATTCATCGCTACTAGGATTTGCGATCCACTTAAAATCATCTTATTATTGGGTTTGTCGACGACGAGTTTTCCAAATGCCGTGCTCTCGTTTACCAAGAACGTCAATAATATTTACGTGAGTTTATTTTAATTGACAGATAAATTAAGCTAAATATACCTGTGACGTCTTTGACGTTATGGCGTAATTTCAATAATCTACACAATGATATGAGAACACAACATTTTATCAAAAAATCGCAGTGTAAACTCACATTTCGTGAAGTGTCAACGTTTAAGATAATAACTTTGATGTTTGATGTGTCATTCAATCAGTTCTATTTGCTTTCGAACAGACTTCAGACGCACTATTCGAAAGAGTACCACATCCACACGTATAGCCACGCAACTGCTGTAACGACTTTGTTATCGACTGCAGTTTTTCGTAGATCGTATAAAATTAATTCCATTGCGAAATTAAAACAGTATTTGGAAAACGGATTGGATAATTCCGAAACTTAATAAAATTGTATATTATGGAAATAAAAAGCGGATCACTTCCTTCCAAAAAAGTGAGCGAAATATTTTACCAAAAACGAAAAGCACTTTCAGATTTATACTTCATTACCGACATTGTGTGGAGCTTCTGAATTAATAAGTAGCTTGCACCGCATTAGCACATTATATACAAAGACAACTATTAAATGCAGGACGTATTATAGAAAAGGAAAGGGACTATCACGTTTTCGAAAGAAATTCTAGAAATGTTAAGTTAATTAAAAAACTTTTTGCAATAAATGCTCCCTTCATGACAATGGGCAAAAGCGAAGACCCAACCCAAAACCGCGTTATTCTCAAAAACTCTTTGATGCATTTACACCGACCACCAACTAGTTTTCGTTTGACGTTTCAATCAACTGTGAGATTAGTTAAACTTCGGCGCAAACTTTTGTGGTTACAAATTTCTATCGCATTGATTAACAAACAAAATGAATTTAGTGCATTTAAAAATAATATTAGCCCATCAATTAATTGTGGCAAATGATTTTAAGTTGGGAGTTATGACATTTATTCTGTCAGCCATTTTGCTGAATTTGCTGAATATTACAAAAGGTGTGTCTGTTCCAACAGCCCAACAATTGGAAGTCATTTTCGTGGAAAACGAGTGCAAACGACTCGTTTTGAGAACTAAAATATTGTGGTGTGGAATGTATCGTGTAACCTAAAATGGTGAAGTGAAAACAACCCCTTAGTCACCAAACAAGTTCCACCCAAGTGTCACTTCCAATTGGAGACTGGAACCTGTCAAGTAAATGTATTTCACCACTGAACCTTGTTCTAGAACCACTTAGAATTAGCTAGAAAGTTCTCGTCAGATGGCGGAGCGGGTATAAAAGGACAGCTTTTAGAAGAGGGCGAGACAGTTGATTTATAACAGTGATTGGTTAAAGTTCGAGATAGTAATAGTTTGTGAAGATAAATAAGTGAAAAGTAATAGAGTAAATTAAGTGATTGGTTTGAAACGTTGAAGAATTGTTTAAGTAATAGTGTTCTGGTACTTAATAAGTGAAATATTAGAATAGTCGATAAAAGTGTAATAAAAGTGAATTTTATTAGAGAAGTTAAACGGAATACTGTTTTATCTTTACGAATTCCAGCCTGAATGTAACAATATGTATGGGAAAACTTCTGTTTTTTATGAAGTTAGCGAGTGTTTTGGCGAAAACCCGGTTTTGGGCTTAGTGTGAAAAGCATATAAGACTATCCTATTCTTGTTTAAGATTTACCACATAGATTGAAGTGTCACGAAAATGTAGTTTTGACAGACTATATTTAGGGCTATCGCAAATAAGTTCCGATGGAAATGTTTCCCTTGTCAGCAATGTAAATAAGATTGCTGAATAGGAAACATTCCGGAGGAAATATTATTCCCGATAGGGGTGATTATTCTTTGTATATATCTAGTTTAGAAAAATAGCTGGCTGACTTGATGGGTCTTAGTTTTGGTTGGCCTAGGTCGTTCACTTGAACAGATGTTTCAGTTGACGTTTATGAAAGAGGAGTCGACGAATTTCGTCAAAAAATGCGTGACTGAGTACTAAGCTGACAGTTTGGGTATGTGCATGACGTAGACAGACGTTAACGACGAATCTATTTTTTGCGTTCACTTTACCTACATCAAGTACATATGCATTTAGTTGACTTAAGAAATTGACCCCCAGGTCTCTCGTTTGACATTTAGGCCGTGTGTCAATTGCGCTAAATAATTATCCTCGGATAATTTTTTGACATTTCTGTGTGTGTTGAATAAAAATTTAGCTTTTGTAAAATTTGGCTGTGTCGATTGGGCTAAATTTTTGAGATTTCTCAGAAGACTTTTGACGATAGCACAACACAATACGAAGCACAATACAAAGAACAGACATACCACTAATTCAATAACAACAACTCATAATATGGATCATAAATTCGATGTATTAATTCCCCTTGATGTCAATGATATTGCTGCGGTATCAAAGCCTTATAAGCCACGATTACTTGCCCCATGCAGAAGACGAACCAGAGAAGTGTAATTTTATATTCAGTCGGTATGAATTCAAACTCCGTAACCGAATCACTTTTTTTTTGTCATTATGCGTCCCTATAAATTAAGCAAATTCTATTAAAAACTTTATTAATTTTCCTTCATTATTTAGATACATGCGTTGTAGGTAGTACGGTTTGTTATTATTATTTGCTGCCATTTGAAATAAAAAACTCGAACGTAAAAAATTTATCCTATGAAGATAAATTATTATCCTGCTCCCGGAGCAGGATAATTTTTTGACAGCTGAATAATTCGTTTTCCACCACGATAGTGCCAGAATATTATCCGAGGATAATTATTTAGCCCAATTGACACACGGCCTTACATTTGGCTTTCTCTGTTACTTCGCTTTTACTACGTCAAAAGTGACACAAAAAGTGAATGTTAACTGAGTGCTTAGATGAGATATTCTATACTATTTGTCGGTAACCCCTTCCTATATGTCAGAAATTATTTTCAAACGATCACTTCACATCAATAAAAATTCTGACAATTCCCAACTTCTCGAAAATTTGTAAATCGTTCACCTTGCTGTAATGGTGTCGGTAATGAAGTACATCTGGATTGACACTTTTCATTGAGCTGAGCAATACAAATGATGTAATGCACTTGCACAACCTTCACAACTCCGCAGGGGAAAATATGAAATTAACCCCATAAAATAATAATATGACACAAATACGTTCCACCAACCTGCATTTTTCCAATATGGCCGATTGAACAGAGACAGAACTAGCCGCAAGCATTTTAATTTCAATTCGCCTGAGCTATTTTTTATTTTGCTTGACCACGCTTTTGTTTGAAAATTTTTAACAATACCAACAGTTAGTAGATAGTCTGAGTCTTCAAGCTTACAATATATTTGTCCACTGTATTTCGTTCCTTTTCCTCTCTAAATCTCTCCAATTAAGCGGCTTTTCTTTCCTAAAGCCCAGCAAAAAAAAAGCAATTAGAGCCTCTCTTCACCATAGAGGTTTTCAGTCGTTAGAACAAGTGACACTGAAACTGCATGGTGAAAACAGGCCCTTACACCCACTATTCGTATCATTTCAGGCACGTCCCAATAATGGTGACCAAGAGGCAGACGAAATCAACAACATTCAAATCAGTGAGACAGTTTGCCGAGTACGTAGGTCAACTTGTGTATATGATTCAAAATACTCTTTTTCGAAATTCCTTTCCTTTAAATGTCCTTTCGACTTGGAGTTGTAGTCCCTTCGAGGCTTTGTTATCTTTGTTGATATTTTTGTAAATAGGTTAGCTTTGCTCTGAAGCCTTCGTCTTCTTGAATTTCTGTTTCCTTTTCTTAGACGTGTGGTACCTGCATGTTTCTAATCTATATTATTGTACTTGTAAGATCTTAAGCCTGGCTACTTGTATTCACTCGAATATCTCGAAGGTCTTCTTTGCTTTTTGACAAATAAATTTTTCATATTTAGTAGAAGTGCTGTAACCTAGCTATGGACTGACCTGCAAATATAAACTGGTCACCTCTCTACTAATCAACACGTTTTTTTCTCCTCATCTGTCTTCCAACAACTTAATCTAATATGTTCTAGGTCTTTATATCGTGTCTTCTGCCACACCCGCCAGAGTACGCTCGGGTCGGTGGTCACTGGGAGACTTTGGCTTCGCGAACCAGCCACCTTAAGGAAGGACTTCAACGACTTATCTGCTTAGTTCCCTATGAGGTGATTACATCGGAAATTTGGGACTACGTGATGCCACATTGGATGGAGGCTATCACCAATGACGTTGCCGAGAAGGAGCTGCACGAATTGAAGATTGTTCTCAGCAAGATCCTTGATCCGGAAATGTCTCCACTTGGTTTCGATGCCAAGACTATGTACAACTTTGTGGCGATTCGATTCGAGAAGACCACAGCCAAAGTGCAACAGCAGGCCCTGCATTGGTTGCAGATTTTGACAAAGTTGGAAATATTGATTCCGTTGGTCCAACTGTTCGCCATGTTTGGCGATGGTGTTCGCATCATGAAGTATGGCGTGCAACATGAAATTCTGAAGGAAAAGGAAGTTAAAGGACAGAAACCGCCACTGAAAGGAGAGAAAGATTTAGTGAATCCACCGAGGAGGAGTTCAATTTGTAAGTGGTTGCTAGTGTGTTGTAAATATTGTGATTATTGTGTTTCTATTGTAGCACCCGTTGTTGAGGATGACTCTGGAAATACATCGGCTATTTCCGATGATGAGGCACCTACAAACCGCCACACGGAGTTCTCCACCGACGCTGAACACAATCTGACTTGTTGCATCCTTATGTTGGATATTCTGCTGAAGCAAATGGAACTGCAAGATGTTGAGCAACACACTGGTATTCATACACATGTCTGCGAAAATACATCAAGGCTTCTGAAGTGCATGGTGACAGCGGCACGAGTTGGTCTCAGCAGCCATATTTGTTCTTTGAAGGTAACACTGACATTTGCCATTTTAACTGTCATTATAAGTTGACGATTGAAATTTTTAAGTTTTATTCTTACATCACAGAAGTCTAATACTACTTCTTCATTAATTCTAAATCTAATCACAAATCTTATTTCAAATAAACGCTCTCCTTGGTATTTGTGACAGTGGCTGTAACACAAAATTTTTTTTTGGCAGCTTTAAAATATCCTTGAAAAACACTCTTCTAGACTATATTCTTAATTTTCCCAGGTTGCTGAATGTGCCTACTGTGAGGCGTCGATAATGTGGCATCAACTGTCAACAAAACTAGTACAATTTATGGCACCACTAAACCCCGTTCGCCCACCAGATGTAAGCACAACCTTTCACTTCTATTTTAACTAAAATCTATTAACAAAACATGTAGGTCCCAATCGAGGAGATCTACGAAGAGGAAAAATCATCGCGCAAGAGTCCGCCGGAGAGTGATAAGGAGAAAACACGAGACCGTGATGTATCCCTATCGATGGCTCCGCTACCAATACCACTTGGACCGCTGGGTGGTTTCGCAGGTGAATTTAGTGAGCTGATTGATTTTAAAATTTAGGTTTCACTAGACAACGGAGAACTTTCTAACAAAACAATGCTGACAGCGACCCCTATAATTGCACTTTAGTTGCACTAAATGTTAAACCAGTAATTTAGTACATAACTTGCCCTACCTATTACCTGTATCTCTCTGTCTCTTTCTTCATTAATTCACTGCAATTTTTATAAACTCATTGTACTCCTTTTTCATATTGTTCTTCTTTTTGTCTCTTCCTATTTCTCTGTGTTTCTTTTCCCCCGACTAATTCTCATCCACTGTTCTACGTCATACTTCATAAAACAATATAATAAAAAATTACTCGGACCATTTCGAAACTAAATATAATAAAATTAACTAAACAAACCATAACACAATTCCTTCTGAGATGTGCCAAATCTTACAGATGATGGGAAAATAATAATTATGGCAGGTGAAGAAGATAAAGAGATTAACAATGCTATAAGAAAATATTTTAAAAGAGACCATTCAATTTAAGAACAAAAAAAAATATTTGCACTAGTTTTATTTTATTGGAATGTTTGTTTGGCCAATAATTAAAATTCAAAACTCACACATTTACAGAAAAACGCCTCTTCAGCACTGTACAGTACCTACACACTCCCGTTACTCCCAAACACACATAAACAATGATATATTTAAAGCGAAACATTGCCCGCGTTCCACTGTCCGCTGGAGGAATAGCGGCATGTTCAACTTCATATAAAAAAAGATTTTATTTCACCATCTGCGCTAGACGTCTAGCACTTTTTGTGAAATGTCAATTTTTCTTTTATTTAGTCTGACATGCCGCTATGCATCTAGCGGGCAGTGGAACGCGCTCATTTTCTCTGTCAAGTGTTTTTAGTTCGTATACGCATGCTTAGTTAGCTCTTTTTGTTTTAAACTAAATAAGTTTCGATCATGAACAGTTGGGTATGGTGTGAGTAAAAAGTTAAAAAAAAATATGTTGACAGATCTACCATCAAAGGCAATTGAGGATTCAGAATTTTAATGTGTTTTGATTGGCTTCGGTATAAAAGTCTGATCATGTTACATTAGTTCGCTCATGATGAAATGACAAAGGTGCGTCTGCTCACGGTCAAAAAGCAAATAAAAATCATCATAAATCAACCCTCACATATCAAATTAGTTATCACTGCGAACAGTGCTGCCAATTCGAAAAACAAACCTCTAAAAAAAACGAATTGGAATTTACCCTAAAGGTTTTATAAAACTATTTCCTAAATCCTTTCCGTTGAAGTGAGAGTTTTCTAAAATGTTTCACTGTTTCCAAATTAGCGCGTAAACACATTAAAAATATTGCACATACGCCAGAGTGACTTAATTTTATCTGCTTGTCAAAGTCGACTTTTATATGACAGATCCCCGTACCCTGTTCATTATTGAACTACCATTAGCACGCTGTTTATGATTGAAAACTCTAACCAATATGCACATTACTTCAGCTTCATAATGCATTCAAAACAGTTCGCTTTTTTAAACTATATTTCATTTAACAAACACCTACTAACATAATATTCAACTTTTAAATTCTCAAATAGGTCCAGTTCCCGTAGCAGTCCCACAACCAGAGCCGCATTCAGTTGGTGGAGTTTTAGTACACATGCCACATGTTTGTTCGGTAAGTACAAACAGACACCAAACTTCTTTTAAGCCTTGTTCGAATCCAACAAATTATAATAAAATAATTTTAAGGGGAACTTACCTTTGAATATTATTACTTTCAGTGGTTTCTTGCATAATTACATTTACACATTTCAAATTAAATTAAATTAAATATTCAACTAAATAAATAAGAAAAGTAATAGTTTTTTGCATTATGTTCTTGATTTAGTGAATTGATGTGATTTTCGCAAAAGTTTTGACACAAACAACCAACAATTTTACCAAATCAAAAGAGAAATATTATTTGACATGTTTGTTCTTTTTTTACTTTTATTATTTTCTTTCGTTTTTTATAGAGCAACGATCGTGGTTCTGATAATATTGAATTGCAAAGAAATGTTCACGCCACAGACGAGGTACTTTGCGAAATGTTCAAATTAAATCAACTTCGATTGTATTCGTTTTTTTTTTAATATATAAATATACTATAAACCTAGATATTGTGTTAAGGTGTACAAACAAAAAATCTGTAATCTTGATGTACATAAAACCATATCATATATATTTGTAAATGTTGTAAATATCGCTACTTCTTGTACTACGTTTTCGCCAGGCTAAATGGGATGATTTTTTTGAGTAGACAATAGTTTTTCATACTTTCATACTGATATCCATCATAACCGCAAAATGAGTACGAAAAGAAAAAGGTCTTTGATGGAACACACCCTTTTGAAAGTGGGCTGAATGCATTCATTATCTTCAAGCAATATTTTCTTGAATTCCTTAACATTTGGATCGAAATAATCGTTTTGGAAAATTTCTGAAGTAAAAATAAAACGAAGAACTGTCAAACAAAATAGGAGTTAACAAATAAAACAAAATAATTATGAAATGGCTTTTAAACATCTCATTTAGCACTAATGAAAACTTAGTTTTACACATACTTAAAGTTAGTCGTGTTAAAAGTATAGGTTAGGTACTTTATACGTATGTTATTGCAAAGTTTTAAGGGTAGAGTAGCCATTCAAGAAGAATAAGGGCTCTTGTGTAGAAATGGCCGTCTTCATGGCCGATATATAGCATATTTACACGGTATAATGTTGTCTAATCCATGACTTTAATTTTACTTTCATTGGCGGATGTATGTAGCTTACTTACTTCCTGCTCTGGACAGAGCTCGAGATCTGAGTCGAGCTTGTTTAGATCGTTTTGATTTTGCTTATTAAATACACTTCACTATCTAGCTGTCAAATAATTAAAAATCAAATTGTTAGCAAATGTCAAAATATGTTGTAACTGAGCTCATAGAACGCGCTGTACAAAAAAAAGATGCAGTAATGTCATCGAAATATAAAGTCCGTTCGTGTACTTTCAGCATAGAAAAATGAAAAATGTCAAATCTCTAAAATCGAGAGAGAATTCTCTCAATTTCAAGAGAAGTACCTGTTCGGTTTTCTTACAAAAAGTTTAAGAAATGTCATTTTGACATAATCGTAAAATGCATCAAAATAAGTTGGAATTGCATTTTTTACAAGCTAAATACCTATTAAACTTTCCATTTGAATGCGCTGATATGTTCTAGAAGAACATTTAGTTATAAATTGTTCCTCTGACATCGTTGAAGACGAAAATAAATAGAGTTTTTATTGGGGACGTCGAAATTCGGCGAGTAGAAAATTACAAAAAAATTAAAAGAGGGGAAATGGATTTCTCTCTCATTTTTTTTTCAATTTTCTTAGTATGTGATATTATAATTTTACGTTTTCAAAAAAGTACCCGAACGAACCTATAAGTAGGTAATATGTCATTTTCGGACAGAAAAATATTTATACTGTCAGAATAAAAATCTGTGAAGTTCAGCACCAATGGCAAATTAAATAATTGAGCCAAGAAATCTCAGAGAGTAAAGAATTTTCTCTAAAACATTTACATTTTGTAAGTCAATTCCTAATTCCAGGTTCCAGCTAAACATCAATTTGTCCAAAACAAACTACCTGTTGCAATTTGAACTGATATTGTTCACTTGAATCACTTTTTTACACTTTTAATACATTTCTTTCCTTTCACCCACAAACTTTGAGTTACATATCTGCACCGTACATGTCTTACATTTTTCAAATGTTTTAACGGAAAAAATTCTACGAGCTCTACGTGCATTTTGGGGTTTTTTTTTTGCAAATTCAATGCAAAACTGAAATTTTAACTCAAGGTCCAAAACTAAACTGCTTTTTATTTTAATAACTATGTAAGCGCTTTAGAAAACAATTGATATCTGTAAGAATCATTATGACGTATACTCCTATTTCTGTCAAATTTAAAACGAAAAGTAAGTTATCCATATTTAGAAAAAAGTTTTCTCAATAAGTTTGTTTGACGTGGCTAGACCAGTGCCCACTAACGCGCACTGAGAATTGTCAGCTAATTTTCACGCCAGTCAAAACCCCTGAACAAGCCTGAAAATCCGGTTACCATATCGAACGCAAAATATGCTGGCCCGAAGTCTGTCAGTTATTGAAATTGAAAAATACTTATATTTTGGTGAACGAAGTATGAAGATGATAAAACTTTTTTCTGTTAAAAATGAGTGAACTTAATTCTGGTCGTACCATATGCCATAATGCAAACAGATTAGAGGACATTTTTTTTTTTGTGTTTTAATATTTCTGCATCTGATAAATGGATGTTTGTTTCACATCATACGCCGCAGTTCGACAATTAGCTTCATGTTTAATCGTCTTCACTAAACATTTCGAAATTCTGTTAAATTTGGTCGCTTAAATGTAATCAAACGAATCACAATTTTGCAGAATAGGCGGCAGCCATGTTTTTATGGATTTGTTTCTGTTTCAATTTTGTGTAGCTGAGCGAGCAACGTAAACAGAACCAGAATTTACTACAGAACGAAAAAACTTTCTGTTCTGTTTCGGTTTCTGTTCCTGTCCTGTTTTTTGTCACTTGGTGCGAATACGGAATTTCGATTCAACAGCGGAGTATGTTTACAAATACCCACACGCACATTTACCATACAAAAATTCAAGGAGGTCACTGATACGTACACCTTAGTTATAAATATTTCAGTGGCAAAGCAATACTTAAAAGTAACGACACAAAAGAGCAGATCCGAAATTAGACTGAACCAGGGATGTGAAAAAATGTCTTATATCCAAAAAATGTATTTAGAATTTGTCATTTGTCGATTCTTATCATAGTTTATTTTCCAGCTTACAAACTCCAATTTTTTACGAGTAAAATATTACGAACTTCATGCCTACAATGTTTTTGATTAGTGCAATTATTTGAAGTTGCCTTAATTGATGTACTAGATTACCTGGGAACATAACTGGATATTTAATGCTATCTAATTATCACTTTGATTACCATAAACATCATAATTTTGTTTCTTAACTAAACTGAGTAAGATTAAATTTCTTATCAAAAACTGTAAGGATGTGACACGACATGGAAAAGTGCACATTTATGGGATAAATACAAAAAAAAAATGGAAATCTAGATCCAAAGAAATATTAGAATTTTTTCGTTTTAGTACTCTATGTTAGGTATAAATAAGAAAATTATTATCTTGTCCCAAAGTATCTTGTATGTGTGTGAATATAAACTTTTTATGAATTTTTTATATGTTTTTCTTAATCATCAAAAAATTGCATGTGTTCTTTATGAGCAACGAAAAGTGTATAACTAATTGCACCATATTTTTATAATTTATTAAAATCAAATCACCACTGTCATTGTTAGATCACTGTTCACTGCACGATGGAGTGTTCAATTTTTTCAACTCATACATACTTTTTATGTGCATTCTGCTGTAGCCAGTTTGTTCCGATTACTGTAACAGAGACTTTGGTTAACGTTAAGCCAACCAAAAAGAGAGAGAGAAACATTCCTCCAAACATTCACTTGTATTTTTGTCTTGCAAAAGCGTCGCTGTTATTGAGAACAAAGAACTGAATTGTAATAGAACAGAGCTTAATGAATAGGGCAAGTAAACTTCGGTCGAGTTTATAAAAAATGTAAAAATGATACATTCCTACAAATTTTGCATTCATTATCGTTAAAGAAATGAAAAGAAGAAGAATTGAAAGAAAATTAACAGTCAGCAAGCTGTCAATGCTGCGTGTTTTTGCTTTGTTGCTGCGCTTCGTAAAACCTTTCCAAATGTTTTGTTTTTAAATGCTATCTGAAGACAGATTTCGCAAATAGAAGAGTGCTCTTATTTGAGACGTCATCGATGCTAACAAAAACTAATGGACACAAAAATGTATAAAAATTGCATAAAAATGCATGTTTTGCATTTTTCAGAAAGCTGAAAAATAGTGTTTATTTCGAGTATCAACAATTTGACAAACTGCTTTTAGCTTTTTGTGATAATACGATTGTGTCGTTTTGCTAAATAAGAGACATGTTACTTTTGGTTTGAATTTTGAAGAATTGGCGACACGACATTTGTGCACAGCGATATTAATAAAAAACAAAATATGGCCAAACTAGGTTAAAAAAAACTGTTTTTGGGAACGAATAGGCCTAAATCCATTTTTGATAGTTATTTGACGTTTAAGAAAGGAACGAATATCAAAACTTTCTGCAGAGGTAGTGTGAATATTCAATGACAACAAAATATCAGCTGGAAATGATTCTTTATTGAATTTTGGAGCTCTAAACGATTTTTTCCACTAAAAGTCAAATAACTGTGTGGTTGATGAAACAAAAGTTTTTATTAATAGGAAACGATAGTTTAAAATTGACAGTTTATATATTAATATTACTGAGCAATTATAAAAGTCAAGTTCTTTACGTAAATTGGATAGATTTTTGTGCTGACAATTTCATGGGAATGGGCTAGACTGAACTGTCATTTAAGACATTCATTAATTCAAGATAGACACGACACGGTAAATAATTTTCAATTTCTTATCAAAAACTGTGTTAAAAAATAGGCATAATATATGCACGGTATTATACGAATGTAGTTTTCGCATATTGTTTCGTATTGAAAGTTAATGAGGAGTTAGGCACTCAGTGAAATGAGTGCTGACATTGCAGATGCAGGCTTATAAAAGAACAAATCACGTAATGCAGCTATTAGCGAACTAGAGTTCTGAACACATCCACTAATCCTTGTTAAAAAAATAGTGTTTATTTCGAGTATCAACAATTTGACAAACTGCTTTTAGCTTTTTCATTATTTGTGATAATACGATTCTGCCATTTTGCTAAATAAGAAACGTGTCACTTGCAGACTTACTTCACATAAAGGGAAGACTCACATAATGCATTGGTGACTGACGTTGCGTTCCCATGAAAGATGGCAAAAAATTACAGTATGGGCTTGTCTGCAGAAGATTATTTAAAAAACAGCGCTATTATTAGAAACAAAATATGGGAAAACTAGGAATAGGCCTAAATCCATTTTTGATAGCTATTTGACGTTTAAGAAACGAACGAATATCAAAACGTTCTCAGCTGGAAATGATTCTTTATTGACTTTTGATGCTCCCACTTCTGTACGATTTTTTGCACTAAAAGTCAAATAACTGCATGGTTGATGAAACAAAAGTTTTTATTAATAGGAAAACGACAGTTTAAAATTGACAATGGATTATAGGTTTATGTTAGTGAGTCAAGTTCTTTACGTAAATTTGATAGATTTGTGTGCTGACAATTTCTTGGGAATGGGCTAGACTAAACTATCATTTAAGCATTCGTTAATTCAAGATAGACAATACACGGTAAATAATTTCCAATTTCTTATCAAAAACTATGTTAAAAAATAAGCATATTATTTCGTATTAAAAGTCACTGAGGAGTGAGCACTGAGTTTTAGTAAAGAAATGAGTGCTGACTTTGCAGATGCAGACTAAAAGAGCAAATCACGTAATGCAGCTATTAGCGAACTAGAGTTCTGAACACATCCACTATTCCTTGTTAAAAGTCATTAAGGCGGTAATAACGGGTGATTTTTTAGCTGGTTTGGTTTTGGCAACACTGGTTTTGACAGCTGACGTGTGTTTAGTACCTTGTGTCACTGTCAAACAGCTTCAGTTTGGTTTGCAATTTAACCATGGATCATCTTATAAATGAACAACGCTTGCAAATTATTGAATTTTACTACCAAAATTCGTGCTCGGTTCGAAATGTTCATCGCGCGCTTTTTTATCGAAAAATTGTGTTCAGCGATGAGGCTCATTTTTGGTTGAATGGGTACGTAAATAAGCAAAATTGCCGCATTTGGAGTGAAGATCAGCCAGAAGCATTGCAACAGCTACCAATGCATCCCGAAAAAGCCACTGTTTGGTGCGGTTTATGGGCCGGCGGCATTATTGGACCATATTTCTTCAAAGATGATGCGAATCGCAGCGTTACTGTCAATGGTGAACGCTACCGAGCGATGATAACAAACTTTTTTTTGCCCGAAATGGAAGTTCTTGACTTGCATGATATGTGGTTTCAACGGTGCCACATGCCACACAGCACGCGAAACAATGGCGCAATTGCGAGGCGAGTTTGGTGAACAGTTAATTTCACGTTTCGGGCCGGTCAATTGGCCGCCTAGATCGTGCGATTTGACACCATTAGATTATTTTTTGTGGGGGTATGTCAAGGCTAATGTGTATAGGGACAAGCCCGCTTCGATTGACGCACTGGAAGCCAACATCCATGCATTCATTCGTGAGATACCGGCCGATATGTGTGAAAGAGTATGCCAAAATTGGACTCAGCGGATGGGCTACCTGAGACGCAGCCGCGGTCAATATTTGCATGAAATGATCTTTAAACATTAAATTGCAAGGTTCAAACTATCGATTCAAATAAATATTTCATTCATTTTTTCGAATTTTTTGTGTTTTTTTTTTTTAAAAAGTTCTAAACCTCTTAGAATATCACCCGTTATAACAACCAAAATTGATAAATGGGCGCTATTGTACACACAGGTACATTTCGTATACGTGTAACTAAGGAATGACATTGGTGACGAAAAGCGTTCCCTTTTTTTTTGTTCACATTAATGATATATGTATAGGTTCATTCGCGTATGCGGTTTAAATGGAACGCAATCGATATAAACCGATCGCAATCGCACAAAGTCTTCAAAAATAACAGAAAAAGAGAAAATTAGCAAAATAACGAGTAACGAGTAGTTAATCTCTTGGCTCGAAACAGCTCAGAGAATTTCAACTGGCAAGTACTTATATATATGTCAAATTGTAAAAGTTGACAAGAATCAAATTTAAAATCTGCCTTAAAATTCAATTGCAAAGAAAAAAAATCTGTCAAAAAAAAAAAAACGGTGGTATTCGAATGTTCTCCTAGAACTTTTCATATGTTGCAAAAAGGTATGTTATATATTTATTTGTGATATGGAATAGAATAGATGTTAAAAATGAAAGTGGCTCAAAGTAGCTCGAAGACTATCTACGTACATTGTGCTATTTTCTCAGGTATCTGAGAGAGTATCACTCAATTTTTTTATGTTTGACAGATTGTTATGTCGTTTTCCATTAGTTTCACTCGGGGATCCTCTCATTCTGTTCCATTGGACAAGAAAACTGCTTCTGATTGAATCCACAAAAGTATTGGTGAAACGCCAAAAAATAATCTACGGCAGCTGTCAGCTGACTAAGGTTAAAGCACAAACTACTATTGTGTGAGTGCTTCTTGAGTGGATTCTGACTTCAAATCTAGAACTGAAATTCTTTCCTCAGAATCACCAGAAGAGTTTTTTTTTTTTTGTACCAATGGAACGGTTTCAGCAGTGATTTTTTCGATTCCAGACTCTCCCGGACGCTTCTTTTTGCCCAATGGAAAACGACATTAGCGTATGGCTCGGCAAAGTACGCGAATAGACCCAATAAAGCAGTGACAATTATTTCATTATATTTGTTTTTTTTTTATTTGAAACGTCAAGTAACACTTTGTTTGTTTAGAAGCATTTGTCAATAAGACCAAGTAACTTGTGTAGTAAATAGTAAGTCCCTTTCTCCCCGAATGATTACACATTCAGCAGCTGATTTTTTTCTTTCAAACCCTTGTGCAGATAAATTGAAAGGTTTTTGTAAATATCACTAAAAAATATTCGGCATCTCTTCATCATCAAGCACATTCTTGGCAAATTAAATATGACACCCAGTCCAAATGTGTCAAAATCCTTATTTTATTTAGTCCTTGGTTACTTTCAACTTTATTTACCTTTTGTATTATTGTTTTATTTATCGCACAATCTAAATTTAATTTATAATTCAATTGTTGCACTAAATGTCAATATAAATATTGTAACATGTAATAAATGTGAATGTTGTGCCGCTGTATTATTTGTGCTTGTACACACTCGTTACACTTATACCACCGCATACCTACATTCATGTCCGTTTATTAAATCTTCCATAAATGGTAAAATTAAATTAAAAGAGTGTGACTAAATGTGGATCAAATCAACTGTCTGTTGTCTGTTCGTTACTGCGGTATAAATAATCGTACTTATCCAGTTCGCTTAATTTATCTAAGTGATCCTTGTGTTGTCTTTTTTTTTTTTTTTTTTTTGGTTTTCTTTGGCCTGTTTGTTTTTTCTCTTTCGCTGTATACTTCTTTCGAAAAATCACGTTAACTTCACAGATAATGACGGCAACCGTAGAGACCGTCTCAGAGCAATTGGATCTGGCCGCCATAATGCCATCGGAAAAAGTCGTTACCGCCGTTGCAAGATCGGTGACATTGTCAGATGCTGATGTCGGTATGCATAATATCGTTTACCAATCGCAAATATTCATGTTTATCTCTGCTGGAGCGCTGCATAGACAATGGCATATCGTTAATTTAATTTTTTTTTTTTTTTTTTTGTGGGTTTATTCCTCTGTGCTTCCCTATTACACGTGATACTGTTTAGCTACCGCTACTGTTCAGGTGGCAAAGGCAGCAATTGTAGGCAGCAGCGAAGATGTCGATCTAAATGGCAGTGTCACAGATGAAAATGGCGATGACATCGAGGATGGTGATGATTTTTGGCACACCTCGGTTGGGAAATTTAAATTTTCCCTAGATACATTGCCGCAAACATTGCAGTATATTCATCAATTGTTGACGGTAAGTGGGTGCGCAGATGTTTGACATAATTAACGAGTGGGCTGGTGATATGGGGAAAGTGAAACTCCTGTCAATTACTTTCCGTTTTAGGAAATCCCGACGATCAAGAAACCGGAACTGTTGTATTACATTTTGCAGTGTCTGAATGTGATGGTGCTGCATGGAGATGCGCTTGCTAAATCCGCCCGCGAACATAGGGGCTTCTTTATTTGGTGTCAGGAAAATTTGCTAATAAAAAAGTGGGTTTCTCTTTGATATGATCTGCAATTCTGCGTTTGACTGATAATTATTTTACTTGCAGTTTATGGGAGCTATGCAATGCTGAACATTCGCATATATGTCAAGCGACAGTGCCAATTCTATTGCACTGTATTACCCTGCCTCTGGGGTCTGACGTTTTTTGGCGCGTAGTTCAGGAAGCTTTCCACGACACCGATTGGCGTATTCGCTTCACAGCTGTTGAGCGGGTGACTGTAATCACTCGATTTATGGATTCGACTCCGCTTCGATCGGAAGTGGGTCTGCAGACAGCTATGGCAACGGCTTTCTGTCATCTCATTGCAAGCATGGATGACATCAATGTGTATGTGGCACAACGTTCCACACTCTATATTGGAACAATTCACGATACAGCTGTGCGGTCATTGTTATTCTGCCTGGAGTCCCAGTTCGACCTCTTTATCGTCGATAGACCAGTGGTCCTTCAGTCACTATACCAGTTGCACAACTCTCTGTCGGATCGGAGGGTCCTTACGTGGGAGTTCTTTCTCAATCGCTTCGACACACTGTTTGTTGAGGCGCAAATTAATCTGGAGAAATGCGGTGATATTTCCTACCTGCGCGACTTGAGAAACTCCGAAAATGGCAGCGAGGTACTCTCTACGAAGATCCTCAAGGCGAGAGAAGCACTTAGCCAATCTGATACTAGCGGCAGCATGGCCAAAACTCTGAGTGCATCCTTCGGCACAAAGTGGCCGTACAAAAGGACAATGTCAGCACCAGCAAGTATGGTACCGCGTCAGGACTCCAAGTTCAATTGTAAGAGTATGTGTTTGACAGTTCTCATAACCTCACTGGCATGTTTCGATGAACTGTCAATGTGAAATTTTTATTCTTTCTTACAGCGGAAAAAGAGAAAATCTACAGTCGACAAGTGTCAGCACCGATACTTAAACGGAAGACATCACGCTTTGGATTGGGTCAGTTTTTAAGCTCTAGTGGAACTAGTCATAGTTGTACAACAAATTTAGCCAATCAACCATTGCACAGTTGTTCACGTCATGGTCAAAATGTAGCTCATTTGAATGCCTCAACACTGCCACCACCTTCACCGTCACCATTAGTCTCGTTACCTATAACATCTCAGTCCTGTCATGCACAAACACCTAGGTCCCCGCTTCCTCCGCAGTCAGCGATTCTAGAGAATCCGAATTTCCAATCAGCTCCATCAACGTCCCAGTTTCACTATAACCATCCATCACATAATCACCCGTATCATTCTCATCATCATTCTAATCAGCCCCCGACTACCACATCAAAACCTAACACGTCTGCTTTTTGCGAAGGCTGCGGTAGCACTTATATTCAAGCCAACCTTCCAGGTAGGTGATAGAGCATGGGTGTACTTTTTTCTTTGTCCAATGTAACACTTTGTTTTTTCAACATCTGAGTGGATCGCCCCCTAACCCCCTACCACGAGTGCAACAAGTGGAGTTCGCATATTTTTTTTGTCGTTTTGTTTTCAGGTGCTTCCGGTGTCTTACCTATATCATTTGTTTTTCTTGCGTGTCATTTATGTCTATTGTCTATACATTTTTATGCAGTCTGTATTTGGTTTTGATTTATAATTTTAAAATAGTCCATGTATCCTCCCCATCTGACATGTCTTTACGCAATTTCTTTCTTTCTTTAGTGTCTGTGCTCTTTGTGTACGTTACTGAACGGAAGGTTTATTTTGGAACAGCAGCGCAATTTTTAATTAAAATTGACCTATGTGTGCTTAAAGATAATAGAAGTACTTACATATTTTAGCTAATTTGATTTCGAAAAAAGGGAAAAAATCTGTCTGTCACTCTCCTTATTGACATATATAGAGTACGTGCCAGTTTTTCAGTTGACATTTATGGAGAGGCTAATGCTAATGTCGTTTTTCATTGGGATTTTCAGATTTTGCTTTCCGATTTCAGATTTTTCGTTCCCAATGGAACATATAACGAGATTTTTCTTTCTTTGCGGTGGTGTGTGTTTTAAAAGTCATTGCAATTTGTGCTTATAAAAATCTATTCAATTGCAGTGGCCAAATGTAAATTTGTCTCCATTTTTGACAGGCTTGTCTCGCTCAGAAATCGAGGCGAAATTGTTCTGACGTTGAAATTAATTGGAAATTTTTTTTTTTTTTTGAAGCCAATCGAACATGAAATCTGACAGCCAGCTGATTTCGAGAGTAGAAAGACTGTTCTTGCTTTTTCTGTCCCAATGGAAAACGACATAAGAGTTCTATTTCTAAAAACCCATCACCAATTTTAAATATGTGCGGTATACTTTGTAAAATTTAAATAGGTATGTGACAATATTTTAAATTGTTAAAAGTGTCAAATGTAACTAGATTCTCCTCACACCTTAAGCGTAGTATGCGGATGATCAGAAACGAAATTTTCCGGTGGTCTCCAAAAGGACGACGAAACGCCTGCGAAGAGGCAGCGGAGAATAATTTGTGGAGGGTTCCATCACCTGCTACTCAAGTAGCAGTGCTACCATCACTGTCAATTTATCTCCGATTTGGTACTTCGATAACAAACGTATTCTTTTCGCATGACGAAACCGTAAACATTTTCTTTTGTTTTTTTTTGACCACCTAAACTTGATGGCTGAACTCATTCTTGGTCTTCAAATGTTGCTTATGAATTATAAAGTTAGTTTATCAAAAAAAAATGGCAAATTACCTTTTAATTTTCTAGAAAAAGATTTTAGAAATTTTTCCGTATGAACAATTTTGTCCGATTGATTCAATTGTGGAATCTTTTTACGAAAAAAATAACTTAATTCTGATTAAAACTTTTCTTTAAATCCGCTTTTATCATCCACTGATCATTGAACGATTTCATTGATGGATTTCACTGATCAGTGAACTTGCCTCCATACCTCTTATAAAATCTGGCAACACTGGAGTACAAATGTCAAATTTTCGCAAGAAAATAATGTCCCGGACAATAAAAGTGTGCGAAAAGAGAGTGGTGAATTGTACCAAGCAATCTACTACATCTAACCACTTTTCCGCCATCATTTCGCAGCATCTGCGGAGAGCGAAATTGTTCGTTCATGATTTCTTTGTATCATTTTTGTATGGGATTTTCCGTTTCGGGTCATCTGCGTACTGAGCTTTACGAGTTAAAGTGGATTTCAAATTTGTAGTTCCAGAAAATAACGATTTCCATGACTGCCAAGTTTAACTTAATGTAGCTGGCTTAAATCTTTTAAAAATTTCGGCATTTTGTGTGTTTGACAATTGAAGAAAGACATACAATTTAGATAAAATTGAACATTGTAAGCACTCTAATCCAAAATATGCCTTCTAACCAAAGTAAAGAATGTTCCGAGTACGGTTTGACTTCAGTGTCAGTTTTATTTAACATAATCGTAGTTTGTAGGTAACTAGATGTAAAAATGAGCTAAGGAAAACAGAGCCACATTTATATATGTTCATAAGTATTGAAAGTTTTTTGTCGAACAGTACGAAGTCTTTTTCTCTGTCAATAAAAATGTTAGCTATATTGTCATCGACCGAAGAGTGACAGACCCGTCAGTTCTCACCACCAGATGGGGGGCATAATTAAATAAAAAAAAAAAACGCTACTGATTGGCCGACCAATAGTGCCATATTCTATCCGAGAATGTAAAACAACGTCAAATTTTACTTTTACTAGAACTTTTACTTTTAAAATGGTGGCCATCGGCACGAGTAACACAAATTAGAGCTGAAACTAAATACAATTTGAAAACGAACCCAATCTACATTAAAAAGACGTTCATTCTTTCTCTCGAACTATGTTTACACTTAAACTTATGTCAAAACTCACACTTATTGATGGAAGCATTATGAATAGCTTTATTAAAGTTGGGCTTACACTATGCAATCGACAATTCACATTCACGACTACATTTTTGGGTCATTTAGAAAAACAGGAATGGAAAATAGCTCATAATTTAGTCTTGTCACTTAACCGACTAACAGCGCTTATTGAAGACTGTCAATGGACTTGAATGAGAAGATTTTCGAATTGAAAAAAAAAATGTCAGATTCGTCCTAAATTTTTGACAGACAAAACGTTAAATGTTTTGTCAAAGCGGTCGCGGTGCCATAGAACGCATTTACCGTAAAGTGTTTTTGAATGCAATGAATTTGATAAAAAATAACAGAACGATTTAGAAGAATGTATTTAGTTCATCGGAAGATGATGGTTTGGGAGAACAGAAAAGGCAAACAAAAAATTGTCGCTAAACCGTCTGTTACTCTCATTCTCAGCGTTGAATAACATGTTGTCTTTTGTGTTTTGCCAATGTTGTGGTGTCAATGTCAACCGCGTAATCAATTCCAATTAGTATTCGACACTTTTTTGATACAATTGCCAATTGACACAAAAAACGCAATCTTTTTAAATCGAGAGCATTTTTCACGAATCTTGATTTTTTTCAAAGATGCTCGAGATTTACTTATAGAAATAAGTTGAATTTGACAGTTAGTTAAATTTGTTTACGATTTCGTAGAATTTTCTTAAAAACATCGAAACACTTTGTATTAGATGAGTTAGAGTTAGATTGATAAAATAAGGAAACCTTTTGAGGGGTTTGGAAGAATGTTCAATACATTTGCAGCATAGCTTTTTCGATCAGCAGGATTTTGTAAAATTTACTTTTTCTAGATTTTAAGCTGTGTTATTGGTTTGTTATTTTATTTTGAAATATTGAGGGACTACTTCTCCCCCAACTGTAGTCAAACCGCATTTGGTATGCTGCGGAATGTTCGATAAATGTTGAATGTCTCACTTTTATTCCCCAGTCTGGTATATTTTACATTAAGCATAACTCACAGTAAGTGTAGTAGTATACGTAGTGTTGCCAAATTTTGTATGATTTCATGTTAAAAAAAAAATAAAAATAAATTGATGTCTCTTAGCAGCGCACTGGCTTGAATAGGAAAGACTCATTGAAAGAGCGAAAGACTTGGTGTCAAAAATGGACAAAAAATTTTCTTAATTTAGTCAAACCATTGAAACGGGTCAGTAATACCATTATGAACAGGACACACAATATCTACCAATGGTTCCAACACGTATGAATGGCTTAAGCTCGATTATAGCCTGGCAATTCTATTATTGTTCCACCTTAAGACTTCTCATCTTTGATCAGCTTTACAAATTTAACCTCGTTTTGGCGAAAACCTAATCTCGTTGCATTCGACTACTTGGTAACCCTTTTTCGTAGTCAAATCCACTGCTAGAAGATCAAATCCGATCTCTCTGACAAAGTTGGTTTAGTGAACTACTTAGGCCGATTTTATTCACTCAAAGCTGAACACAACTTGGGGATTTTTATATGAAAAACTCCCCGAGTTGTGTTCAACTTCGAGTGAATAAAATAGGTCTTAGCATAGCTGATCAGAAAGTTAAAGAGAGTTCGAGTTTTCCCCGTGACTCAGTTACAGGTACGTGTCCAGGCTTAAGGATTCTAAAATAGTCGCCCTTAAATCCATATGCGAACGGCTTGATTTCGGTCGCCCTAAGAAGAATTTTTTTAACAGTTCCATTAATTCAGTGCGCTGCTAACTAAACTGCTAAACTAAAAATAACACTGAATAACAAGTTCTGCTTCACTTTGCGCTCACAGAAGGTCACATTCACTCTATCGGTGGATTGGGAGATGAAAATCTTGCTGGACTAATAAACCGGATAACCGAACTGGAGGAGTCGGATAAGGAAACAATTCACTTACTGGTGTTTCTCCTGATGCAGTTCATGTCCCGAACGGATCAGGCATTCCCCTCTGAGGACAAGCCAATGACAAAGACCCAAAACATTGTTCTGAAGCATTTATTCCTGCTTCTGGGACATAACCAGATTGACAAGACGTTCCACACTACACCCGGTATTCTGAGGTAAGTGCAAACCGTCTAACCGACTTATTGTTATCTACATTAAATGACCGCAGATCCTCGGCTGTCTTCAATGCGTTTCTGGCCAATCTTCCGCAAGTTTTGGATCAGAATCACCTGATCGGTGGTCTCATTCTCTCATCAGTGATGCAAGTCATCCTCTTCGCACCAAATCCATCCAATGTTGGTGCCGACTGTTATCAAAATTTAATTTTCAACTATTCCCTCTGGCACTTGGAGCCGCATTCACGTCGCAACTGGCTAATGACAATACTCGTGGTATTATACAAGTACACCTACACCCAGCCGCCGTACAGCGCGTACATCAACAGTGCGATGCGGATAGTCATCAACAGTTTGAAAGCGCAGTTCCATCAGTGTAAGCGGATCCCGACAACCACCATTTTGGACATACAACCATCGTCGCGGTCAAGGGACGCAAGCCAGCCATCGCTGGGAACCGATCCAGATGATAAGGATCATAGCCCGCCACCGAGTCCGATGTTTCCGTCAGAAGGAACAAGTGGAGCGTCCAAGGGGAAGGTTCAAAATGTTGGCTTTTCTCAGAAGTCCTCTTTCCGCAAGTACCCCGATTCTAGCCTAGAGGCAGACGACACTGAATCCGAGCTGGTGGCCATTCCTGAGAGTGACTTTTCGGATAGCACCCTGCATGGATCCAGTGCACCGGGATCTTTCGATGATGCCATTCATTATGAGGACGTGTCGTGTTCTGGCTTCAAATTCGATGGCTTACGGCAGCGGGCCATTGTAAGAAACACGGATTTCACTGAAGACAAAAAGGAAACCACAACATCCATGACAAAGCTCCAGCGTTCATCGATAGTCAGCTCAAAAGGCAGCGAAGTCGTAGCTCATACCAAGTCAAAGACTACCGACGGCACAACTATAGTCACCCAAACGAAGTGCAGTCTCCAGGAGGGTGTACGCATGATAGTGACGCCACTAGTCGGTCCGGAAACCCAAGAGACAGCAGTTCTAAGTCCACCAGTTGACGTGCAACGTGCCATCATTGTCACACAGAGCACGCAACCGGTGAGAGGCGGCAAAACCTCTGACATGTCCCACACGTCCAAGATGTTCGCTTCGATTGCTTCGAACCACTTAAAGGCCATGGGCTATATACAGGGCATTGACACAAAGCCTGCAGCGACCTCGAAATCTGTCAAGTCAACACCAGAGGCTGCAGCTGTAAAACCCACCCTTCCACCTTCAAGCGGGAGTCGATCGTCGAACGGCAGTATCAACAGCATTGACAAGAAAACGCTCGCCAAGACTCTGGGACGGCACAAGGCTATCGTTGAATCTTCTGCTATTGCTGGTACCTCATCGCCGTCGCCATGTACTGAAGATTCTCGGCCCAGTTCAAAGCCAGGCACTAATGGTAGTAGCAATGGCAAACCTGCCCTACCAAAGATCGACAAAAAGTGCTACGGCTCACCCGATTCTCCGCTTTCGAAAATGAGCGTCATGCCAAATCCGAGCGAATCTGAACCAGAAATCGCCAGTCTTCCACCGCCGAAGAAGTTAACTCAGCTAGAGATCCCAACACCGGAGCGTCTACTGCCGATCGGACCACAAGAGGGTGTTACAGCTATTGTTGATCGTATACGGGAGGGCTTGAAGCTGACCGACATAAGTCATCTCAAGCAAGACAGTCTGGATGCTTCCGAGAGCACAAAGGACGACATAACACCAAGCAGTCGGGGCAACTCTCCCCGACGTCTAATCAAGCAGACTGCTTTAGATTCGCCACAAGATTTGCACACTTCAATCCTGAAGACAGTCAGTCATGATCCGAAGTTGGGAAAGCCCCAACAACGTGAACGAGGATCACAAAGAGGTCGTGGACCCCGAAAGGTACCATTTGTTGTCGACACTCATGCTGTGTCTGATATTCGATCAAAATACGCTGGGTATTGGCCGCCGCCAAGCCAAAAAGAAGAATCTGACTTCGATGACGAAGGCGTTACCAATGGCAGTCAATCTGATCATAAGCCGGTAAGAAGAGATTTTTCTTATCTATATCCGTTTTTTCCATTGGTCGCTTATACTTTTTGTGCATGACTGCAGAACTAAATGTCAAAATGCATATTTAAAAAAATGGATGAGTTTTACCATTGACATACTATACATGGACGGCTACTGAAATTTCAATTCCATATAATCTCAGCCCAGAAAATGACGCCAACATAACTAGCGCTCGTGGTTCCATGCGAAAAATAAGTGAAACAAAATGACAACCATCTTGGATTTCTCCATAGAATACTAGAGCCACCTATTGGGCGTGAGTAGATTTGCCAAGTGAAACGGTTGCAATTCAAATTGTTGCGGCATTGTTTGCACTAGACGTCCTCTCGAAATTGTTCTAGTTCAAATAATTAATAATAGATGGAACCAACAAAATTTAAATAAAAAATCGTTTTTCATTGTCCCATAAATTGCACAATTTTCGTATATTAATTGCGAATCAGTTTTATGTTGTTTTTCACTTGTCTTTTTGGAAATATAATGTAATATCACTTTGGCGTATATTTCAATCACATTTCGGATTAATAAAATACTTATGATTGTCAAGAATATCACATTCAAGTACATGAGAATTTAATTCTTCATATAAACTACTTACATCTATATTTCTTAAAGTACTTATAATTATCAGGCTATAAATCTTATTGCACCCTAATTTATTTTGTAATTCATACAAAGACACAGTTTTTTGGACTGCTTCCAATTTATTCCGCTCTGAACCACGAGCGCTAGCGCTAATGTTGGAACCAACGCGAAGTTGTCTACTACCAGTCCATATATAATAAGTCAATGAGTTTTACGTGTTCGTTATTGCCCGCGTTCCATTAGCTAGATGACTAGCAGAATGTCAAACTCACTCAGATTGATTTATGTCGTTTTCGATTTGGCTTTTCAGATTTTGATCTGAGATTTCAGATTTCTGCTGGCAAATCGAACATAAAATCTGAATTATATTGGTATGTGTGTGTATTGAGTTGGCGGCAAAAAAAAAAACATATTTGAACTTGCACTCGAAATCCATTTCAATTGATTTTCACACATTTATAGTACTGCATTTCGAAATCATTTAATATAAAAACTCGATCCCATACGCGTTAAATAAATAATTCAGTTAAAAAAGCAATCGTTCCAACGATAAACAATTCGTAACCGACGCTGTGTGTCATAAACATTGGTGTTAGTGAAAGTATGTGTAAAATCTGAGGAAAAATTGAGATTTCTCAAAAGTGATCTGAGATCAAAAAAAAGATTGATTTTTGTGGCAAATAGAACATGAAAAGCAATCTCGATCAAAAAAAAAATTGATTTTTTGTCAAATCGAAAACGACATTAGAAACCATTTTTGACGAATGATTATTGATCACCAAAAATACTAAACTTGAGCTTAAATCGTGTGAAACACCGTGAATGAAAACATTGACAGTAATACTACTGATATTGCTGTCAAAAAACGAGCTAATACATTTACAAAAACAAATCAATTTCTTTTCATGTTACATGAGCAGCGTAAAATCTGAGATCTGAAAAGATTTCTGGTGGTCCCAATAGAAAACGACATTAGTTTACGTATACCGAGGGAAGGCCGAGAAGTATTGTCAAAAATTTCGTGACTGAGTACTAGAGGTATATGTGGTTAACTTATGAAAAGCGGTGCAATAGAACGACCTAATTTTTGCGTTTGATCTAGTCCAGATCAATCTCATCGATTGTTCCCATTAAAAAAAAACATAGAGATAGAGTAATGAACAGACATCGTTGTTTTCACCCTCTGCTGTCTCTATCAGTTTGACAAATTGCATTGTTTTGATCATTGACTTATAGGCTTTCCACACCAAACCCAAAACCGTTTTCAGCTGTGAGACACTAGTCGTTAAACTTCGGTGCAAACTTTTGTGGTTACTAATTTCGATCGAATTAATTAACAAACAAAATGAATTTAGTGCATTTCAAAATAATATTAGCCCATCAATTAATTGTCGTAAATGATTTTAATTTGTGAGTTGTGATATTTGTTCGGTCAGCCATTTTGCTGAATTTGCTGAATATTACAAAAGGTGTGTTTGTTTCAACAACCCAACAATTGGAAGTAGTTTTCGTGGAAAACGGCTCGTTTTGAAAACTGAAATATGTATGGGAAAACTTCTGTTTTCGAGGAAGTTTTCGTGTGTTTTGGCGAAGACCCGGTTTTATGCTTGGTGTGAAAAGCATAATAGCATATTTTCGGATCACATAGCACAAATTTTGTTTAGAATTAACGTGATTTAGCTCACATGATTGATAAATCACGAAAGGCGTCTCCACCGAATTTTACGTGATTTAGTTTGACATCCAGCAGAAAGAATTCCTCCACTTCGGAGAGTGTAGTTTTTTTTCGATGTTTTTCTTTTGTTATCACACCTCTGCCAAAAATAAAACAATTTATGATTGTTGTACTTAATAAAAATACCAAAATACACCAAAACACGAAGAAAATTGAATTTGGGATAATATTTTTGACATTTGTGTTTTTTTTTTTTTTTTTTGTTTGTTGAATAACATTGAATTGAATTGAAAGCGCTGCAGGTATGTTCGATTTTATTTTGTGAGGATTTGCGATGACAGATACGTAATTAAAAATTAAACACGTCTAAATCACGCAATTAGTAATCACGAAAATGTATGGTAAATCACGTAATTTATGAGATGATTTAGCTAAATCAAGTTGATGGTATATGGTATAATAACATGGTATAACACAACAAACGACATTTTGGTAGCGTGTGTTGGTGAGTTCAGGGCAATTTTTTTAAAACATCGTGGACACTTCTTTCGTGTTCATAATTGACCTGGAAGTGCCCTTTTTTCTGCAATGAAACATAGAAAAGGCGTTTTTATTTTTTAGTTCAGAGCACGACCTGAACTGTTATACAAAAAGTTCGTGTATCTTTTTAGCTCAGCCACTTCAGAGCTCGAATTTGTGTTTCTTTTTTCGCTCAGAGCATGATCAGAGCGCGCTCTATGAGCTCAGAATAAATTGACTCAGCATCCTGAGGAAAAAGCTAGGGACACATGTACATGCACACTTCCAGTCACATTTGACGGGCAAAAAAAAACAGGAAAAACAAAACATCCTCTGAACGCTCTGAGCACGCATTGTTCAGAGCGCGCTCATAATGCTCGAACTCTGTTCAGTGCTCAGCTCTGAACTAAAAAAGAAAAACGCCCAAAGAGTGATTTTGATTTATTTAGGTACTTACCTGTGGATATTTTATCTTTGTATAGCGTTGGAGCAGTTGCTTATGTCGCTTTCGATTTTTTGAAAAAAAAATTTGATTTTTTTGTTTTTTACTATAGAAATTTAAACGTGAAACAATAGCGCCCTGTGCTTGGTTTGGGACACATTCTCGCAGAAGCGTATGAAATTGGTATTTCACTAGCAGTCCATATTTAGGGGCGGTCTGTTCACAGCTGGTTAAATCATTGGTTAGGTTACCATAGATTTAGGTTACCTACGTAGTCCCTAAAAAATCTTGAAGTAACGAAGTTACAGAAAATCAGCGCAAAATCGGCTGGTTATCGATTTCTCTGGTTAACTAACCAAACCAGTGATTCTCTGGTTAATATATTGCTGAACAAACACATTGGCTGGTTACTAGCTGGAATAACCAATAATTAAAGATAACCAAGATTGAACAAACCGGACCTCTATACATCTATATCTATATAGTTTTTATATACTCATGTAAAAGATTTTGTAATCTGTCATCTGCTATAATGCTGTTGTTGACAGGCTTCTTTTGTCGGAAAAGTTTTGAATGGGAGTACAACTGGAATAGGTGCACTTTGTCTTGATATTTCAAAAAATTTTAACTTCACTTTCATTAGTCGAAAGAAATTTCCTGTCAAAACGCTGTATTACAAACTGAAACTGCAATAAAACACATTTATCAGTAATGTCGTTTTCCATTGGGACCAAAAATCAATCTTTTTTTTGATCTAAATCACTTTTCATGTTCCATTGCAATTTGAACAGTTGATATTGCTGTCAAATAACGCACTAATAAAATTACAAAAGCAGAGCATGTTCCATTCGCCACGTAAAATCTGAGATCTGAAAAAGATTTCTGGTGGTCCCAATGGAAAACGACATAAAATTCGTAAATTTGCACGATTTTGAAAATGTCATCGAAATACTGTTACGTACCTAATGATATTTCTAGAGCCAATCGCGAGTGGGCGACTACTGCGTCTGCGAAAGATGCGGCGAATGCGGATCCATGCTGGAAGAGTACAGCGACGAGGAAGTTGGTATTCTAATCATCATCCTGGGAACGTTCATCCACCGTGAGCCAGCAATGGCAGCACCATTTCTTCCCGAAATTCTTACAATCGTTTCAAAGTAAGTAAACTATTCACCCTTGATCAACTCGATAAGAGTCATATATTATGTTCCGCAGATTCGCAATGCATTCAACATTTCCCTGGCAATTTGAGAGTGCTACACATTTGCCAGGTGGTTCCTCTTCCGTAGCTCATCAATTCATACGCTGCGTCTTGCATCAACTGGCACCTAATGGAATTTTCTTGCAACTCTTCCAGACACAAGTCAAAAGTGAGTACACAACATAAACAAAAACAAAATCTACAACTGTTTGATGCACGCATTTGATTCCAGAGGAAACTCGTCGCAAATCCTTCCGCAGCATTGCCAAAGCCCTGCTAGACTTCCAAGAGTTAAATCCAACTAGCCCCATCTACATGGTCTGCGAGTCCCTACTCTCTAAGAAAACCCTACCCTTGGAGCACTTGTCAGTAATATTACGCAACATATCCGAGTATCTGCAATGCATCCCAGCCGACAGTGGCCTGGGTGCATCGTCATGGGCTCAGGCAATGCAATCAATGGAATCGCTCTTCCGTCAAGTCGTCCTCATTCTACCAAGCGTCGACAACCCTGAATATCTGCTCGATATTATGGTGGCCACATTGAAGATTTCCGCACCGAAAGCGCTTCTCGAACCGTTCTCCAAAGTTCTCGGTTTCTGTGTTCAAAGCATCAATTTACGGCACAGCACCATCTATGAGTTGTGTACACTGAGCAACCGATCCTTCTCCAAGGATCGCGATAAGATGCTTCTGTGCCGCCAATTGATCTTTGAATTCGTTCAGGCTCTAAAATTCAAAATCAACATCCCAGATCATAATCTACTGTTGATTGTTGGATTTGCTCTTCAGGATGCTGGTGGAGCATTGCCGCCGGGCACAATTGGAGGACTACCCGACTTGCCGCCACAATATCCAACCAATGCGGCCGATTGTCTGCGACAGTATATGAATGACGTGTTGGACTTTCTGGCCGACTTTCATACATTGAGCAAAATCAAGGTAAGTACCCATTTTAAAGGGTCCAACACGCTACCAACGTAAATGCTCTATAATAGAACTTTAAGAATGGCCAGATACAAAATGGCCTCGGTGAGGATACTCTGGGCGGTGTGCTCAAGGGAGCGGTGGCGCAGTATTTGGCTCTGGAGATGTCGCGTGGCAATTCCAGGGACAACAAGGCGGTTGGAAGATACTTACCATGGCTCTACAATGCCCCTTCGTCGCTGCAACAAGGGTGAGTCGTAGAAAGGGTTCTTTCAAATCCGAGTATAAAAAAGGTTTTATCGTCGAACAGGCCCAAAGAATTCACCGAGTGCGTTGGGCACATGAGACTCCTTTCTTGGTTGCTGCTAGGTTCGTTGACACATTCGGCTCTGACTCAAAGGAAGTGTGGCGTTATTGGACAGCATGGAGCCGCGGTGCAGCACTTTCAAATGCAACATCCGGGACAAGTAATGACACAGCCTGTACCACAAGAGGCCAGTTGCCATATAGCCGATCATATTCAAGTGATTTTTGCCGGATTCGCTGAGCAGTCGAAGACTTCAGTGCTGCATATGTCGTCGTTGTTCCACGCATTCACGTTGTGCCAGTTATGGACTGTTTATTTGGAACAAACGGCGTATAATATGCCGAACAATACTGATGCGCACAACATCACCATGGGGATTTTGTTTGAGTTCTGGGCAAAGGTGACGCCATGTATCCTGCAGTTGGTGTCACATTCGAGGGCCGCCAAGGACAGTGTGGATTTCCAGAGCTCCAATTCGAAGGTATGGTTGGATAGTAACTTTTGTGCTCCTAGATTGTATAGTGTCAATTGCTGTTAATCGTTTTTAAATCCATCGATACCTTCCGTTGGGCGCCAACTGTATCTGTGTTGGGCGCCGTTTTTCAGCTCGACTTAGGTCGCTATACGGTCGTCGATATGCATCACTCTTATCGAGGTACCCAATAGGAACGGAATTTTCTTCGACTTGTACGAATTTGGAGAAATTCCATTCAATATATCCATTCCGAATTTCGATACCTACAACTTTCGAAAATTTTCTCCGATGGCATAATAGGTCTGTTCCCTTATATGATTTTCACACCAATCCCAAAACCGTGTTTTCCTCGAAAACTCGTCGATGCTTTCACACCGGTCACCAACCAGTTTCCGTTTGACGTTTCAATTAGCTGTGAAACACTAGTCGTTGGTGCAAACTTTTGTGGTTACAAATTTCGATCGCATTTATTAACAAACAAAATGAGTTTAGTGCATTTAAAAACAATATTAGCCCATCAATTAACTGTGATTTTTTAAAAATGATTTTAATTTGTGAGTTGTGACATTTGTTCGGTCAGCCATTCTGCTGAATTTGGTGAATATTGCAAAAAGTGTGTTTGTTTCAACAACCCAAACGATTGGAAGTCGTTTTCGTAGAAAACGAGTGCAAACGACTCGTTTTGAAAACTGAAATATGTATATGGGAAAACTTCTGTTTTCGATGAAGTTTTCGTGAGTTTTGGCGAAAACCCGGTTTTGGGCTTGGTGTGAAAAACATTTTTCTTTCTGGTTCAATTTTGGCAATATGTCACATCAGGGATGGAAAAGTCGATACAATTGTATCGAATTCGATACAAATGAGTTTGCTCTAGTACAAAAGTACAATTTGCCGTATTTCGATACAATCATTTATCAATTTGTGGTTTTCCAAAAATGGAAAATCAAATCAATTAACGAACTATTTGTTTTAAGTTTTACACAAAGCATTGACTGGATTCGACTTTTCATTAGAAACTCACCCCGTAATATATTATACTACTAACTGTTCCGCGCCCTGATTAGCAAGGTCCCTTATTTTGACAGTGCAGAATCTTAGCTGCCATGAGTGTCGAGAAAAAGCGTTCTTAAACTCGAGAATCGAGATGTGAAGTTGCCGTTAATAGTTGTTGCATACTACCCAAAATCCAATTGCAAATTACCACAAGAAATGATTTCCGTGAAGAAAATTTCCGAAATCATAAAAATCAGACAGAACTCTTGACAAACACGATCTCACTGTATATTACGATTAAAACTTTAACTTTTAAAAAAATCAATTTCAATTTCTACGAATTTTGCCAATCCCCCTTTAAAATTTTCCAATTTTCTCACTGTATGAACCTTCCTTAAGGTAAGATTTGACTGTATGCCAAGTGGTCATAATATGTCAATTTCTGACAGTTATCCTGTCAAAATATGGTCATACAATGTAATGGGCATATCCTCATATGCTCTAATGAATTGAATGCCACATATGACCAGGCTGATTTTGACAGATAAAAATTACCAAATAGCATAGTTTAATCGGACAAAAAGCACGAATGCCAGCATAAAGTCTTTTGATGGAACAAGCATTATTTTGTTGTCATCAAAGATTGATGAGTTCGTAGAATTGGGATTTATTTTCATTTTCTTTCTCTTTTTTGTGGATTTATGAAATAATGAAGTCAAAACCAATGCGCAAATTCTTTATTCATTTTTCACTACAAAAAATTGACCACAATCAATTTCGAGCAGTAAACATCATGAACAAATAAGACAAAATAATAGATACCTACCTATTAATGTTACTACCAGAAAATTCCCAACTTCAACTTGTTTGCTTTCTTTTTCTTAATAACATTACTCTTCTACAACATTGGGTGATAAATAACAAATGCCTTAAATAACCATCAAGGCAAACATGACCATATTGGTATCTAATTCTTATATAAAGCTTTGATAATTTTGACCTTTCGTTCATTTGACAGCTTATCTCGTCATTTGCCTTTTGGTATTCATATGCATAATTGGCATACAGTCTAATCAAAAAAAACATAGCTCCAATTGGACGATCCGTTCTCGAGTTTTGGGCGGCCTTAGGAATGCAACTTATTTTAAATATATATATTTTTTTAGGTGTGTACAGTTTTGTTAATAAATTCACTTTCTTATACGCAAAATTGTTTTCAATACAATTGGCTCCATTTCAGTACAATCTTACAACAGTTTTCAGTACAAATCGAAAATGGCATTTTCCATCCCTGTGTCACATTTCTCTCATTGCGAGAGAATTCGCTCACGGAAATGAAATATAACCAAAGAGAAAAATAACGCATTGAACCACAAATTTGAAAAATGTGAATTTATTCTAGGGGGGGATATTCAAATGTTAGTAGAAAAAGCACAAATTTAAATTTAAGACCAGTATTGTATGGCTTTTATTGCAGAGACTAAAAACTTCAATTCATTTGCTTCTTACATCTATTTTAATGCTATACAAGCACAAACCATAAATGAAAACAAATAAAAAGTCTATTACAATTGATAAGCATTTGAACGATTTGACAATCATCTGTCAGCAACAACCAACTAGCCCAAAGAAATTTCTTTCCCGCATTGCGTTGTGCATCGTCACTTACTTTTGACAGCTACACGGCACATTTTCAAATGAACGCGTTTGTATACTTCGAACGCAATCTGAGTTCCGAACAGATTTGACTTTCCTTTCGGATCGATGAAAAATGACAGATACACAATTCAAAAAAGTAGAACGATAAGTCGTTCAAATATTTGATAAACTCGAAGAATTTGCTAAATTACTAAAAAAAAATTGGTTGACTCATCTACCAACCGATGAAAGTTATTCGGAATTATTCGAACTTCTTTTTGAAGAATCCGAGTAGGTATGTGAAAGAGTTTCTACTGATCAACAAGCATTCAAGAAGAGCAAAAAGCGACGCTGCATTAATAATAACATGGAGCAGATTGTCTCTTTTTACAGAAAGGAAGAATTTCATCGACACTATCGAAAATAATATTGAGGAGAACATTCAACTTTATTTTGTCGCCTGTTGATGCCATTTCAATACGCAAAAAATCAAAACAAATGCGCGCTGCCCAATGCTTCTCTGTTTTTAATCTCCGTGGAGAATCGCCAGATTGACACTTTTTTAATATATAGATCTGAAGGGCTGTTAGTCCCATTAGGGCTTCTAAAACAGCCGTGCCACAGGTCGGTATACTGACCGAAATGTACAGACATGCGAGACGCTGTATCTTGGTTAGCTTTAAGTTGACGGTTTTCTGGGTGACTGTTTCACCAAGCACAAGTAGTGATGGGCCTTACTATCATTGTATGGTCATCGTTAGGGTTTTTTTTATTTTACATCTGCCATATTTCTTAGAAGTAGGGCCCAACCTTAAGTACTAAAACCAAAAATAACCAGCCCACTTACTTCTCTCAAATCTGTTTAACAAAACGAACATATCTATATTTGAATTCCTCTTGTTCACAGCTCTCTGAAATGGTAAACCTGCATTTTTTGAGTTTACTCGAAGCCCTCAAAGAAACCCAATCAACTGTACTGGGCAAATTGCTACCCCTGTGGAGTCCCGTCTTATCCTCTCAGACTCAGGTAAGTTCTCATTACCTACTAAAAAAGTTTGCAATTCTATATAAATCATACAACCTTCCAGCTATCGGACACCCTTCACGTTCGTCTACAAAATGTTCGTGACTATGCGCCCGACTACGAGGAACAACACACTCATCATTCGGATGCATTGCTGAAATGGCTACAGAGACTACAGTTCAAGATGGGTCAAATCGAGTTGCAATCATCCACAGCAACGCAGTTTTATTCGATTTAAAACAAAACTAAACTATTCTTAGAGACTTATTTATTTACATGTTTAACTGTTACATTGAATGTTGTTAAAATACAAAAATTAAACCAAATGATTATTCGAATACTGAGTACCTGCATAAGACTCCTCCTGGTTTTTCATCCACCAGATCGTGAACTTCGTCGTCTTCATCGATGTATCGGACGCCTTCGATATTGGGTGGACGTAATTTGGGTTCTCTATACGTGCTAAACAGTGGGTTATCTTTGCGCTGTTCTTCACTGGGTACTTCGATTTTCAAGTTAGCGACTCGTTCCAATTTAGCGGCCAGACGTTCGGCTGCATGTTTCTCTTGAAGGTCCTAGAAGGTATTAGACAAATTTTAATAAATTAGCATCGAGTGATTGCAAAAACGATGATAGAGAGAAAGCAGCACGTACTGAAATGGTATGTATAATATCCTATTCACATCCCACCGAAAACCGTGTTTCGTCAAAAACTCGTCGGAGCATTCACACCAAAACGTCTGATGTTTTCGTGCGGGTGTGAATAGGGTATAAGCTCTAAGGCGGACATTGCAAAAACATAGCAAAATGTTTATAATGGTATATAAAGGGTGGTACGCTCATATGAGCAGTTTATTTACTAACTTGAAAGCAACTTTGGGTCATAAAGGTACCCGTTAGCAAAGAAATCGCAAGAAACAACCTTCACAATAAGTTCTTCCGTATAATAACCGCTACTGGTAAAGCAACTAACCTTCATTTTCGCCAAATATGCCTTTTGAATTTCCACCGAATCTGTTAACGTCAACATCTTCGCTGGCCCGTTCTGTATGAGAGGTGGAGTCGCAGCAGTATTTTCCCAACGCCCCGCATGCTTGCGCAACTTTTCCTTCTCCGAATTGTGGACATTCGAAATGGTTGTCTGATAGGGTTTGAATTTCTCTTTTGTTGCAGGCAGATCAACTCCCATACCCACCAAATACTTTAAGTGTTGATCATCTTCTGGATTTGAATGGATACTTTCTTGAATTAGTGGTTTCAAATTATCTGTTTTCTCATTAATGGATGTACTCGCAATGTCAGCATTAACAACCGACTCAGTCTTTTCATTTGCAAACGATTTTATTTCTTTAATATCTTCTTCTGTGACCAGCGACGGTTCTGGAACAATAGTTGTGACTTTCTTCTCGTGCATGACACGTTGAGCTATGATCTTTAATGGATCCATTTCAGCTTCATCGTCACTATCAATCACATCGACTACAGCATCACCATTAAGACCGCCATTCCATTCCATTTTGTTCAACTTTTCTTTGCCCATTGAGGCGATGTTCATTTCGGAGAATCTTGCTGCAACGTCATCTACATCGTAGAGCGTTTGTAGTGCTTTGCAGACTTTTTGATAGAAATCCTTGATGCGTTGTCCTTTATCAGGAAGTCTGTTGAGATTCTGCCTAATGGAACAGACATGTGTAGTTTCATATCGGATATTGAGTTGAAACAAATTCTTACATTCTGGACATGAGCTTCTCTTCACGGTCCTTGATTTCGATAAGCTGCACACGAGTTAGCTTTGTGAGATCCTGAATATAATGATCAGATTTTAAAGCCGGTAATACACCAGGTATTTTGTTTGCTATAGGTTTTTTTGGCATTTTTAAGTAATACAAATATTATTCAACTCTTTGAAAAATTATGTTTTTGTTTTTGGTGTCGTAGTAAAGTGACATTTTTGAGTTTAAAGATACGTTCGATTTAAATGCCTTTGAAATGAATGTTTATGACAGTCGAACACTGAAATAAAATTTGTCAAATTTAGCTGTGTTTGCTTTTGGAATTTTTACGACCTACCTACAAAAAATAAAAGTTGGCTGGTTATAGGTATACCTACTTAAAATTTTTTTTAAATTAATGGCTGCATTTGTGTTAACACGAAACACGCAACGCGGATTTAGATTAATTTTAGATACCGGCATATATGTTCTAATCACAAAATAACATACGATTGTAAATAAATACTTTCAGAAGGAGCATTTATAATTTTAAATTAATTCAAAACCAGTATTTGTCCAAATATGAGCTTTCTGCCTGTCGACGAAATACCTGAAACGTCAAAATCTATATCATTTTTGAATGGAAGAGATCTTCAATTTTATGCCAAATCCAAACGGCCCATATAATTTTATTTTATCTCCATTGCTAAATAAAAGTTTGAGAACCTCTCATTTTCTTATAATTATAGTCAAACAAATGTCAGGTTCGGGGACAGCACGTCGCTGTCATGACTAAACAAACAGAGCTCTACAGTCTTGCACATTTCATAATTTGTTTTCAACAGATTTGCCACATTTTGCTGACGAATATCATAATTTCTCCATTTATTGCACATTCTTCTGTGAATTACTCACTACCATAAAAGGTGTAAAATACAAAATTAAATAATTATCAGCTAAATAACGTTGCTCCTTAGAAATGGCAGCCGATTCGGAAGTACTACTGGCTAAGTTTCAGGCGCTCGGCATGAGTGAACAGAAGGCAAAGGAAACTCTTAAAAATGCCAACGTTACGAGAAACCTTCAATTGGCCCTCAAAGAATGTGATATTGCAACTCTAGGTGAAGGTGTGGGCATGCTTCTTTATCACCTGGCATCGAAAATAAAGCCACAAATTGTAGATGAACTACCACTCCTTGTCAAGTATATAGTGGAGGAGAAACTTGATTCGATTGTGCGGATTGACGCCGCTCTGGAATGTATTCTCAAAGTTGGTCACAAAAAGGACGGTGTTAACATCGCAGAATTTGAAAAGGAGTGCGGGGTAGGTGTTGTCGTTACGCCAGAAGAAATCGATCGTGCTGTGGAACAACAGATTCGACTAAACAGAGATGCACTCGTCGAACAAAGGTACCACTTCAATGTTGGCAAAATCATGCAGGAAGTACGAAATCAGTTAAAGTGGGCCGATGGCAAAGCTGTGAAATCTGAGATTGAGGTACAAATTTTTGATTTGCTGGGACCCAAAACCGAGGCAGACTTAAAACCCCTTCCCAAGCCGGATAAGAAGAAAGAAAAGACGAAAGCGACCCCGGTAAAATCTGCATCTGCAGGTGATAAGAAGGTGGAACAAGTGGAAGGTACATCTGACGGTGCGACAACTATTTCTGAACTCATGAAGACAAAAGTGCACTTTCACGCTCCGGGTGAAAACTACAAAACGGATGGTTATGTTGTTACTGACAAAACCGAGGCGATCCTTAAGGAACATTTGCGAAAGACTGGCGGTAAGGTGCACACTCGATTCCCTCCCGAACCTAATGGTATCCTCCATATCGGCCATGCAAAGGCGATTAACATCAATTTTGGATACGCCGCCTCTCAGAATGGCGTCTGTTTCCTCCGATTCGATGACACCAATCCCGAGAAGGAAGAGGAAAAATTCTTCGTCGGCATTAAGGACATGGTTGAGTGGCTAGGATACAAGCCGTTTAAGATCACACACTCGTCCGACAACTTCCAGCAGCTATACGAGTGGGCAGTAGTGCTAATTAAGAAAGGACTGGCGTACGTGTGCCATCAGACAGCCGACGAAATGAAAGGTTTCAACCCCAAGCCCTCCATGTGGCGTGACCGTCCTATTGATGAGAGCTTGCAGCTCTTCCAGGACATGAAGAACGGAAAGATCGACGAAGGGGCTGCTACTCTGCGATTGAAAGTCACCTTGGAGGAAGGAAAAGTAGACCCTGTGGCGTACAGAATCAAGTTCATCCCCCATCATCGCACCGGCAACCAGTGGTAAGTTGTCATTACTCTTTTAAAAACATACTCTTCAACTTTAACATTTCAGGTGCATCTACCCAACGTACGACTACACTCACTGCTTGTGCGATTCTTTGGAGAACATTACTCACTCGCTCTGCACCAAGGAGTTCCAATCACGCAGATCCTCGTACTATTGGCTGTGCAATGCCCTCGATATTTACTGTCCCGTCCAGTGGGAGTACGGTCGCCTAAATATGAACTACGCGCTGGTCTCTAAGCGAAAAATAGGTAAACTCATAACTGAAGGAGTTGTCAACGACTGGGACGACCCAAGGCTATTCACATTGACTGCACTACGACGCCGTGGCTTCCCTGCGGAAGCAATCAACAACTTCTGCGCTCAAATGGGACTTACCGGAGCACAAATTTCAGTCGATCCTTCCATGCTAGAGGCCTGTGTTCGAGATGTACTCAACGTAAGTGCCCCACGACGACTAGTTGTGCTGGAACCACTCAAAGTTACAATCTCTAACTTCCCGCATGAGAAACCCACTGAAGTAGAGGTCCCCGACTTTCCCCAGAACCCGGAGAAAGGTTCTCATCGCATAGCACTCGACCGTGTCATCTACATTGAACAAACCGACTTTAAGCTAACACCGGAAAAGGGATATCGTCGTCTCTCCCCCGAACAATCTGTTGGCCTTAGACACGCTGGACTCGTAATCTCAGTCACTGAAGTTAAGAAGGATGCGGCCGGCAAGGTTATCGAGCTAATCTGCAAGTGTGAAGAATCCGAGAAGGCAGAAAAGCCAAAGGCGTTCGTTCAGTGGGTGTCCGATCCCATCGAAATCGAAGTTCGACTTTATGAAGTACTGTTCAAGCACAAGAACCCCGAGGACACGAACGAGGTACCCGGAGGATTCCTGAGTGATTGCAAGACAGATACGATGACCACCCTGCGCTCGTATGCCGATCGTGTTGTCGCCAACGTCAAAGTATACGACAAGTTCCAGTTTGAACGCATTGGGTTCTTCTCAGTCGACCCAGATACCACCAAAGACTTGACTGTCTTCAACAAAACTGTGGGTCTGAAGGAAGATTCTGGAAAGAAGTAAACTTCTGAAATAAATCAACCATCACATGGATGTTTTACACTAAAAAAACGAATGTAGTTGTTTTATTTTTTGCCTTCGACCATTATTATATGATATCCAAACTTGGTCTTCACAGGTGGATCGGTGTAGACGGGATTGTTGACAGTCGAAATTGGCAGTGCGAATGCAGCATCTTGAAATGGACCAACCATGGCGCCACGTATTTGCCAGCCGAGATCCCCACCTTGACGGGCTTTATCTTCGCTATAGGCCGTGGCTACTTCTGGGAACTTTTGTCCGGCTTTTAGCTTTTCCATTGCCTCCATTATCTTGCCCTGCTTTTCGCAGAGGATGTGACGTACCTTCACCGCATTGCCACCTTTCTTCTCTTTGCCTGTCCAGTAAATAAACATTGGACTTTGTGTACATTATAATTAAAAGATGTTTACCTTTTTCGGCATCACCGCTGGCAGTTGGTTTTTTACCAGCACCCTTGTTATCCTTGCCTTTTGTGTCCTTTTTCGGCGGCATATCTTTGGTTCGGATTTCGAATTACTTTATTTTGGTAGACACACCGACTCGGTGACTGCAAGAAGAATCTGCCACAGCTCTGTTTGATATGTAGAAATTAGAATATTCTACGAACGAGCTGGGATTGTTTGTTTTTACAAACAGCTTCAACCATAGTTTTGTTCGTGCACAAAACCAGCACAAAACAAAAGATTGAAAAAAAACAAAATGAAACCTACCTCCTGCTACCTACCCTGTCTACTTATTGTATGTGATTGTATGTACGAAAAACTGAAAGTGTGTCGTTTTCGTTTTGGCTTTTCAGATCTTGATTTACATTTCAGATTTCTGCTGCCAAATCGAACATGAAATCTGAATAGTGGTTCTTGTGTGTAGGTATTCAGTTTTCCGCAAAAACAAGTTGTTCGCACTTTCCATTAATTTTCACACGTATGATAAAAATTCATTTCGAAATAATATATGTAATATTATAAAAACTCGAATGCGCAAAATGAATAATTTAGTAAAAACACGTAGTCCTTTCAACGATAAATAATTTGTAACCGCCAGCTGTTTATCATAAATATTGGTATTAGTGAATAACATATATATGTGTAGATCTGAGAAAAATCGAGATTTCTCAAAAGTGCCTCAAATCAAAAAAAATAATATCTTTTTGCCAAATCAAAAACGGCAATAAGATTCTTCTAGATGTTCATAGAAGACTCCATTCGTCACAGCGTCAACTATTTAAAATACAACATTAGTCGCCTTTTGGATTCCTAAAAGAACTCGCCACACAGATAGTCAACCAAATGTAAATTCATGATACAATCTCTCCCACTATTGAAATGTCAACTTGCACTTTCATTCTAAGGCAAAATGTCGATATTGTTGCCTTACTTTATCACATTAGTATAAATAGAGATACTGCTGATGGACATAGATTTGTGTGCTTTTTAAACGCAACCAATTTTAATAAAACAAAATTCATTGACAGAATTAAACTCCAAACTCTATCAATTTGAGAAACCTTAAAAAGCTAATAAAAATAAATAACAGGGCCGCTATATGAATGTCTTTAAATTGCCCACAGATGGCGCTACCAGAATATAGCCACATATTGTTTGGCAAAAACAAATATTAGTTTTTTGTAATGTATAGCTCTCTTACTCCTACTCTCTATGTAATATTTTTCTTCTCTCCATTCAAGTCGCCGCCTAAAAGGTTTTAAACCGCATTTACATCATCACGCACGCGCAATTTTGTAACAAAACCGAAAAGAGAGATCCGTTTATCCGCAGTCAATACTATTAAAGGCGTAAGAATGAGATCACAAATCAGACGCCTATGGTGTCATGGATGCTCTGATAGCTATCCATCATTATAGATACGTAAAACGGAAATAGACACAGGTTCCGCTCACCAACATTTCTGCCATTTACATTAATATTTCTGATTTGGAACATGTGAAATGAGATTGGTTATTAGTTTCAGTAAAATAAACCAACAATTCATCAATCAGTTACACGAAAAAAATAAATAATTGTCCGTTCATCATTTCCGGAAGCCATATTGTTTTGTAGGAATGCGGAATTTTTTTAGTCATCGCTATAAAAATATCAACATGCAGAGCTTTCCTATAATTCCTATCACGCAAACAAGATGGCCGACCTAAATACGTGTCACGTTTTTTTGCGTGTTAGGTAATGCTGTCCCTTTCGGTCACACGGCTATTTAGTATTTAGCATCCCTTTAATTTTGCGTGATAGGAATGTGTGACCATGTAAATGCAGCATAAATACGTGTCACGTTTTCTTGCGTGTTAGGTAATGCTGTCTCTTTCGGTCACACGGCTATTTAGTATTTAGCATCCCTTTAATTTTGCGTGATAGGAATGTGTGACCATGTAAATGCAGCATGCTATGTCAGAGAAAACCTACTTTCCAAAGGCACGTTCCCTCTCAATAGCCGTGTTTTTTTGAGCCTCTATCTCAGCAAAGCAAAGTAAAGTAGGATTTTCAGCACGCAATCACAACAACTATTGCGAGTGGAAGTTAAAAAAGCTACACCATTTTTCAAATTGAAATATAAATCACATTAAAGTACCTTTTTAAACAACAAGTCTGTGAAAAATAGAAAAAAGAGTTACATTTGGCTGCTGTATGATGGATATCAACATAAATTTGTTGAATAGTTTTTTATAAACACGACCCGCCATAAACACAAAGAAAGAAAAATCTCGTTTATATTCCATTGAGTACGAAAAATGTGAAATCTGAAAGCAAAATCTAAAAATTGTTATTGAGAAAACGATATTACTGTCACTTTATTTTGTTCTAAATCATTTGACACTGACATCTGCGCGAGCTGCATATCAAATCCCTACCTACCTATCGCGCTCATTTGAGTACCTACCTGAGGTAGTTTTTAACTGCTTAGATGCTGCCCTTACAACCGATTTAAACCGTTTCGCTAGACACACTCATTTACGTTTTATTCGCGCGCAAGCCATCTTCAAATACTTTCCTTCGCAACTGTCACAATTTGCACTGTCCAACTACCAGACTCTGTACGGAAATTTTTTTATTTTAAAATAGCCGCTCGCACAGTGCACAGTCGGAGGTAAAGATTTTTTTTTGTTTGAAAAGTCCGTAAACTTCTTTTTCGTAGTGTGTTTGGGTGTGGTTTTAGCCGTTTGTAATTTGCATATTCTTTATTTTGAATCAACGTTCGAATCTGAACAAAAGTACCAGACAATCCATTTTGTAACCGTAAGTACTTAGCTAGAAAGTTGAATCATTTTTCTGTACATTTCCTACCAATAATGTCTGTCGCTGCATGATGTCTCATTTTAACTGGATACATCTGCTTTTTAGTGGATAGTGCGCCTTTGTGTTACACTTTCACCTGTCTGACCTTATAATTGCTGCTTTTGGTAGTGCGACCAAAATTTATTGGCCCAGTCGCGCCATATATGAGCAAAGATGAATTAAAACTCAAATTGAACTCCTCATTCCATAAATATCTTTAAATGCAGTCACATCCAGAAAGTTCTATATGAATGTGCGCAGACTAAAAATAAAGTAGAACGGACAACGGGCCATTTTGTCCCCTCCCCTTCCTCTCTATGGCGTTCATTGTTCCGTTTGGTAGATTTTTCGTTTTAATGTGCTTTTTTTGCATTTTCTCCTAATTCTCAACTGTTTTCTGCGCTCTCACGTCATCGTAGCCGCAATTACTTCATTCTTTTTTGCCTCCATTTGCTCATCTGTGTCTGGCACTGGCAGTCTGGCACACGGTGAAATCAGCGCGAGTTTGTGGTGAGGCGGCGAGACGTCGCTAACATTCTTTGTTCTCATGTGTGCCCTTCTCTATCTCTAATTGCAGCACCAGATATATTGTAAAATCAGCAACCATGACATCCACTGAATTGAAAATCGGTCTTACCAACAGTGCCCGCCCATCTAGCCGTGTACTCAAGCCACCAGGCGGTGGTCACACAAACCTATTCGGTGACGTCGATGTAAAAGTGAATGCACCGCGTCCCAAGTACAATCAGCAGAACTCGTCGAATCTGAATGCCTGCATGAACTCTGTCGATCCGAATATTGTAGTGGAGCAACTGCAAGCAGACACGACTCCATCGCCGAATATGGAGAAGCCCACTCCCGCTGCTGGAGCGAAGAAATCGCCAACATCGGACACATCGAACTCGTCCAATGACAGCCAGCAACGGGGAAGGATCCCACCTGGAGGCTTCTCATCTGGAGGCTTCTGGTAGAAGACTACCCGCCGCCGACAACACTGCTTCCAAATGCATTTAAGCGGTTATAAGTACATTTTGTTTCCTCAAAAGCCTATCTCTCTTAACACAATTACAGTGTGCGCCTATCCCATTCTATGCCACATCTATTTTGATCTGCTTTTATTTATTACTGTATAATGTATATCCTTCTACTGTAACCAACCTTCTGATGAATGTCCAAAATACGTTAAGATCATCTACATCGCATCTCACTTCATAATATCTAACAAACAAAAGCACTCTCATTAAAATGCCGAAATTTGTATACGCAACCGAAGACAAATGACTAACGTTCATGTAAATTTCAAGCGAAAGTTGAATTAGTTGACAAAAAATCAATTTTTATTTTCAATATGTTATTAGACAACCAAAATTATTCATTCATTACATTTTTGTGTTTTATATTACTTTATTGTCAAAGCTTTTATGTGAATATTTAAAAAAAATACTTAATAAATATGAAATGTAATTTTTACTCGTAAAACACCTACCTTCATATAAATGCTTGTTTTGTTTTACATTTCAAATAAGTCGACGGTTAAGTGGTTCAGCTGGCGACAGTCGTACATAACTATGCCAACCGTGGTATGAGGTCATAGCTGTTTGTTTGGGGGGAATTATAAATTCTGCTCTTGCTTGATAGCAGATGACTCATGTTTGTTTGGTAACTACCCCAATAGCCAAACTGTCTCAAATTCATGCGAGTGGGTAGACATTTTCGAATAGAAAAAAAGCCGTTTGCATGATGTGCACAACAACATAAGTGTTTTAGCACACGCCAGTGCGAGTGAACACAATTTTTCGCAAACAAAGCCGTCCACATGGTATCCAGTGTAAACCAGTTCAGGGCAGTGAACGATTTAACGGCGGTAGATTCAGCCAATACGTTTCAAGGTCCGATGAACGATGATAAGTCAGTTGGATTTCTTTGTTAATATGGATCAATCTTATGGTAATGCGTAGGAAATCCAATCAGAGAAAAGATTAAACAAATGGCGGCCTCGTATTTTAATGAAAAAGTGTGCTCGTTAGAAGCTGGTACTGTTGCTCCAAAATTTTTCACCAGTGATGAAATTTATATACCAACAATATTTCGGGTAGTTTGAATGTACAAGCCGGGTCTAAACACTTGGTTCCTACTGGAACACATGTAATATAAACGGACGAGGTATTTGCCACGAGTTTGTCACAAGTCACTGTACTGTGAGTCTGCCTGAAGAAAGTGGGAAGTCGGCAAATCCTGAGGTAGTAATTAACCCATTGGGTTCCATAAGAAAACTATTGCGGGTATAATCAACAAGTTTACGTCGGTCTAGGCGTCAAGTCACAAGGTAGGTATCTTGTTAAAAAGTCCACTACCAAGTGTAGAAATTGCGTCTATTTGGTTTTGGATGGGTCTTTTGTCACTGCCTCCTGAAGGAAAGATGTATTGAAATGTAGACATTTATATTATTTGTATAAAGAGGCTAGAAATAAATCATTCGAAAATGTTGCAGTGCAAAGTAAGGCATAAACCCACATGGGAAATATTACCCGGTCAGGAAGACAGGAGAAGAAGATCCTGTGTAAGAGGTCGTATACACATAGTAAAGCCAAACAACCGACACTACTTAAAGTGGGTAATGATGGCGCCTAGCAACTGAAACAAACGCCGTTGTCTATTGGTTTCACACATTCTGAAATGCAATAGAACAAACTGGGTCGGCAAGGTGAAACGATCAACCGCTTTTGTGTACCTGCACGAAGAAATTTGCTTGTGTAACATAAGGCAAATCATTGGCGCGCACGAAAACGTTTTATCGTTTCGCCTTACAGAATCCCGCAACTGCTTTTGGTTAAATACACAAATGTTGGTAACATATCAGTCTTCCGCTGCTGCCTGGATAAAATACATAAATTGTAATTGTGTAAGTGCTTGCTTCTTGAGTGCATTCTGACTTCAAATCGAGATGCGGAATTCTGTTCTCGGAATAACCAGAAGAATATTTTTTATGCCAATAGAACGGTTTCAGAAGAAGTTTTTCTTCGATTCCGGACTTTAGTATTTAAGTATTTCACCTGCATTTGCAGAAGCTGCTTTAATCATTTGACTTTGACATGAATTTTAAAGAGATCTGTCGAAAAAAGAAACAAACTTATTATAAACAACTTGCTATGGATCTTGCTTCTGAAAGTAACATAAAAGAGTATTGGCGAAAAATCAAAATCTTACGAGGCTGTACCCACACCTGTGGAGATATTATAAACGCAGAGTTATTAAGAAGTCACTTCAGTGCTCTACTAAACCATGAAATGGCAACAAAGTCAATCCAATATGCGGAACCCCTCATTGAAGACCCAAACCTAGATGATAGCATAGAATTAGAGGAAATTCGTACTGCAATTCATCGTGCAAAAGATGGAAAAGCGCCTGGGCCAGAACGGGTACCATCGGAATTCTATAAAAACGCCTCGACTGAATTTCTACAAAAATTGTGTGATAATTTCAATTACATCTTTAATAGCGCAAAAGTACCAAACAGTTTTAAGGAAGCTATTATATTTCCAATATACAAAAAAGGAGATCCAAACATACCAGCCAACTATAGAGGAATATCATTCACAAATGCTGTAGCTGTAGGACTTCATGCGAAGAAAACGCAAGCTTTATATCTTCTTTGTAGACTTTAAAGCAGCATTTGACTCGATTGACAGAAATGCACTATATTACAAATTAAGCCAATTGGGCCTGTCGCTGTCAACTAAGATGATATCTGTGATAAAGGCAATGTATAATGGAACTCGTTCAGCTGTTTGGGACGGAAAATGTGTTTCAAATTGGTTCGAATCTAAGACAGGCGTTAGACAAGGATGTCTTTTGAGTGCAATCTTGTTTACATTATTTATAGATGATATAACAACGTTTCTACCAGCCGGAGTAAATATCGCGAACACCCAAATTAAAGCTCTCTTATATGCAGATGATATAATCATTCTGGCCGAGTCACCTGAAAGTTTACAACTAATGATTAATAAATTGTATAATTATTGTCATTTTTGGAATCTTACCGTTAACTTAGATAAATCAAAAGTTATGGCTGTAGGCTCTGGAAGAGGAAGATGCATGCAAAATGAGAATTGGAGCTATGGAGGAGTGAGAATAGAACAAGTCAAGGAATATAAGTATCTTGGAGTTACCATAACCTCTAACCTAAATATGAAGCAACATGTTCAAAACAAACTGGCTGCAACAAAAAATGCAATTAATGCAACATGGCATCTATTGCTGCGAAAGAAGGAGGTTCCCAGTTCAGCAAAATACAAGGTATATGAAGCAGTGCTACGATCAATTATGTGTTATGGAGCTCAAGTATGGGGCTATCAGGAGTATGAAGAAGTCGAAAAACTTCAAAGATTTTTCATCAAAAAAGTATTTCAACTCCCACAAAATACACCTAATTACATGATTAATTTAGAAAAGGGCTTACCCCCTTTATATATGTACACTTTAAAACTACACTTCGATTACATCGTAAGACCAATTGTCCTTAATAATAGTAGGCTACCGTACATTCTGGCTACATATGCAATACGGAAGAAACTGAACTTTGCGCAGAAATGGATACGATTGGCAGAAGAATGTGATATACGCATAAATCTGGAAAATAATGAAACACTAAAAGAACAACTTTACTCAATACTAAGGGAATCAGATACAACTCGAAGAAACTGTTACATCCAAAAAGCCATAAATTCAGAAAACCGATTAATTTATCCCAATCTAGAATACAACTTAGAAGACAATAATTTTTTCAACGACAATAACAGTTGCAGACAAATATCTTTACTATTCAGAGCAAGAGGAGAATTGTTAAGTCTCAACGGCACACCTTTCAGCAATGTGGAAAACAAACAATGTACCTTATGTAATCTACATGCTAAAGAAGATGCATTCCATTTTAAAGGTATCTGCCCCATTCTGAGGCAATGGAGATTGGAATACTTTAATAAAACAGTACTGACGACGGACGAAGTGATAACTATTCTTAATGGAGAGAACTGGGAGAAGTTATATAGATTCTGCGAAGCAGCGCTTAGATACCGAGGTCTTATAATGAACGAATTCCAGTGAATAGAGAAAATAAACAAAAAATTAAAAATAAATAAATAAATTTAAACCAAAATAATATGTGTATAGTACCTATAGCAATGAATAAATATTGTCTACCTGGCAGACGGCTTAGCCATTGTCATTTAATTCATATAAATATTTATATTTTTGATATCTAAATATGTAAATAGTTGTACTAAATAAATGAATTGTATCTATCTATCTATCTATCTCATTTGACTTTCAGAGAGGCTGATAGAGGAATTAGGCGCATTTTATTCTTGGGGATTTTTATATGGGAAACTTCCCAAGTTGTGTTCAACTTCGAGTGAATAAAATGGGCCTTAGATTATTCAGGTCCTGCCAATGCAGAAACAGTTGCTGAGTTGTACATTTCACCACCTAGTATAGCGACGTTGGCCCAATTGTTATAGAACAGCTTAAGGGGAACTAGGGTTCCGCGGCTGAAGGTCTTTTACAAGAGTTGTTGCTAAAAGGACGCATTCATTAAAGTGTGGATGAAAGAAGCTTGTCAGATGACTGGACTTCAGCGCCACGAGCCCTTTCACCTTGAGTAATGAAACGCGGCGCTATATGCAACGTGCACTGGATTTCGTCAAGAAAACGCTTCGTCATGACTTCATCGATCTAGTCTTATAGGAGAAAGTGAGTCAATTAAAAGCTTTTAGGACGAGTGAAGGACAGTTAACATTTTTTTTTTTTATAACTGATAAAACAGGGGGTCAATTCTGGTTCTGTGAAAGAGTGAATCCAATAAATTCGCTTTCACACATTGCTTTAATTTTTTCGATTCACTAGCTACCTACAAAAAAGCGATTCTCGCTCATTAAGTGAAACTATCGTGGTGATTTCAATATCGCACACTGTTTTGTATGTACGACACTAGGACACTAGGTACTCTGACTTGCAAATGAGACCATGAAAAAAAATGTTTTTCGTTTCACTTTTTCACAGATGCAGAATTGATCCCATATAACTCCACAGATGACAGATCCTATCCAAAAGACACCCATATGTGTTACTTTTAATTGTACCTACTCAGCAGAAGACTCTTTGTTTTTACATATAAGCTATTTTATTTATTGTTAGAAAATAAAGAAAGCTTGAAAAAATCGTGTTTATATCATTATTATGATTTTTATTATAATTTATTGCTTTTATGGTAATTACGATTATTTACAAAGCAGATTTTGTTAAATTTTATTTGTAGCACTTGTCGTAAGGCCTGTGCATCATCCTAATGCACGTAATGGGCAAAAGGTGTCATTGGTCCGTATTTTTTCGAAGATGCCAATGAGCAGACGGTTACAATCAATTCGGAGCGATATGGTCGAATGATAACCGATAACCCACTACACAGGATTTTAATTTACAGGAACAAGTTAAAAAAATGATTGAAAGTTGATTGATATGGACAGACACTAAATACCTATAAACAACAAAAATGTTGAGCATTTTGAAAATTAGATGAGGAGTTACTTGAGATGAACTCTATAAACTTCCTAATATACCACACCTGAAAATTGAATCAGGTGCAGAACTGGATACAATTACGTTTGCACTAGAAAAGGCCATGAATACAGCTTTTAAGGCATCGTGTCCAGTTAAATATAGTAAAAAAACCTTATCGCCGTGGTGGAATGAAGACCTAACCATCCTGAGAAGGTTGACTAGGGACATCTTCAATATCTGCTATAGGCATAAGTACTGGCAACCTTACAAGGACTGCCTAAAGTTCTACAAAAAATCAATCAGATCAGCTAAGTCACAAGCATGGTCCGAATACTGTCAATCTATCGATACTCTTAGGGAATCTGCAAGACTCGGTAAGATTCTTTCCAAAGAACACTCCAGTCCATCTTTTATCAAGAGAACGGACGGAACGTGGACGGAATCCACTGACGAATCCTTGGAGCTTCTACTTAACACACACTTTACTGGTTGTACAGACTACTGCGCAATCCTGCCCAACTTGCGGGTCAACCTTCCATCACACCGGGAATAAATAGAGCGCATTATAACCAAGGAAAAGATCTTCTGGGCCATTCACAGTTTTGCTCCATATAAATCACCAGGGCAGGACGGCATTCTTCCCATCATGCTTCAAAAACATGACAGGATAATTGTGGCCCTGCTAGTTGAAATTTACAGAAGCAGTATCCTACTGAATCACATACCTCAGTCTTGGAAGTATGTCCGAGTAGTATTTATACCGAAAGTCGGCAAAAGAGGTCACGAGTCCGCGAAGGACTTCCGACCTATTAGCTTAACCTACTTCATACTCAAAACTCTAGAACGTATACTTGACCTCCACATAAGAACAGGCCTTGAAAGGTCTCCCTTATGTAATTCACAACACGCATACCTCAAGGGCAGGTCGACGGAGACCGCTCTTCATGAAGTAGTGCGTACAGTTGAGTGGTCACTCTCCCATCACCAATATACCTTAGCTACCTTCTTAGATATAGAGGGCGCCTTTAACAACGTCCACACTGAATCGATCCAGGAATCTCTCTTAGAATTAGGTGTAGAGGATTTCGTCACTTCATGGATCATTTCCATGCTCAAAACAAGGATCATTCAAGCAAAACTTGGTAACACTCATCTAACCAAATCAGTAAGCAGAGGAACACCTCAAGGTGGGGTGATCTCGCCTCTCCTATGGATTATGGTACTTAACAAAATCCTTTCAATCCTCGACAGGGAAGGTATCAAAGTCGTTGCGTATGCGGATGACGTGGTCGTTCTAGTATCAGGAATGTTCCCGAACGTGATTAGTGAAATCATAGAAAGGGCACTGGGAAAGATTAGCGGTTGGGCTACAAGCTGTGGTCTTAGCGTTAACCCAAGCAAAACTGAACTGATGCTTTTCACCACCAAAACCAAAATACCAACCTTCTCTCTTCCACGCTTAAACAACCAAAATCTTCCTCTATCCACCAGCGCTAAATACCTTGGAGTCATGCTTGACCCCAAACTCAACTGGAAGTATAATATCGAACACCGAGTGCGGAAGGCAAGCATAGCTTTCTACACTTGTAGTAAAATATTCGGCAAGAAGTGGGGACTTCAACCAAAGATGGTTCGCTGGATGTAGGTACACAGCGGTGGTACGTCCCATCCTCACCTATGGATCACTGGTATGGTGGCCCGCCTTAAGCAAAGCCTATAACGTCCTTAAATTAAGTAGAGTCCAAAGAACAGCTGGAATTGGAATCACAGGAGCCCTGCGATCAAGTCCGACCGCTGCCCTCAATGTCATTCTCAATTTCCTGCCAGTGGATCTGCATATAGAAAACATTGCAGCATGTAGCGCTGTCAGATTAAAGGAATCCAAGTGCATGTCCGAAAGGTCTTACGGCCATACCAGCATCCTTTTTACCCTTCCTGACGGCATAGGTCATATGTCTACAGACTACATAGTACCCAAACACGACTTCCATAAAAACTTCTCTGTTCGATTCCCCTCTAGATCAGATTGGGAGGAGAACGCGGTCGTTAATGAATTCGACATAACTATCTTCACAGATGGTTCCAAGATGGAATGTGGAGTAGGATCAGGCATTTTCTCAGCAGAATTAAACATCTCTAAAAGTCTTCAAGCAGAAGTACTTGCAATTAAGGAGGCGTGCAGACTGCTCCACAATATTGCAACACCCAGAAAAAAAATAGGCATCTTCGTCGATAGTCAGGCCGCGATTAAGGCTGTTGGTTCAACTAAGTCAACGTCCAAGCTTGTTGTGGAATGCAGGGAGACACTGACCAGGGCTTGTCATCGGTTTGATATCACTCTCGTCTGGGTTCCCGGCCATAGGAACATTGAAGGGAATGAGAAAGCCGATGAACTTGCCAGAATTGGCTCAGCTCTGTGCGTGTCTCACGCGGAGGAAGTCTTCCCTCCGCTGGGATATGTAAAGAGAGAAATCCTCCTGCACTTCACCTCATGTGCTGAGACTAGTTGGATGAACCTGACGAACTGTGTCATTTCCAGGAAGATCTGGCCAACCTACGATAATGCCCGAACAAATAACCTCTTATCCAGATCGCGTGTAGATGTTGCCAGACTAAAGGCAATTAGTACGGGTCATTGGCCTTTAGGAACCCACGCAGCCAAGCTTGGCATCCCCCACAATACCCACTGCCGTAGCTGTGATGACACAAGTAAGAGTGAAACAGTGTTCCATCTGTTTTGTGAGTGTCCGGCCCTATAGCCAAAACCAGACGCAGTGCACTGGGTCATCCATTTTTTGATGACCTTTTGGCCATCCAAGGCATCCATTTCCACAGGATTATCAAATTTCTCAACTCCACAGGCTGGTTTTGAGCTCTTTTAACTTTCTTCACCTCCTTTTCATATCAGGTTCCGTTAGTTGTGGTTTCAAAACGGCGCTCAATGCGCTACTTGTGTTTTTCCCTGGTCGGGAAATACAGCCACCTAAACCAACCAACCAACCAATGAGTTTACCTCTGGCCGAGAGCGAGATACACATCAATCACAATCACAAATATGAATGGAACTGTTTTACTGTGCATTTATCTACTTTACTTTACAGGTGCTCAAAAAACGCCTATGGTCAGGGTCACTAGCACTACTTGCCGTGCTCATTGAAATGTACCTACCTATTAGTAATAAAAAAAGTTCAATTTGATAAACAGTAATGTGGACATGTGGTAATCGATTGGGCGCTCTCAGAGCACTTTTTTTGCTCTCAGAGCAATTTTTATGTTCGTTTGGTACAGGAAAAAGCAATCTTTTTCAGATTTCAGAGCACTTTTGCGAATCTAGATATTTTCTCAGATTTACCAATACAAGTGCGTTTGGGTTTGACAACTGATGGAGTTTGTTTACATTTTTAGTGAATTTTTTCTCCAGCAAAGAATGGCATTGCATCGGGTGAATCTATTTTTGTGAATTATTTATGTATAAATATTTAGAAATCAATCGGGACGGATATTTCTAATGTTTTAATACAAAATTTAACTAGTGAATGGAAATCGCTTAGAAAAGTGTCCAAGACTACACATATTGAAATCGCACAAATATCAACACAAAAAAGAGCAAGTGACGTTTTTATGTTCGATTAGGCACACGAAATCTGAAATCTGAGGGCAAATCTGAAGAAGCCCAAACGAATACCACATAAATATACTTTAAGGCCGTGTGTCAATTGCGCTAAATAATTATCCTCGGATAATTTTTTGACATTTCTGTGTGTGTTGAATCAAAATTTAGCTTTTGTGAAATTTGGCTGTGTCGATTGGGCTAAATTTTTGAGATTTCTCAGAAGACTTTTGACGATAGCACAACACAATACGAAGCACAACACAAAGAACAGACATACAACTAATTCAATAACAACAACTGATAATATGGATCATAAATTCGATGTATTAATTCCCCTTGATGTCAATGATATTGCTGCGGTATCAAAGCCTTATAAGCCACGATTAATTGCCCCCACACAGAAGACGAACAAGAGAAGTGTAATTTTATATTCAATCGGTATGAATTCAAACTCCGTAACCGAATCACTTTTTTTTTTGTCATCATGCGTCCCTATAAATTAAGCAAATTATATTAAAAACTTTATTAATTTTCCTTCATTATTTAGATACCTACATGTTGTGGGTAGTACGGTTTGTTATTATTTTTTTTTTTTCTTTCGTTGATTTGCTGCCATTTGAAATGAAAAACTCGAACGTAAAAAATTTATCCTATGAAGATAAATTATTATCCTGCTCCCGGAGCAGGATAATTTTTTGACAGCTGAAAATTTCGTTTTCCACCACGATAGTGTCAGAATATTAGCCGAGGATAATTATTTAGCGCAATTGACACACGGCCTAAGTATGTCTCTCCACAAAAAAGATTTTTGAATAAAATAGAAATTATGCCATTTAGGGCCGATTTTTCAATAGTCAGATAAATCGCCTGATTGCTAACTAACGATTAAATTTACTTCACTCTTTATCTGCTAGATATAATCTTTGGGTTTTTCAATCATAAAATAAGAGCTAGATAACTATTCGAAGGTAAAGTTGTGTGAGCGTGACAGATGGATTGACTATATGCTGTGTTAAAGCATAGAGGATAGTCATGTTCAAAGCTTGACGTCTGTTAAGAATAATGGGTTTGGGGACGAAATGAAAGAGTAGTTGTCTATGCTATATAATTAGTAACGATCACTCTGAAAAGATTTAAAATAATTTTATGTTTTCACTAATCACCTTTTGTCTTATCTATTTGCATGTCTCAAAAAGGATCAATAATAGTTTATTATCCTTTTTGTATACTTTCAGTGCTTGTAAGAGGATCTACAATAGTTCATCTTTTTAGTTATTTTTTCTTCCTTTTATGACACTTGTAAAAGGAACTACAAATGTTTATGATCCTTCTCCTTTTTTTATTGTTTTCGAGCATACCTGCTAGTCAGCATTTCGAATAGATGCTTTATGCGAAATGCAAAAAGTATAAAAGGAGGGATCTGTGGTGAACGCCAGAGAGTTCGCAAAGTGTTCTGGAGGAGTGTACTCCTATATATCATTAGCCGTTTCAGTTTGAGTGCCAAAAATTTTGGATTTGCAATGGAAAACGCTAAAATTATATTTGCTAAAAATCGGTAGAGGTCTGTTAATTTTACGTCTTCAGAAACGCGGCTGTTAATGAATATGGTGTTCAAGTTTCAAAATACTATAGAAAAAGTGTTTCCCTCACAAACAAGGAAAAATATGCTGCATGGAACAAAATTGCTGAATTATTTAAAGTAATTGTTCGCCAATTCCTCTGTTTCAATAATAATATCGTCAATAACGTCGAACAAATCCATTTCTACAATAGGAACAAATCTCCCCAAACAAAACTTTGTAAAATAAGATTTTCCAATTTGACAGTTCTCCGACTTTAACTAGAGATTTATATTTTATCAGTCTCACAAAGGGGCAGATATCTTTATGAGACAGATAGCTGTTATATTCTTCGAATAGCTGCTATTCGACTATTGAAAAATGGATTTATGTTTTATCTGACAGTTAACCCCTATCTGGTTGCCTATCTGACTATTGAAAAATCGGCCCTTAACGGACTTAAGGACCATTCAAATGAGCGCGAACTGCGAACAAATCAATTTATCTGTATTTATGAATTGAAAATTGCTATTTGATTTACCACAAAAGCATTATATTCAATTAATATAACACCTACCTAATTGATTAAAATAACGAAATTTGCAATTACAGCAATTCTCTCGCGAATTGAAAATTCTTGCCGCGAACTGTCATACTTTATTCACAGTCCACATAAAACAGTCGCGATCCACAAACCTGCGAATGAAAAATTCGCTCGAACTTAACCTTCAACAATACAAATGATTCGCGGGTAGGTACCTGGGACTAAAAAAGTTTTCATGTAGATGAACTCTCAGAATCTACGAATATTCGCCAGTTCGTGGTTCGCAATTCGCTCTCATGTGAATGGTCCTTAATCCTTTAAATTTGATTGTGAAAATCTGGTGAAAATACCGCACTTGATAGTTGATAAAGCGACACAAAACAACATTTTTTACGACGAACTATTCCGTTTAACATTATGAATCAATTATCATCTGAACATTTTGTATTATGCACGTCATAGACATACTATAATGGAATGCTAGTGAAATGTCATTTTCATATACTTCTGCGAGAAAATATGTTCCAAAACAGCACAGGCTCCACAGTTTGCTAGCGGATTAGCAAAGAAGCATAGCCGCCGTCAAATTTAAAATTCCATAGTAACGTAAACAAAATAGCTACACTTTTTCAAAAAAAAGTATGTTTCCATAGAAACCATGTAAACAAAAGAGCGACATCTTGTGCGAAGAGACTCATTTCCATAGTAAAATGTAAACAAAAGAGCGTCATCTATTCGAAAGATGCAAAGCTACAAAGAGTGCTTTTCCATTACTATTAAGGAATGTTTATTATTTTGAAAAATAAAACGAAAATAACAATTTATTTACTTATTAACCCATAAACTGACAACAAAAATGCCTACAGGTATCTTCCATGTATCTTTCAATCAAACTAATATCGTTGGAGTGGAAAATTATTGCTTTTTCTGTCCCAATAGAAAACGACATAAGCGAGATTCATACCTACTAAACACTAACACCAAAACCAACTAGAACATTTGTCAAATTTTAAAGTGTGTTATTAATCACGTATTTAGAAGACAAGTCTGCGAAAAATAGAGAAAAATTTACATTTGACCGCTGCAATGGATATCAACATAAATTGAGTGGATTTCTATTAGCGTAAAATAGGTACAATTTAAGAACAACTGACTTTTAAAACACGCATTACCACAAATGCGAAGAAAGAAAAATCTCGTTTTATGTTCCATTGGGCACGAAAAATCTGAAATCTGAGAGCAAAATCCGAAAATCCCAATGGAAAACGACATAAATTAGGTCGTTTGAAGTTTACTTTATTTTCCGCTAGCAAACTGTGGCGCGTCAGTATTTTTGGAACATGCGTGAAGTTGGCTACTAGCAATCCATATATATAATAAGTCAATGATGCACGTAATCTAATAGACATTTTGTCCTCACTTGCTTGTTCCCAGTCAATTTGAACTTGCTTAATAAAAAAAAAAACGCTAAACTATTATTTTTTCGGCTTGCTGAACTACTCCATTTACCTTTTATAAATACTTTTTGAACATCCCCATCTATCTTTGGACTGCCACCTACCCGCAGCTGACGGAAGCATTAAGGTTCGCTCAAAATCGCTTATAAACGCACTTCAACGCAAGCCGCGTCCCATACCAATTCCACAATATTCTACCAACCATTCCAGGCAACCTGCCTTCCCGAGCAAAACTCGTTCGTCGTTCTCATCGCCGCCATTTCTGTGAGGTTCTGAAAACGTCGCTTGCGTGAAGAAATTGTCGGTGAACTTCATAAAATTAAATCAATTTTCTTCTATAAAAATGTTAAAATCCCTCCATTAATAATTTCCACTTCGCTTTTTGGTAAAATAACATATTCCACAAGTGTATAGTTAGAATAGTGAAGTTCGTTTTTTGTTAGTTGAAGGAAAAAAATGCGTTTACGATTTTGACTTGGTGACGAGAAGGTGACCGAAATAAATCAATTTTCTCGCTTTTGTTCGCGTTCGATTCTCTACACTTCGTTGTCTAATTTTGCCAATCTCCTTAATCTCGAATTTCATGTGGGCGATATTTTACCCAAATCGCGCGTGTGAAAAAAGATGATTAGAATTCATTTTTGACGAAGAAAAATTCTTAACCTTCTTCATTTCGCTAGTCCAAAATCGTGACGCAAAAACGTGAAAAAAAGCCATGCAATAAATTCCCCTGCGAAAAAAAAAAAAATGTACAAATCATTCACAATGGAATAATAATTGTGACTGGCTTTCCAAATTCCAATGTTTTTTTTTTTTTTTATTCCAATTCTATAGGAACCTAGAGAAAAGCAAGTTATACGGCAATTTTTTTTAATATTAATCCTTTTTGCATCTGTTGACATAATTATAAAGTAAAGGTGTTCTTCTGTGACGGTAGAGGACAATATCTACAATATTATCCTTCTTTTAATTCGCGCGAGTGTGATTTAAAAAAAAAGAAAAGCGATTTAACAATAGGAAGCGGATATGGCTGAACTAATGAACATTGATAGCATAATATCGCGGCTCTTGGAAGGTAATGAAACAACAAATTATCTATTGTGTCTTTTCCTGAAATGATTAATTTTAAGTTATAAGTGGCAGTAGTGCGGGTGCCAACGCCCGTGATATCTACGTAGTTAAAGATGGTAACCACTGGGTTAACTTCATAAATTGTGTGGACATTTTCCGCATACGCACTACGGATTTTGTTCCTTTTTGCATTTCTTTCTCTACGTGTAGAGATTTTTACGATGGAAAGAAAAAAAAACAACCAACCCACAAGCCACAAATGCCTTTTTTTGTTTAATTTTTCTTGAGATATACCGCTTTCTTTCCTGAATGCGATGATGCCAAGTTATGTATTCTTGATTGTTTTTTTTTTTCCTGGCGATGGAAAGAGAGCGAGGGTGTGAGTTAGAAAGAGAGGTGTGTGTGTGTGGGAAGGGACAGGGAAGATTGAAGACGACGACGGCATGTTGTTTTGAGATTAGGAATGGGATTGGGTTTGGGTACCGCATAGCAAGTATTAAGTGAATTGAGTTCATTTTTCGATTAATTGTATGCTTACGCATATGTAGTTAATTGACCATTAAAATAATCACTTTAATAACAAATTGGCGTGTTGTTGTTTAGGGTAAACAAAACGTGTTGTTAAGTTTTTCTGGAGTTCTCATTTTAGTTGAAGTCGGCTTTGCGCCGTACCTACTAATAACAACTTTTAGTCTCGACTTAAAATTTACGGAAGCTGAATTGGCAAAAATGGAATGGAAAATAAAGCCACTCTACTAATGTGGTATTCGATTGGGCTTCTTCCTATTTGCTCTCAGATTTCAGATTTCGTGTGCCTAATCGGACATAAAAACGTCACTTGCTCTTTTTTGTGTTGATACTTGATATGTGTGTAGGTAGTCTTCGACACTTACTTACTGGCAGCCTTATTCATAAAATTCAATTAAAGCTTAATTAGAGCTAATTTTGGTTTAATTGCAGAAAACCTTATTCATAAACTTATTTTTAAAGATAATTCACATTAATCCCGCGATACCAATAATCATTTTTAGTGTTTTTCGAACTCACAATGACGAAATTTTCCATACAAAATTGCATATTGTGACCTAGGAAATATTTAGTGTGAAGGTTAAAAATGATTATTGGTAAGGTCCATTATCTGTCAACAAATAAAATGCCTCAAATCGCATTTAGCGGTGAATTAACTTTTGTTTTCGCCGTTTATTTCATACATATGGGAAAATTTTTAAGTTTAATAAGTGAATGGAGAAACAATATCTAATACATTTTGCAACAACAAAGAGAAGTTTTTTTTTGTTTTTTTTTGTACTTTGATAAGTCCTTTTCACACAATCGGGCACTATCTGAATAATAATTTGCTTCCATTATAAATATTTACTCAGTTTTTGCAATCTTGCTGCTGTTCATACATTTTCCATGTTTTTTAATTAATGTCAGATGACTATACAGAAAAGTGGCACTGAAGTGCTACAGTGCTGCCAGCTTTTCAGGTTAGTTTTGCTTAATCAATAGATTAGCTACTCCACGGCAAAATTATTTTTATGAATAAACATTTTCGACAAGATCATTAAAGCCTAATTTGGAACATTTGACGTGAGTTAGTAGCCGAGTTTTTTTGAGCTTCGATCTCAGCAAAGCAAAGTAAAGTAGGCTTTTCAGCACGCTAATTACAACAACTATTGCGAGACCCGAAGTGTCAATTGGAATGTAGTTGTAATTGCGTGCTGAAAATCCTACTTTGCTTTGCTTTGCTGAGATCGGAGCTCAAAAAAACTCGGCTAGTGTATACGTACACTGTTAATCTATGGATGAAGGGAGTCTAATGAATAAGGCTGACGGAATATCCGTCCAGATTGATATTTATACCTACATAAATATTTTACAAAAATAGATTCACCCAATGCAGTGCCTTTCTTAGCTGGAGAAAAAATTTCTTTAAATGTAAACTAACTCCACCAGTTGTCAAACTCGAACGTTTCAGGGAAACCTGAGAAAATATATAGAATCTAGATTACAGACTCGCAAAAGTACTCTGAAATCTTAAAAATATTACTCTCAAAGCGCTTAATTGAATACCTACCACATAAGATCAACCTTTTTCGAATCTAGATCACTGCGAGACAAAAATCAAGATCAAGATCTACCAACAGTAGTGCATTATTATCACCAAAATTTAGGACAACTGATAAACACTGACCAATTATTGGCGGTTTTCAGCTCATAGGTAATTTGCTCTTAAATTTCTGCCAAAATTGCAGACAGAATCACAAATCGCTAAGAACATCAACTGACCTTTTTGTCTATTCGGCTTTAATAACGTCTCTGAAATGGGACGATGAGGGTCTTTTTCTAATGGTTTCTTACTTACTTCCTTTTTAAAGCCATTTTTATTTTTGTAAGGTGAATTTCGAGCCCTTATTTACTATTGGATTTGCCGTCAGTCTTTAGAAATGGTTTTCCAAATCCTCAACGACTGTGATTATTCTGCAAGGTGTCGTATGTTCTTTTCTATTGGCCCCTGGTCGGGATGTGTTGTTTTGAAATGTTTTCTTTTCTTGGGATTGACCCTTCTCAATATCCACTTCTCATGTTTTTTTTTTCGGATTTTTCCCCAGAAAGAGCTGAAGTTCTTCTTTTTTTTTTTTATAACTTATATAAGGTTCAAGCCGGTGACGCTATTCTGTGTAACGCCATAATTGTATGTTTTTTTGTGGAATAAGTTTGTGGAGTAGTTACTAGGTAGCTAGTTTTTCCTAGGTATAGTCTTGCGAACAGATTTTAAAAGAGAATTTTAAGTCCTTAACCGGAAAATGTTGCAATATTATTTGAAAAAAGTAAAATTTAAATAACGCAGGAACATTTGGAATATATGTAATAATATATAGGTAATGCGCGTCATGGAGGGAAGTCGCTATAAACAACAGTTCGTACTTTGCTCCTCGGTCTAATTTCAACCATTTAAAAGAGACCAGTTTCAAATCAAACCAATATTAACATGTATTTTCTTTTTCTATTACAGTTCGCGGAGCGAGACCTGGAAAAAACGTCCAGTTATCCGAAACGGAAATACGTGGACTATGTCTCAAATCACGAGAAATCTTTCTTTCACAGCCGATTCTCTTAGAATTGGAAGCCCCACTTAAAATCTGTGGTAAGTACTGTTTATCGTTAAATAAAGTTTTCCAATCATCTCGCTTTAGTACACATAAGTTTATTCAAATTAGTTATTTTCGGATTTCTAACATAGAAAAAATGTGTTGGATTTAATAAGCAGTCATGTTAACAACAGGGAACAAGCATTTCTGTTCGATAGGGATTTGTTTTAATACTTATTCCGGGAAAGGTGAACCAATAACGCCTCAACAACACTTCTAATTGCAAATATAATGTTAGTTGTACACCTAAAGGAATCGACTAATATGCTTTTAACACCAGGCCCAAAACCGTGTTTTCCTCGAAAACTCGTCGATGCTTTCACACCGACCACCAACTACCTAGTTTCCGTTTGACGTTTCAATCAGCTGTGAGACACTAGTCGTTGGTGCAAACTTTTGTGGTTACAAATTTTGATCGATTTAATTATCAAACAAAATGAGTTTAGTGCATTTAAAAATAATATTAGCCCATCAATTAATAGTGGAAAATGTAACAAGTCTCTCATTGTTTTATCGCTATTTTTACAAACAGTGCTCAAATGAAATTGCCAGCTGCATTCCACCCCTTCAACAATTCAACCGCAATACTCGCCAAGCCAGGAATGCCCATCAGTTTACCCTTCAGCCTATTTTCGGTCGTACTATGAAATATAGAGATTCCTTCATAAGCCGTACCACGCGAATGTGGAACGCCTTGCCCGGCTCTGTCTTTCCCCCTCGGTTCAATTTGCAGACATTTAAAACCAATGTGCATCGGAATCTCCTATCTTCTCTATCCCAATTTCCCTAACGCCCGCGCTGTGTACTTCAAACTACACCATAAGAGTAGTCATAACCTCTTTAGTGCGTGTTAATTATAAAAAAAAAAAAAAAAAAAAAATTTGTTCTGTCAGCCATTTTGCTGAATTTGCTTGATATTGCAAAAGGTGTGTTTGTTCCAACAACCCAACGATTGGAAGTCGTTTTCGTGGGAAACGAGTGCAAACGACTCGTTTTGAAAACTGAAATAGGTATGTATGGGAAAACTTCTGTTTTCGATGAAGTTTTTGTGTAAAAACCCGGTTTTGGGCTTGGCGTGAAAAGCTGTATAAAAAACTTCTGTTGTCCTTTAATCCAAATAAATATTGTTTGGTGAAGGTACATTTGCATTCATAAAAACTAATGAAAGGTATTTGAACCAACTCTACAATGCCTGTTAAGCAATAATGGTTCCCCGTACTAAATTGTCTGTTCACAGTCGTTGATCGGTGACGGACTAAAAATAGTAAAATTAAATCAGAGGCAGATATGCGCACGCGATCAATTCATTTCAAGGTAAAGACGTTTTGTCTATGTTGTCTTGCTGCGTTCTTGCTAATTTGGTGTTTGTCACATCAACGTGAACAAAGAGTTTGGAAAGTCTTTCAATTTGGTTATTCAAGTGCCACTAATGGAAAATGACGCAGAAAGCAGACTGCGCTGTGCAATAAAATGCACCATAACCCTATACATATTATGTAATTTTGTCTAGTTGGCAATTTAACGAGCTTAAGATGTGGTTGCTGTTCCAGTTCTGCGGCTTAAAGTGGTCGTATCGGTTTTGTTATTGTAACTGTCAGGGTGACACGAGGAGAACAAGTTCAGTTCGTGATCGAGCACAAAGTGACTGCATTTTTTTTTTTTATTGTTTTTGAATGAAGAATCCACAAAATTCAGTGAGTTATTTCGCTCACGGATGCGGTTATTCGACGCCTGTTTCGAATACCTAAAAGCCACTTCCTGTTACATCATTAACAGTCGATCATTACTTAAGGATCATTCACATGAGAGCGACCAACTATCTACGAACGAACGAATATTCGCAACTTTGGACAGTCCATTCACATGATACATTTAATTTGGTCGCAGATACCCGCGAATCCAATGACAGTCGCCGTCATTTGTCTCTGCGACATTTCAAGTTTGAGGTTAAGTTCGAACGAATGTTTTATTCGCTAGTTTGTGGACCGCGAATTGAATGATGTGGATTGTGAATAAACTTGGACATTTGGGTGTATTCTTTCGCGGCAAAAACGATTCCTCCTCTTGGAATAGTAAAATGTACAATTTTCTGTTCGTAAATGCATCAAAAGTGGTTTGTTTGCAATTCAGAAATTCGTTTGCTGGATCTCAAAAAGACCTCTTTCAAAAAAAAAAAAAAAAATATTCATGGCTTCCAGCAGCAAAACTTTGTCTAGGTAAAAGGAACATATATTTTCACAATAGTAAGGGAATGCAAAATGATACCCGCACTACCCTAAGTAGGTACTTAAGCTGCATTGAGTAGAAAAAATTAAATTCTTTTACATGCACATCATGGCCTACAGTTCGTTAATACAATAATCATTTAAACAGCTTGCACTTAGTCAGTGTCACTTATTCCAATTTACTCTACACGAGTGGGAGCAGTGAAAATTATTCATCATCAAAATGTTTCGTTAGTAACGACTGAACTAGACTAGACCGACTCGAATGCGTTACTAGCTCTTATGCAACTGAGAGATGTCAACTGCCTGGCACTTCCAAAACGTTTGTCGAGCATATACCTAGGTCTTTTGGACCTGTTTCGTAAATATAAAGCCATGGAAAACATCCTTGTGGCTCCATACAATTTAAGGACCCTTCTAATGTTTATAAGTATGTACTCCCTTTGGTAGAACGAATTCTTTTGATTTCGAGTGTGGGGTAGAGAAATATGCGTCACCACAACACTTCAGTGTGTGATACTCAGAGACTCATCATCGAAATGAAAAACCACTCTGTCAGAAAGAGAAGAGGAAAATAAATCAATATTACTTATTTCAAATGCACGAAGCGCCCTATCGATGACCTTACAGAGTCAAACCACTACAAGTCAAATTAATTTTTTCCTTTGCCATCAATCGTGCTACAAAAAAAAAAAAATTGTTTTAAAGTAGATACATACAGACACAGCCATCTATACAAATCGAAAGCGTGACTCCGCATCTTCACAGTTCAGTTGTGTGTCTCCGCCACCTGCTAAATGGTGCATCAATGAAGTTGCCGCCCATTTTTTGTGTTGCTTTTACGTCCAGCTCGGTTCTAGAACTTTTTATACCCCTAGTTGAACGAAAGTAAGAGAAGAATAAATATAATATAAAGTCCACGACTGGATGATGAGGACACTGGCATGGCGGCTGCACACAAAAGAAGTACCACTGAACTACTTTATGCGGTGAAGAAAAAGAAAACCGGGGGAAAAAAGAAAAACTCTCAATAGCTATAGCTAATTGAATTTCATGGTAGATGGAAATATTGATTTAAGAGCATGGTGGGGATTGCGAAATTGACGGAAGTGAACATTTGAGTTCATTAATAGGTACACACCCACATCTCATATGCCTGACGTAGGTGAAGAATTATTTTTTGCCAAATCTAGGCGAACGGTGACGAGAAATGTGTAAGTAGAACATCGTACAGTGATTGGTACAACTTGACGAAAATTCGAAGACCAAAAGTCAATGGAGGGTAATGTTATTTTGATTGGGAGCTTTAAGGAAATTGTCGACGTCGACTAAATAGAGTTCAATGGTTGACTTCTATTTAATGGGTTGGAAGTGCTGCCGTATTTTTATTTTTTTATTTGCATTTCTGTAAGGCGTATGTAGGTGGGTAGGTAGAGGTGGCGGTCCAGCTTTGAACCCAAGTAGCACTATGATGTGACTTTTTGTTACCACGACTCGTGTGACCTAGTTTGTGATGATTGTTAAGGGTGTGATGTATTCTGTACTTATATCCAACCTGTAGAGTTGAGGAAACGGATTATATCTAATATCCCTTTACCCGAAATGTCGCTACGGTCGTCGAAAAAAGGTCTGTTCAGTGTTCGCAATCTGGCTCTCGGCAGGTGAAATGGGAGAGAGTTTCTTTCTATTTTGTATTTCCGCAACTGCGGGTTGTGTGGGATCCCAAGTTTGGCCGCATAGTCTCCAGTTGCCCAGAGTTTCTTTCTCTTTTGTATTTCCGCAACTGCGGGTTGTGTGGGATCCCAAGTTTGGCCGCATAGTCTCCAGTTGCCCAATGTCCCGTGATTTAGCAGGTTTCTTGTTCTATTTTTATTGCATATAGGCCATATCTTGCTTGATTTGACGCAGTTGGTCAATCCCCTCCATTGGAGACTGGCTTTCTGCAGAATATGTGAATGAATTTGTCCCTTGACCACTGCTAGTGGAACGCGGACCCTTGCAGCGAGTGAGCTTTGCAGAGCTGGCCCCCGCCTGACCTATTATATATAGTGTGACACTGAAACGTTCGCCCAGGCGGGCAAACTCGTTCCGGCACTCCTGCACTAGCTTAGAGAATATGGTAGCCGAATTGATGGCTTTGATGGCGGCTTGGCTATCTATAAAGATGTTTTGTTTGTGCGTTGTGTCACGCAGGCTTCTCGGATAGCCAATAATTCAGCCTGGAAAACGCTGGCAAAATCCGGCAAACGATATGATTCCGATATATTCGGTATGTTGTTTAAAATACATTTTTGGGGAGTAATAAACTTCAAACACTTGAAAAACTACTGCCTCCGCGTACTAAGCAAAGATGTTGGGCAGTTTTATAAAGGAATTGATGAAAACGATTTCTCGTTTGGCAAAGATATGAACGAATTGAGATGCGAATTCCATCCCAATCCATTACAATCTCTTATTTAGCAGGTTGCGTCTTATTTCTGTTTCCAAACGCGATGAATAACTTTGAGTTAGTTCGGGACTTTGTCTACCTCGGCTCCGCTTGACGTCACCTCAAAAATCAAGCGAAGAATCACACTTGCTAAATGCTGTCACTTCGGTCTACGACGGCAATTGATTAGTAAGGCCTTGTCCAGAAATTCTAAGGAGACTCTGTATAAGACCGTCATCATCCCAGTCCTGCTGTATGGTGCAGAAAAATGAATGCTATCAAAGGCGGATGAAGATCTCCTTGGTCGCTTCGAACGCAAAATTCTTCGTTTGATTTTCGCTTCCGAAACGAACTCTACGAGCTGTACAGGTACAGACATCGACCTAGTCAGAAAAAAGTACGCATCAGTCGTCTAAGATTACTGGGACATATAGAGCGAATGGAAACCAACGATGCGGACCGAAGAGGCTTCGATTCAAGCCCGGAGGGACAACGCAGTAGAGGAAGAGGTCGCCTTAGGTGGTGCGCGCAAGTTAAAGGGGACCTGAAGCAACTAGGAGTGTTCAACTGGAGGCAGTTAGCCATACATCGCGCTAACTGGAGAGGCGTATTGGTTGAGGCTCAGGTCCATCTCCGAACTGTATCGCCACCTAAGTAAGTAAGTGAACGCGAAGAATTGGCTTGGGGACATAAATTTGCATCAAACAAAATGTTTTTCCTGTCAAATAGCTGGGGAAACTGTTGACTTTTCATAACTTCGTTTGAACAAGTAGTATAACAATTAAGCTTGTGATCAAGTCTTTGATTTGCGTCTTGTATAAGCTCGCGTAATGTACTTTATAATTTGAAACACTAACTCCCAGTGTTTTATGTCCGCAGGTTTTGAGGTTACTCAAACAGCACTCAAAAATAATCTTAAAGCAAACGAAAGTCACACTCATTGACAGCCAAGCTGTTTCCAGGCAGTATTACCTAGAAATTAGTTTTAAAAGCTTGCCTTTATTGATCAGTTAAACGTTAACGGTTAACCTGATTTGGGATCCAGGGCATAGCGACGTTTATGAAATTAAACATACTGATGAGCTGGTTAGGTAAGCAATCACATTCCGTTCAAGCAGTCAAGTAAAAATAATGTCTTTACAATTTCTAGTGGAGGCAAACCTCTGATGGACAAGGCTGACGTACAGTGTCGTGTCTCGAGGGATGTGGCCACACTACAGCAAGGAAACAGAATCAACCAACAACAATTTGAATAGACCTAGTTTCATCACTGAATAGTTTCGTTTACATTATTGGAAGGGTAGCCCACAAATCAAGTCACGAACTCCTCGACTGAGTACCATTTCTGTTGACATTTCTATTGTATGGCTCCCGTTTTTAAGTGACATTACTGACCAATTTTGTTTTTATGCTACGAAAAATCTGGCTCATTCTAATCTTGCGGACACCCTAAACTTGTCAGTGCTTTACCGTTGCTCTCGATTTGCTCGTACATATTGTATACCAAACACATATGTACACTAGTCGGCATAAGTATTTTGACGAAACCATTTTCTGGCTATTGAATGAAGCTTAGCTTAGTATCGTTAAATAACTGGACGAAAATGATCCGCAAAATAAAGAATCTATTTTTAGCCCTATGCATGCCAAATTTTGTACCGTTTACCTTTTCCATTCTCTTTCTGCTGATAAGAATTCATGGAGACATAAAACTTTTGCGAGGCATAAGTATTTTGACGGAACCTTTGAATAAATATGTTCGAACTTTTGAGCACGTTAAAGCCAAACAACTTTTGTACTTAACTTTAATTGATCATAAACGCTGATAAAAAAATACATATTGATTAAAAGGTGTTATAAACCATAGGTAAAAATGCAGAGTTAAGTTTCGTTACCAGATCTTCGATGGTACAAAGTATAACGCTGGAACGGCAGTAAAAGACATTGTAAAAGAGTTCAATGTGTCGCGTAAAACTCTGCACTATCAAATTAATAAGTTTAAAAAACATGACGACATAAGTAACTTAACGAGATCAGGAGCTAAGCGCAAAACAATGCCCGCTCAAGACCGAGTCCTTCTACGGGAATTTAAGAAAAACATTTTTCTGAAGCCTCAATCTACTGCAGACCAATGGAATTTGACTGCCAAGAACCCAATCAGTGAGCGCACTGTCCGACGACGTTTGAAGAAAGTAGATTTTAAGACAACATCTGCACAAGCCAAAGGAGTTTTGGAGAAGCGTTTTATAGACAGATAAAAGATCCTTTGAGTATAACTCTTCAAAAAACAATTTTTTTGTAAGATTGCCAAAGGTAGTTGGGCAAAAGAAACGACCCGTTTGTCAAAAAGTGAGCCATGGCGGAGGCTCTGAAATGTTCTGGGGATGTGTGGCGTATAATGAACTGGTTGACTTGGTTCCTATCACCGGCTCGATGAACCAAAACCAATATTTAATGATCCTAAATGATAATGCCTTTACTTCTGGAGAAAGGCTTATTGGGGAATCATTTATCTTGCAACAGGATAACGCCCCGTGCCACAAAGCGCGAAAGATTTCTACATTTTTGAAAGATGTTGGGGTTAACACTTTGGACTGGCCACCTCAAAGTCCGGCTTTAAATATTATAGAAAACGCCTGGTCTCTTTTGAAACGCAAAAGAACAGTTTCGTTAAATAAAACAAGGGAGGAAGAGATATCTCCAGAGATTCTTCAAAATTTAGTGGAATCGGTACCAAGGCGCCTTCAAAAAGTTATTGAAGCCAAAGGAGGATATACATTTTACTAACTTAGTATTCATTTCTTTACTTTTGTTAAGTTTAAACAATGTTTTCTTAGTTTTATATTCTTGTCAAAATACTTATGCCAACACATGAAATTCCAAATTCATTTATATCTTTTTTCGCTCCTATGAACAAATCTTGTTTTTTTATTTTTAAGTTTGAATAAGTTATATATAAAAAGGAAAAAATTAGGAGGAATTCTTTACAAAGCCGTTCAAAAGTTAAACGCAAAAGTTCACTATTTTTATTTTTTCAAAATACTTATGCCGACTAGTGTATTTTAAAGAGTCACTCTTGATTTGCTCGGTGTCTTCGTAGGTGGTCGTTAAAGGGACGACAGACCGAGTGTGCTAACAAAATGACGTTTGGATCATACCTTTGCTTCGGTTACCTAATGTGGTACTCGATTGTGCACTCTCAGAGAACTCACTTTTTAGGCTCGTTTGGTACAAAAAAAAAAAAAAAACAATATTTTTCAGTTTTCAGAGAACTTTTGCGAATGTTTTTTTTTCTCGGATTTGCTCCAGATTTACCGTGCATTTGAGTTTGACAACTGGTTGAGTTCGTTTTCATGAAGTTTTTCTACTACAAAGAAAGGCATCGGGTGAATCTATTTTTTGTAAATTATTTATGTGTAAATATTTAGAAATCAAACGCAAATTTCGAACGATTTAATAAAAAAATTAACCAGTAAATGGAAAACGCGTAGAAAAGTACCGAAGGCTACACAAACACATATACCTACGTATCGCTCGAATATCAACACAAAAAAGAGCAAGTGACGTTTTTATGTTCGATTAGACACACGAATCTGATAGCTAATCTGAAGATGCCCAATTAAATACCACATCAGTTTTGTAAGACTCTACGTCGATTATATATATGTACATATACCTAAAGAGGAGGAGATGACGACGGGATCAGTAAAGCTGTTAACAAAATACCGAATACAGGTACCCCGCCGAGAAAGCAGCTAGTGACCTAGCTTAAGGCGCCTAGAATGTGCTTTATTAAAGACCTACATATTATTATTCAAGGTGGGCCAAAATAAGTCATCCGATGTTGTTTGGCTCTCATTTCTAAAAAAAAACTTCTAAACTTCGATTCTGTTTTTTGATTATGTTTATTTGAACCTTTAGAATTTTATTGGTCAAGTCGAGAAGATGATATCGGCCAAATGGGCGCCGTCACAATTGATTGCCATACGGGCTCGTTTAATGGCATTTTTCATCACTTCGGCGAGAACTTCGGGCGACAGATTCTCGCACTCGCGTCGAATGTTGTCCTTGAGGGCTTCTAGGGTCTTGTGCTTGTTCACGTAAACACGGGACTTCAAAAAATCCCACAAAAAAGTCTGGAACGGTTAAATCGGGCGATCTTGCCGGCCAGTGCAAATCGCCAAAACGAGACCCGGGAACCGCGCCCTCAGAATATCGGTTGTGGCTTGTGTACCGTAGCTCCGTCCTGTTAGAACCACATGTCCTCCAGTCCTAATTCGTCCAATTGCGGCAGAAAAAACTCGGTAAACATGGCACTATAGCGCGCACCGTCCACTGTTGTCGTTTGACCAGCGGCGTTCTCGAAAAAAAAAATGGCCCGATGACTCCTCCAGCGTGAACAGCGCACCATGCAGTAACTTTGAGCGGGTGTAATGGCTTCTCGTGCATTACTCGTAGAATTTTGGTGTCCCAGAAGCGATAGTTTTGCTTGTTCACGTACCCGCTGAGGTGGAAATAAGCCTCATCGCTCATTATGATTTTGGTCGAAAAATCGTCCACTTCGTCCTCGAGATTGAGGATAGCTTGGGCGTAGGTTACACGCGTTTGGCGGTCGACAGGCAGCAGCTGATGCACGGACTGGACTTTGTACGAGAACATTCGCAAGTCTTTGACCAAAATTCGCCTAAGGGACGACCGGCTGATGGCTAATTGCGAGGCACGGCGTCTGGTCGATGTTTCCGGCGACAGCTCGACATCCTCGTCAACAGTGGTGATATTATAGGCACAACGGGCGCTCCGATACTCTTCAAGGTTGGCGGCCAAACGGCGCAGTGTTTGCACGGTCGGTGTCGGACGGCCGTGGAATCGGCAACGGAATTCGCGCTGCGCCAACATTACAGACGAATTGTTACGCAAAAATATAGACACGATTATTCCGCGTTCTTGGGGAGTGTATCGCTCCATGGCTTGTTCACTTCTATTCTACATCTGTCTAGTCCACAAATGTCAAAACAGATTTGACATTGGCGGCCATTTTCAAAAATAAGACCATCTTCTAATAGAGTGATCTCTTTTGGCCCACCTTGTATATACCATTGCTGTTTAATTTAGGTTTAAAGAAAAAATGCTTGAAGTAGCGGCCTTTAAGTCCCCTTCCCCAAGGATCGTGAATTACGCCTTTCAATACTTTCTTCATTGATAAGCCAACGCAGATTATCGTGGCACATTGCAACTGTCGCAAATTAATCTGAATCAGTTACAACAGGGTCATTGGAGGTTACTGGGGCGAATTTCATGCCAATAAACAACGCTCTGTCATCGTCGATATTGTCTGTGTCATCGCTCAGACTTGAAGATTTGTAAATGTTAATGATTTCAATGTCAGACAAATTTTCCATGGAAACCCACGGAAACTAAAAACATGATGACTACGTGTGAGCACCTGGCGGCATATCTATGTAACAGCGTGTCACACCACTATATTAAACAACACAAACAAATTTGTGGAATACAAACACATTTTTCACATCATTTTGCGAGCAGTGCCCAGTGCGTCTTCCGAATTTTCTCGACTGGAATTTAAAACAAACATGCATGCAATCCGCGTTGTTCTTTTTTAAATTATATAAATTGGGTCATTTCCCATTTCGCATGGTTGCGCGCGTGTACTACATGTATGCATGCACTCTATATCTTTTTTTCTTGTTCAACTGAACGCGTCCCAATTCCCTCTTAAAGATGGCATGTTTGTATTTATCTTCTCGTATCCATTTTGTACGAGTAATGTACCGTATTGAGTATTCGAATGGGGGCTACATTTTTTTTGTAGGTATGTCGTGTCGCCCAAGGGATTTCATCATCGCTTCTTGTCCTTTCACCCCACTGTCTTTGTATCCTTGTGTGTATGACCGCATTTGAAGACATTAATAAAAATTAAATATTTGTTTAAATATAAAATTAGAAATGATACTGCTGAGATGATGGAGGCAGACAAAGAGCGGATGTGTAGTGAAAAGTTGGCATTTGCTCAAAATGAAAATGCCTGTTTTTATTGAAGGTTGTTAAAAAACAAGCAGACTGTAAAATAAAATGCGACACGCAAAAAAGAACGATTTTGGCGAAAATGTTAATTACTATTATGGCAGCTTTTTTTTTTTTTATTGTTTGGCATCTTTCTAGAGTAGACAGTAAAAGTATATAATTTGCAAGTTCACTTGTCAAGGTCGGACAGTGTTTTTAATAAGAACACACTTGCTGTAGCATTTCGTGTTTTATTTTGGCTTTTGAAGGTGACGCATGCTAATTGCAGGGAAGTTCATTCAAATGACATATTTGGTCGGTTTTATAAAAGGATGCGAGCCTAATTATACAAATAAAAGGAAGTGAATCATTTTACAAACTCACCAAAATAAAACTAGAGATATGACAAGATTCATACGGGGTATTTATTTTAATACTTTGCTGCTCATACGCTGGATTTCCGCGCAGAGTTTATAGCACAGGGACAAAGGACTTTAATAAAGGAACGATGCGACGTATGGTCTCTGCATTATCTACAATAAATAACATTTTATATGAGGAGACTCATTCTTTCATGTAAGACTGTCTACACACTCTTCATATGGATTAGGCATAAACTAGGATCGCTTACTTTGAAGCATTTGAATTGGTGCAGGATGCAGGTGCTTTACCAATTCATCGCCCGCAGACTTTAGTTGCGTGACCATTTGGGTTTGCGCTCTCGTGTGAATTAAGCCGCCCAATTGCCGATTACCTACCTACCTACCTACCTATGTTTCGGCCTGATGGGTGTATTTATAAATTATTCTTGGGCCAGTCCGAGTAACAAAAACAGTCTTTACCTTATTTATTTCTAACCTTTTGCCTTCTGTGGTATTTTCTTAAACCCATGGGGGCTTCTACGTGAGCAGTGAAACAGCGGTTACCTTACTACTCTTTTTTAAAATCAGCAATCGGCAACAAGAAAAGCGTTTTCTCGCAAGTAAAACTGTACCGAAAGTGTTGACACTGATCTGTAACGTTTTCTGTTGCTGCTGCCAATCTTTTTTAATAGCTTTAGATAAATCTGAATAGTAGAGGCTCTTTCGACCGCAATCTTTTTGCGTTGAAGGTCCTTTCAGTAGTGTTTTTTCTTTTTGTCACTACATTTGCTGTCTATTTGCATTCGTAGCTTTTTGTTGCTGCAATTTAAATCACTGGAGTTAGTCTTACATCGTATGTATGCAAGTGTTATCAGGCGCTTTTCAAATCGCCTAGTCTATAGGCTTTTTTTTATTATGCCCACATGATCTTCATGATCTTCAAATTTTGGGTAGGTTTTCTTTGGTATATAGTGGAAATAAGCTTGGAAGACGTCGTCTTTCTACTCTGTGGCGAAGTGATGGCAAATGAGGCTGATGTCGTGAAGTTGAGGTTTGATGCGGATCGTTATTATTCGCTTAGGTCCTAGTTATAGCCATACGTAAATTGTACCAGAAAAGGTTGGCACAGCATGAAAATTACTTTTTTTTTTTCGTTCAGGCGGTCATAGCGAAAATTCTGTCAGAAAAATGTTTCCCTACGAAAACAATTACAATAAATCCCCCTGATTGGATTCCATCAAAAAAAAAGTTCCCGACAGATGGAACGGTAAGGGAATAAAAAATATTTCAGTGGATTGATTCGGTTTTTTGTTGTGGAACTGACTGAGAAGTAGATCGGAAAAAGTTTTTCGTACGGAAAAATTAATGAATTATTTTGCTAGACAATTTAAAGATTTTTTGTTTATTTTTTTTTTTTTGATAAATTAACTTTGAAGTGGTATTAAAAAGCAAAAGAAATTTTGTACGGTTTCGTTTTACGTATGTCTATACTTGGGCCTTACGTAGGTGAGGTTCAACGGGCTATGAGAAGTCTCTTTTACACACTACACACCATAATGGCCCTTCGAGGTTTACAAAACGCCTACATGGTGAAAGAATTTTGGCTAAAGTATATCTGTAACCGTATTTCAATTTCAAACAAACAAACGAAGTGTCAAAATGCAGTTTAATCGCCATTTTGTTATGTTTATATTTCTAGTTTAGCTAGTCAGTCTGACAGCATTCTTTTGCTCTTTTGGTTGCCTGATCACATGACCAAATTTTTAACTGTCAAAGGGTACCCAACCATTGGGTACGTTCGGATTTCTAGTTTATTAAGTCTGACATCTGACTTACTTGATGTATTTAAGTTTTTATTGGTCCAGGTTTGTCACATGAATGGTTTTTTTTTCAGTTGATTGAAAGGTATCCCAGGAATCTAGGTAAGAAATTCCTGCCTGCATTTTGCAGTGTCAAAATTCAAAATAAACCGCGAAAATCTATCAACAATCTAATTTGACTAATCAACTAGCTTAGCTAGTCCAGACAAAGCTACTTGACGTTCTATAAACGTCCCAATTAATGCGCTAAATTTTGACAGGTACAGTCCGAAACGAAAACTTAATTTTTGAGCTACATCTTTGGCCGAATTATCGCGTCCGCGATCGAGTTTTACAAGCAAAACAATAAAAAATTCTGTCACTTAATACTCGATCACGGATGTGGTAATTCAACCCCTGGTTATAGCTTGGCTTAAAAATGCGCGGCTTATACATTTTGTAGTGAACTTTGAGAGATGAAATTAAGTTCAAAGTTAATACTAGACTTTTTACAACACAACGACAGTTTGTGCATGCGTACATCGGAGCCTGTTGGCAATTCTCAATGTCTTTAAATAAAGAACGCAGTTCGCATATAGTAAGAGACCTTGGCCAATTCACCGGATATGGTCTACGCCGAATTATAAAATGGTCGCACTTTCATTTGCGTAAAGAACGGTCTAATAATAATCTCTAATCTATCATACTTTGATAGCTGTTGGAACGCGATACGTTATCTTCTCTATCACAATTGATTGTTTTCCGTATTATTACAAAAATGGGTAGTAACAATATTCTCATTATTGGTTATTTATTTTATACATATCTATAGTCAATTCTGTGTATATTGCCAAAAATTAACAAACGCCTGTTATAATAATTGCAGATTCGATTCGATTCGAAGGTCGAGCCTCGAGAATGTTTCCTATTGTTAATATAAATATACATATTGTAAATATTGTTATATATTCATTTGCTATATCTGTTTTGTCTGCCTGCAGCCTTGTTTTTAACTGCTCTGTTCGAATACACAACGTACACAAACAAAACACACAAGCAAATAAGTGTATTTATAGAATTTTCATCGTTAGCTATACCATATATTATATATACAAAACAATCAACTAGAAGTAGGCTATCCGTATCCCCTCCCGATCTTCGGAAAATTGAATAAATTATTTGTCTTCCATTGGGAAAGGGCACGGGAAATTATTCGGTGTTAGCGGTAACGACAGTGACCGTCATCGACATCGACACCAAGGTTGGGATGCGACACATAAACACAAGTTATCGTTGTGCTGCATGTTAAGCGAAAATTGAAACGCAAATTCGAACTTTTAATCGAGAATTCACGGTCGATAATAAAATTTTGAGCAACGAGTGCTGTGTGGGTGGATAAGATGGCACCTTAGTGGCGCTGTGTGCCCTTCCCAGTTCATTACGGCAGACGTGCTGCATGGGTGGCGCACTATATATGTAATGCGCGGTCACGTTCATTTTCACATTTTCACAGAGAAATGGGGGAAGCGATCAATCATCCGAGTTGGGGTCTTTCGATGGCAATTTCACACATTGAAAGTCAAGTTCAGTGTAAGGAAATTCATTGTTTATTCAAAAAAAAATAAAAACAAACAAACAGTTTGTCTGTGACATCACGATCTATAATTTAGAAGTGTGTAAGTGTACCTGCTTTATTTCGTGCATACTATTTGGCAATCCCAAAAGAGCAGCCATTTTATTAAATCTTGTCACGTAATGCTTATGGTAATGATAATGGACATGAATTAATTTACTAAGCGGTTGTATAATGCACTCTCGATTTTGTTTTATTGCTTTTCGGCGACAGACTTTTTTCTGTGTTTGACTTCCGTGAAAGCTTTTGTTGTTGTTTCATTTGCCATTTTGATGCCATAGTTTTTTTTATTTTTAACACTTACAGCTTAAAAAGTGACAAGACACAGTATGTATAAAAATAATCAATGTATGCTTGAAGAACTTTTTGAAGTCTTGCAAAACTTATTACCGAATGGAGACTTTGTTGCCGTACTAGTGTGAATGTCGACGTTAAATCTCCATCGAAAAAGGGCAGCAAAGACTCGGCAAATAAAATGGCTAAACACGACTAGAGGCACAAGTGAGGGAGTTTTCCCCAACCTCACTTTATATAGCTGGACGTCTCTGTGACCTATTTAGCGTATTTAAAGCGAATGCAATAGCTACGAAACAGTTTACAAACTTGCATTGTATTCGAAAGACGGGAAGTTTAGCGTTGTTAAAATACACTGTAAATGGGTTATTAAAGCCTTGGGTATGCCAGAAACTATCCTAAAGCTAGAATAGAAATGTCGATGTTCTATTATTAATATTAGAGCCGGATCACAGAGGTATTCGGTAATCAACTAGTCGTAGTCGTGTAGTGTAGTTGCTTTCATCTAACTATAACCAATGTAAATGAGTAACGGACTGCTTCAATATCAACCAATTAATTTAAGCAAACCAAGGCTGTAATACCGCGCCAACAATAGATAAAAGCATGGTTATAATTACGTAGCTGTTCGTACAACATTCAGACAAGCCTAATGCGGAAGAAATGAGGAGACTTCTTTAGCGCTAACGAGTCATTGCTTAAAATGGCAGTAAATACATCTGTCGGAGTTGTAGAAACAAAGTGGAAGAAAAACCTTTGTTCATATCCTTTGCAGCTTACTTTCAATTGCCACTTTTGCGCAAGATAACTAAACAGGGCCGGCATTCTGTAAGGTGAAAACGTTTAAACGTTTTCGTGCACACGAACAGTTTGCTTCATGTAACATCAAAAACGAAAGAAATTCTCGAGGGAGCGAAAAAAAACGAACGAACGCATATTCTTTGACGTTTTCGCTTTTCTTGCTTCATGTAACCTTAAAAACGAACAAATTTTATCGTCTCCGTGAAAAAAAAACAAACGACATCTATTTTGTTGACGTTTATCATTTTCTTATTTATTCTCTTCGAGTTTGGTGGTTTTAAAATTGTGCTGAATATTTTACTAGAAATGCTAACCTACAATTTTGTGTTGACCAGCGAAAGCGACGAAAGTGAAATGGAAAATGAACACGTAAACTTAAAAAAAATTAGAAAAAATCTGCGTGATTGTTTGAATCCTCTCACATTACCTGACAAAAGGTTGGTTTATTTAAATTTGGTTCTGTGTACTATAGTAGTACATTTACACCGCACCTAAATTCAACATTTCGGCTAAATTCAACATTTCAGGCCAAATGTCCAGCATTTCGCCATATATTTCCAAAATTTCCCAAATGTTGGATTTCAGCGAAATGTTGAATTTCGTCGCTGCATTTGTAAGTTTGTGAAATCGAACAAGCCTCTTTACAAATTCCGCACGTCATTTATTGGCTTCACACTTCGAGACTCGCAATAGTTGTTGCAATTGCGTGCTGAAAATCCTACTTTACTTTGCTTTGCTGAGATCGAAGCTCAATAAAACACAGCTAAAATATTTAATATGTCTGAATTATCATTAAAATTCATGTTTAAATTAATATAGCTAAAAAACAAGTTCTTAAGATTCAACCACTTCTGTCATTGAAATGTTGAAGTTTCAGTGGGAACGGCAAACTGGAGCAAATTGTCAGTGCAAAATAAAGAATACTTGGTTATTGAGCCGTGGAATCTGGAAGCTGGCATTTTCCAACTTGTTCAGTTTTACTTGGAATAACGCTGAGACTACAGCCTGTGGTTCGTAGCTTAATCAGAGACATGACAAAAAACGATTTCTATTTTGATAAGATGTAATTTCTTCCAGTTTCCACACGCGTGGCATCAGGCTGATATTTTATAGGTCGGAGTTTCCGGGCAAATCTAAAATTATTAAAAAAAAAAAAAAAATCGCCTCGTGCAGTGATTTCTCATCAAATATTTTTTCTTCTTCTGTTTTTCTGTCTGTAAAAAGTGGAATTGAAAAACAAAAATATATTCCCTTACTTTTTAAATAATTTATATACATTCCCTGAAGAGATAAACACGACAGACAAAAAAAAATCAATTTCGCGTGTATTCTTTATTCCAAGAGCTGACGCAGTTGAAATCAAAGGTTATCCAAGCATTGGTGCGCTTACAAGTTGTAGTATTTGCTGAATGAGCTCGTTTAAATCCTTTTTTTTATTTACAATGTCAGCCAACCTTATTGTTGGCAGATTTCAAAACTGATGGGCTTTAAGCAGGCCACCTCTTGTTGTTTTTTCTTGACCTATGTGTAGGTATCCCTTATTTTAGCCAAGCAATTACCGCCAGTCTGTGTGTGTGGACTTAGTACCCACATTGGTATACGGCAAATGACGCAGCCCGAAAAATGTAATTAATTTTACCCACACAATGCGGTCTCACTGTGTGGCTATATGTGATTTGGCTTTTCGTCATTATCGGTCAATGTAATATGTTGCTGCAATACACCACACAACTGCTGTAGTTGTTTTTATTATTTATAGAACTTGCATTTTACCAAAATGGCAAAAGCGAAACAATTCTTTTTTTGATCAAAGCACTGTCAGACGAATGGGGGGGACAAAAGCGCCAACATACCAACGACTTGCATAAGTTCGTGCTGCTTTGATTACTTTTTTTTTTTTTTTTGTTAGTATTCTATTGTTGTCACATTAATTGCTTGTGTCGATTTATTTTTACCTAAAATAAAAAATGCTTTTCACCCCAAGTCCACTTTAAACTCTCGAATGCGTTTGCCAGGCATCCAAAAATCTTCGCTCAAGGCGTGACATTTTATAGAGGCACTTGGCGATTGCTGCAAAATTACATTTCTTAAATTTTCTTGCTGCCGTCGACTCGTTGTAATTAATTTTAAATTATTCACCATCATCAATTGAAATCATTAATTGAAAGTGGATCAGTGTACAAATATAGTGGGAATCCGTTGCTTTCGTCGTATGTCATAATTTGCGAAAACATTTTTATGCTAATGCATGAGAACATTGACACTTGAAGGTTGGTTTTCGGATAGATTTGTGTGTGTTTATGCATAGCATACAGCAAACAAAATCGGTTTTATTTACCAGAAAAGTGATCCACATTCGTGTCGGTGTAGGTACTTATTTTTAACAGTGTATATTTATTGTGAAACTTTCAGAAAACTTCGAATTTTTTTTAAGTAATCACTTCTCTCGGTAAAGGCGAAGCTGTGTAGTTTCAACAACACTCAGGGGTGCTTGCATATTAGTGCAGGAAGCGAGTTCAAAAGTTGTCTTCCTGTAACTAAAAAAAAATACTGCTTACTGCTTCAGCATTATGGTAAAAATTAAGGGAAAGGGAACTGCAATCGGTTTTAATCAATCGTAAAATCGGCATAAAACAAAAAGGCTTTGCTTAGTCGTTCCTTAATAGAAATTTGCTGCTTCAGTGGCATTAAAAAGTAATTATTGTTCTGCAGGTCTGTAAAAAGCACGAGGTTGATCCATCATCGGAGATTCCATTAAATACCTATAGCAAGTGCGAGTACAGTCTAGACAGCTCTACTAATCTCAGGACCTTTATTAAATAGTTTAATTCCTGCCTGAAAATTCCTGTTTTGCAAAGGTTGAAGAAAGTTTTATCTATAAACGTCTTAAATGTTATGTTTATTAAAACTTTAAAAGAAAACTTAATTATTATGTAGTAAAATAAGAAAAATTAATACTGAACTCGTCCCACGACGAAGTTGTGGACGTGTTCAGAACAGCAGATGGTATACGACAACTAACTTCAGGCGAGTGTCGGCCATATTGAAAAAAAAAAGAAAAGGTGCGGCTGTCCAAAACGGCATGTGCAATAAAATAGGCGTTTTTCTTTTTTAGTTCAGAGCACAACCTGAACTATTATACAAAAAGTTCGTGTTTCTTTTTTAGCTCAGACACTTCAGAGCTCGAATTTGTGTTTCTTTTTTCGTTCAGAGCATGATCAGAATAAATTGACTAAGGCTGAGTTAAAAGCTGATTACACACACACTTGCAGTCACATTTGACAGAAAAAAAAAGACGAAAAACATAAGAACTTCAGATCGATCTGAGTACGCTCGGTTCAGAGCGCGCTCATAATGCTCGAACTCAGTTCAGTGCTCAGCTCTGAACTAAAAAATAAAAACGCCTAATATATTAAAAATACTGATTAATAAAACGGAGTTTGATTTAAAATACCCGACTTATAATTGAAGCGTTTAGAATGATGAAGGGCTTAAGCGACATTTGCAAATAAAGGGTTTAAGTGCGCTTAACACCTTCCACTAAGTTTATGGACAAAGTGGTTGCATATAACACCTTCATCCTTTGCTAAATCATAATATAGAGGCATTAGAGAAGTCCACATGAGACAGAAGTTTAAGTTATTATTATTATGTTATTATTTATTAATGTCGATGCTTTAGCCGGTAACTTGATCTGAATGCAGCTCTTTGTGTAATCCTCATTTTCATTTTCATATTGAACTAATATTAGAGAATCTTTAAGTCAGTCATAGTTGTTATAGCTGTTGACAATAAAGGGCGTTTTTTTTTTAGAAGTATAGAACTTGGCAACACTATTTGAAATGGCGGCCATTTTGTAAGCTGTCAAGTGATTTATTTTTTAGTTTGGTTTGGCATTTCGACATGCATAGACTGACTGACGCCTGTACAAGTGTACAACGCTTCCAAATTGTGCAAATTTATTTTGAAAATCATGGTTCTGTTCAAAATACGTATAGCGCACTACGTCAATTTTCATAAGCGAATTTTGTTTAGCGATGAAGCTTACTTTTGGTTGAATGGATACGTCAATAAACAAAACTGCCGTATTTGGAGTAATGATAATAATCAAGTGTATGTTGCGACACCGTTACATCCAAAAAAACTGACTGCTCGGTGTGCTTTATGGGTTGATGGAATAATTGATCCATACTTCTTTAAAAACGATGCTGGCCAGAACGTTACAGTCAATGATGACCACTATAGAGCCATGATTACTGATTTTTTCGTTTACCAATTGAACAACCATGATGTGCAGGAGCTGTGGTTTCAACAAGACGGCGCAACATGTCACACAACTCGTGTCACAATTGATTTATTGAAGGAAACGTTTGGAAACCGAATAGTGTCACGTTGCCGATCCATGAATTGGCCTCCAAGATCATGCGACTTAACGCCGCTTGACTATTTTCTGTGGGGATATGTGAAACGATTGACCACGTAGAGGACAACATTGGCCGCGTTATTGCCGATATTCGGCCACAAATGTTGGAAAAAATCGTCAACAATTGGACCTCCAGATTAGACTACGTCCTTTATAAGCCAAAAACCATTTTTATAAACTCTTACTGCTCTGCTACAAGGTTTTTCAAATACACCTTTAAGTTAGAAAATACGTCTACACAATGCTCGACAAAAGAACGCATTCTTTCTCCGGCATTTCGTGAATATCTTTAACATTTTTGTTCTTTCTCATATAAATCAAATAATATATACTGTTCTCTGAGGGGTTTAGTTGAGAGGGAAACTTACCCTCCCCATCCAACGATAAATATATGTATAACAGTTCTCGAGCAAATGTTATCGGAGGGCTTCTATTGGCTATTTTGTAAACCAATAAGCACTCGTCACAAATAATTACTTTACATGTTTTGAAAACTGTGCGGCCCGAACTAGTAAGCAGACGATGGAATTGGAAGCTGAACGAGTCCATGTCGGTTTTAGAGCAAAGTATTGCTATAAGCGCAAGATATAGCTTTTTAGGTAGTTCGCATGGATTTAGGAACTGCGCCTTCATTTGCCTTGATGCATCCTCTTCGTATTGTTCAATGCAGTTTTTAATGATGATCCACCTCTCGCGTTTCCCGATGGGTGACAAGCGTGGAAATCATTATAGCCTTTTATTTTTAAATTCGATCCGATCCCTTTTTCACGTGAGTTTCAGAAATCAAGCAAATGTCAATATCTTTCTCGCGTATGAATATTTCCAATTCGCCGAGTTTTTGTAAAAGCCCGTTTGCATTCCAAGTGCATATTTTTAACATTGGTTTTTCATTCATGTTATTTTTGAAGCACGCGTTTTCCGTGAATTATTTTCGAGCTTAACCAAGCGATCGAGAATAATTTTATTTATTTTGCTTTGTTCTTCAAGTTTCTGGAGAATAACTGAGAAAACATGAGAAACAGGGTCCGGCGAAGTTTCAACGGCTTTCGCTCCTTCGAATGCCGCGGCCTGAGCGTAGGTCTGTACTCTGGCTGTCCGAGGGCCACTATTCGATGGCTTTCCTGGTGGTAACTTTTCAGTAGCGTTTCTTTTGACAACAGAGGTCGAGGGCATTTCTATTGTCTCTCTTTCTCTGACAATGCTACGCTTTTGAACCGGAGGTTTTATATTGCCTACTACCTCCTGGGCGGTCCTACGCTTTATCTTGGTAGGCGGCTTTGTTTTTTTATTTTGGGTTTTGAGTAGCGCATCTCTCCGTTTTTGCAACTCCTTAGCTACTTCACAGCCTCTATAATTTGCTGGGTGCTTTCCCTTACAATTAGCACAGGTAGCGGAGGATTGTTTATTTGCTCCACAGTCTGGGAGAAATGACTTCCGGCGCATTTTACACATCGCGGCTTTTTTTGCAATACATTTGCGTATGATTGAATTCTTGGCAACGTTTGCACTGTGGAATTATTTTTAGATTTTTGCGTATGGTTTTTTGATGCATGCAATCGCTTAAATTCGTATTAAACCTTTCTCTGGTGGGCAAAATTTTACCAACCACAACTGAGCATGGACGTTCGGGCTCCGACTGAGTGGTTGGTGTGCTATTGGGCAAAAAGCCCCAGGTTCAAGCCCCAAAAATAAAATCTTTGACAAAAAAGTTACTTGGAGAAGCGATGCCTATTAGAAACCAAATGCCTTTGCTGACAAAACTCTTGAACGACTCTCATCATTCTAGTACTGTTTTATAATACAGAATGCTTATTGCGAGTGATTTCGTTAGGCAACTAACCACAATCAAAAAAAGGTCAATTCTGGAGAGAATTTCGCGGCGTGATTTGGTGTGGATGGTGATCCAAATTTTTCTCAGCAAGTTGTCGTTTTTTCGAGCAACGAAAGATAGTTCGGCTTAAGTATAATAGCTTTTCATTCTTAAGTAAGTGTTGAGCCCATTGCATTTATTGGTGTTGATGTCGAACTGTTGGATTTCATGTATTCACTTTGAAAATTATTATAAGTTTAGTAACCTAGAGTTTATAATCCTTTTAGTTGTTTTAAATAAAACATCACTTCATATCTTTTGCTTGTACTAAATAGACGTCTTTCTATTTGCTTGTGACGATAGAGCTAAACGGCTTCCACGAACCATACTAGAACAACACGAACTAGCAGCATTATCGTAAAATTCTTCTAGCGCCTCCAGCATCCTTGGATCTTATTTCTTTCAAATGAATAAATGACATTATTTTTCTTTGATTAATGTTAAACCATTTAAAATTGACGTGGCATTTAAAATTGTTGCAACAATATCCCAATGCGCGCCTTACGGCGACCACAACCATAAATTTACCCAAATCCAATCGTTTGGAAGATTGCGTATTTTTTTTTTTTTTTTTTTTGGTCTTAATCACTTTGATCTACATATTACCATATCATGGTAACGTTACTCAATAAACGAAGCGATCTTATTTGTTAATTTACGGAAGCAACATGGGCTCATGGCTCATTTTTAACCTAAGAAAATCGATCCGAAGTGAAGCATTCTTCTTTGAGATAAGCTAGAACAGCTGTGGAGATAGTGGAGAATGGTCTCATTATTCTCTTGAATACTGCGCCACCTACAGAAATGTTACCTTCTGGCATGTTGGCTCCCTATGAGGCTCCATCTGTAACACCAATAGCTGCGCCATGTGCGCCCATGTAATGTTTCATTGGTTTTTCGTGCTTAAGGCCAATGACATTTTTTTTATTTTAATATTTGCGACATTTCAGACGTCCACCGAAAACTTCATTGACTGAATCCGCCTCGCAAGTCGCAACCCCAGCTTAGGAGGACATAATGTCAAAGCCATTTGCTTTCTCATTTTAACAAATAAAAAAGGAAAGAACTTGTATGAGTTTTATATAAGTCAATATGTTGAAAGCAGTTTATCTTATTGCGGGTGGGCCATCAAACGCTGACAGCTTTTGCTTAAGAAATAAAAAATGTATCGCTTCATTTTGAAACATTTGCGCAGCAACCGCAACACTCTTATGGTCAGAACGCACTTTCCAGAACACAGCAATATCTATATCAATCGTTTGATCGAAATCGTAAATACAACGTGGCTAATGTGAAAATATTAACAACTTTACGGTTCAGTGCTCTCAGCTTTCAAAAAGTGTGATTTTAGCACAGTATTAGCCAAGGTTAAAGCTATTTGTGAAATAAAGCTTCAAACCATCGGAAATGTGCAGAAGAATTTGGTTGATCGGATGGGCTACTCTCTCCAGATTAGCTGAGACAGGCATTTTAATTAAATCATATTCTTTATTGTTGCAGCCGATACTATTGCGATTTCAAAATTAAATCTACCTCTACCTCTACCTCAAAAGCAAACAAACTTTGGGTTTATCAAAATGCAATACGAAACAAACAGTTTTCAATGCTTTACATTGCCATGGATAAATTTGAGAATGCATTGTATCCACTAACTCCTCATCCTTATACTCGTCAGCAGACATTTTTATTGCAAAAAAAAAAAACGAACAGTAAATATTCATCCCCATTGAATGTATGTGTTTAAGCAAGGGCTCCACTTAACATACCAACCAGTTAGTTGGTTGAAAATAAATGGACTCAAACAAGTGAGTGTGTAGAATATCCCCCATTGCTCAACTTGCAGCCAGAATTATTCTCCACAATAAATGAAAAAGCAAAAGGAAACTATCTCAGAGGACCGACTCTAAATGCGCTGTGGAATTACAAAATAAAATCGACGCTTTCCATATGGAATTGTATATTTTTAGAACGCGCGCTGCCATGGAAAATCTCTACTCAAAATGCGCAGAGATTATATTAAATTAGCAAGGATTCGCACTCGTTATTTTCCTCTTCATAATTTATAGTCTCAAATAAAATTTATAAGAAGTTTTCGTTTGAGTCATCATCACATTAAAACCCGATCACGTGGAAATGGAAAGCATATGGATGGCGTCGCGAACATTTGCGTTTCCAAAGCAATTCAGTGGAAATTTGTGTGTGATTTTAATGATGGGTTTGGTGCTTTGCAAGGGATGACAGATTACCGGAAAAATTGTCCGGAATACATTGTATTTTTGATGAATTAGTGTATAATTAACTTTATCCGAGACCAACCATCTGAGATTGAGATTCTGTGTATACCAAATAAATTTGATTTTATTTACAGTTTGGACATCATGTGTTTTCTATTTAAAATAGCTAGTTTTACGAGTATACCTATTATATCTGTATAGTGTATACCAGCGGCGTCGCGTGAATTACTTAGATGGGTGTGCAATTCTTTAAAATTATATATTTTATAAAAATACGGATTTATTTATTGTTTTTTTAATTAAAATAAAAAAAAACAATAAAAAAAACTCCATTGTTCAAATTAATAATAGGACAAAAAAAAAAAAAGAAGCAAAAGCACCGCACGAAACTGCAGCCACTTATACTACCTAAACGAAAAGCAAAATTCGTTCATTCATTCATCGCGATCGAATGTCGTGCACTCCTTTTTTTTGCACGAGCGTCGATGTATTGCATGTATATTTGACTTATGACGCTTTACGGAAACAGAACAAAACAAAAGAAAATAATGAATATTCCGTGTGCACAGATAACGAGTGCACGAGTTCACTACAAGTTCATCAAAGTAAAGCCAAGCGACATTAGCAGGTAGCAGGTACGGCGTGCGGGTGACGATTGACGATGGGGATGAATTCTTGTAGCTGAAGGAAGGTATATAGTTCGGAGTTGGATGAATTTATTTGATGAATACGTGCACAGCCAGATTTCGTGCGAGTTTATTGTTTTTCTCTTTGTTTCTCAACGATGAAGGAATTTTGAAAGAAAAATTAGGAAGGATGATATGAGTATTATTATAGTAGGCGGTGTGATGGAGGTTTTATGGGATGTATAAAGTGTAATTTAGCACATCATATTTATGTGTGTTATTATTATTTGAGTGTTCGATGAGTGATTTTTTTGGTTAGATCAGGGTGTGCAATGCACACCTTGCACACCCTGACGAGACGCCACTGGTGTATACGTAGGCTGTAGAGGTTTTCGTTTTGTTTTATTTATTTTTTATTCTGACGCTAAAGAAGCTGAAAATTTGACCAGATTAATTATTTATAGTATGGATACATCTTAACTATGGAATTTAAAATTTGCTAGACTTAGTTGTTGAAATTTGTATTCTGGTTAATGGATAAATATCGTAGGTGGTGATAGAATCGCTAAAGATTAGAACTAGGATATGTTGGGGTATATTTGAAAAGTTTGCTGACTCAGCCATGTGAAGGGACCCAAAGGAACCGGAGGTAGAAAGTGGAATTACATAATACATATACTCAGTCTATAACTTGGATCTGTGAGCCAAATGTTGCTGTTCATGCGATATCATAAAGGGGCTATGTTATGTTAAAATGGCTCTCGTTGAGAGGAACACTTATGTAGGCTAGTAAGTGGAAATAACATTTGGTCAATAAAATGCCATGCATTCGAGACCATTGTATATCAAATCAAAAATTGTTAAAAAGCCTTCGAACTAAAATTACTTCTGGCTCCCAAGTCTCAACTGACTCTTGTTAGAAAGGGTTTCAGCCAGCTGTTTGCAGCTCAGCGTCCTATATTGCTTGAGATAAGTTAGAATAATACCATGTTCCCACCAACGTGATTTAGCTCATATGATTTATAAATCACGAAAGGCGTCTCCACCGAATTTTACGTGATTTAGTTTGACATCCAGCAGAAAGAATTCGTCCACTTCGGAGAGGGTTGTTTTTTTTTTCGTTGTTTTTCTTTTGTTATCACACCTCTGCCAAAAATAAAACAATTTATGATTGTTGTATACTTAATAAAAATACCAAAATACACCGAAACACGAAGAAAATTGAATTTGGGATAATATTTTTGACATTTGAGTTGTTTTTTTTTTGTTTGTTGAATAACATTGAATTGGATTGAAACCGCTGCAGGTATGTTCGATTTTATTTTGTGTGGATTTGCGATGGCAGATACGTAATTAAAAATTAAACACGTCTAAATCACGTAATTAGTAATCACGAAAATGTATGGTAAATCACGTAATTTATGAGATGATTTAGCTAAATCAAGTGGATTTAGCTAAATCACGTTGGTGGGAACATGGTATAAGACTTTACCTAGAACCGAAAAGTTGCAGGCCTTATTTAAGATCTTCTATTATTCTACTGCCTTGATACTCTTGGCTGGAATCGAAGACTGCAATTCTGCATGTCGCTTGAAACAAAACTTCGATGTTTATTTGCATTTTGACTATGTCGCCGTTGCTGCACTTTAGCTTTCCTTTGATTTGTCGTTAAATCGGCTCGTTATCCAAATTGGAACAGAATACTTTAATCGTCGTTTTCCATTGGTTTCACTCGGGGATCCACTCATTCTGTAGTATAGTGCAACAAGAAAACTGCTTTTGATTGAATCCACAAGACTTTTTGTGAAACGCAAAAAAAACTACAAACTTCACTTGTGGATTCTGACCAAATCGAGAAGCGAAATTCTCTCCTCAGAGTCACCAGAAGAGTATTTTTTGTGCCATTGGAACTGTTTTTTTCGATTCCGGACTCTCCAGGATGCTTCTTTTTGCCCAATGGAAAACGCCATAAGAGGTGACTTCTCTCCCTAAAAAAACAGTGATTTTCATGAGAGGAAGTATTGGCAATGTCCCTTCCTACGATAAATTTACAACTGTCTAATTGTATCGGATCCTGTTTTAGTTTCAACAATTCTCTTAAGTGTGATATTTAAAAAGTTAGGTTAAGTTAGGGTGAATCATTGGCCGCGTTCCACTGCCCGCGTTCCACTGCCCGCGTTCCACTGCCCGCTAGTCTTCTAGCACAAAATATCCCAGATGAAGGAACGCTCGCGCAGCGGCAGCGGCAAAGTGACCTTATCTTCTTTGGCATCAAAAATATATGACTTTCCTTCATAATTAATTTCGTGTCGCATAATTACTTCCAAACTACATTTAAAAAGAAATGGTACATGTTATAGAAACCATAATAATATCGGAATTGCTATTTTACTTACATTATTACCAATTGTATCACAATTGCTTTGACAGCTGTTTTTTTTTTTTTTGTTTTTTTCTCTGAAAGCAGCGGATAGTTTTGCGCTAGATTGAGAAATTTCCCTGAAAGGGATATTTCACAAAAAGTGCTAGACGACTAGCGCAAATGGTAAAATGTCAATTTTTTTATATGGAGTTTGACATGCCGCTGCTCATCTAGCGGGCAGTGGAACGCGGCCATTGATACACAGAACGAATTTTGAAGTCAAGACTAGAATAAGACATGATTCTATCTAACTTTCCTCCTTTAATGCTGTCATATACAGGGTATCTCTATGATCTGCGGACTCCATAAATTTTTTCCTGAAATCCCTTAGCAAGCCTAATAAGGTTCTTTATAAATGATTTCAATCGTTCACACAGTTTAGCGCACTGAATCCTAATGTTCAATCTTAAGAGACTCATCTATACTTGGCGTAGTTCAAAAGGTCTTCTTTCTTGTCTATTGGACACACATTGATCCCACCAAATCTTGTCATAAAGTTGTTGAACGCTCTCCAAGAAGTCATTATTGTCATATATAGTCAGTTTTCGAGTCTCTTAAGTATTAGGATCGTTAAAGTTTCATAAACGAATTCTTTAAAACGATCTACATCATACTCAATTCCCCCTCAGTGGCGGCGTTTCTAGTTGAAATCGATGCCACTGGTCTTTGGCACTTGATTCTGGTTGCATATCACTTCTCGATTGGTTTAGGGATACGTGACCTCCAACATTTGTGGCTCTTTTTTGTAGTTACATAATTGTTGATCGTTACATCTCCTCACAGTATTTCCCGATAGCTGGTAATATTCGTGAAAGTGTCTTGTCCGCAATTAGGTAGAGGTCAGTCTATGCAAATTGTTAACTGCCAACGCACGTCGAGGCCAAGTCCTTTCTGGGTTCAACAACAAAATGGACTAGAACACTTTCCTGTCACCATCATTTTCTCAACGCTCTGACCAACATCAAAAATCCTTGATGATCTCAGCTTCAAATGCGTTAAAGTAGCTTATACGAGTATAATGTTTCAATCACCATACTCGTCCTCCTTCTAAGGGGCTCTTGTTACACTACTACTACTACTATATTCAGTAATTTTCAACAGGGCCTGTCTTCTATTGTAGAATTTAATTTGCATTTCATTCATCTGCCCATATTTCCTGAACGCACTCCACATTGTGGAGTGTGCCTTGTCATTTGTATTACCAGCTGAATCCGTCAATCGTTTATATTGCTATCTTGGCGAACATTTTAGCAGTTGATTACAAAATGCCTCCTATGTATGTATTCGAACCCAGTCCAGTTGTGTCATTGTCTACTTTCACAGTTAGCACTATAACATTGTTAAATCGATTACGCACGTTCTAAGCCAATATTATACCCAAGCAGCAAATATGAGTAATCACTTATAATTCGGTTAGGCGGTGCATTCATATTTCACAACGTCTTAGCATGCCGCCTAGCCACCACTTAACGAGAATCGTACCTTCATATTTATTGTTTAATTTACACTAACACTGTCCACGTTCGTATAGCGTGGTGGGCCATTGACTTGCGGCTTTCAGGAGAAATAAATCAATGAACCTCCATTCAATTATAGACTTTCAATTGGTTGCATCCATCACCACTGTTGTGTTTGCGAATGGAAACAGAGATCTTTGACCCGCTATTCATCTGCATAGCTGTAATGCAATCCTTTCTATAAAAAAATATGACGTATATATATATTATAAGGAAAGCGGCGAGAACAATAAAACAAGAACAATTGTTTTGTGGAAAACTTTACTCCACTATGGTATCACAAATTACCTAAACTAATTTGGTCTAATTGTGTCTTTCTAGACAGCCATCTTACCTAACCTAACCTTACTCCACTATCACTAGGAAAATAAAAAAGCATTCAACTGCTAGCTAATTCACCTGCAATGACATCACATACTGTACATCATATTAATTTACTTTTACTTTTCTTATTTTGCAGGTGACATTCACGGACAGTATTACGACTTGTTGCGCCTCTTCGAATACGGTGGCTTCCCACCAGAATCGAATTATCTGTTCTTGGGTGATTACGTTGACCGTGGCAAGCAGTCCCTGGAAACGATATGTCTGCTGCTCGCATACAAAATCAAATATTCAGAAAATTTCTTCTTACTCAGAGGAAACCATGAGTGTGCCAGCATAAACAGAATTTATGGGTAAGACATATGTATATAGATTGAGCGTATTAAATGTCAACTGCGTGATGCCAACAATTCATTAATTCTGAAATGTTTGTAAATTCCGTCGTAAAGACGTAGTCGCATGTATATACGTATAGTATAACCTTCCGTTGTGGTTTTGTTAATTAAAGAAAAAACACAGCACATCCTCCAACAAATATTTACTTTATTGTTTTTCAGGTTCTACGATGAATGTAAAAGACGCTACACCATTAAATTATGGAAGACATTTACAGACTGCTTCAATTGCTTGCCAGTTGCAGCTATTGGTAAGTGTCGAACAGTATTGCATTCATTTATTGCGTGTCGCTATTTTAAATGGATTTCTAATGAAATGTATTTTCTTGTTCATATTTTTAGTTGATGAAAAGATTTTCTGCTGCCATGGTGGCTTGAGTCCCGATTTGTCATCAATGGAACAGATTAGGCGTATCATGCGACCCACAGATGTGCCAGATCAAGGACTGTTATGTGATCTGTTGTGGTCTGATCCCGATAAAGACACAATGGGATGGGGTGAAAATGATCGTGGTGTTAGTTTCACTTTTGGAGCTGAGGTAAGTTGGCAATTTTGTTTATACAATATAAGGTATTGGTGCAGTTCGTGTTGAGTTCAAATGGTGATCGAGCAAGTTGTCCTTTCAATCTGAAAACTGTCGACCATAACTGTCAGGTCTTTTGGCTAAGGGTGGCGAAAGACACATGTTGCCAAAAATATGAACTCGATGAATTTGTTGTTGTTGTAGCAGCGTCATTCGTCGTTCGTCATTAATTTTTAGTCCTAGGAATTGGGTCACTACGGTTGGGTGCGTCCAAAGCATTAAGGCCCATTTTATTCACTGGTAATTGAACACAACTTGGGGATTTTTATATGGAAAACTTCGAGTGAATAAAATGGGCCTAAAGGTGTTAGTGTGGTTGGTTTGGCCGGACAATTGAAGAGGTGTTGTACATCATGTGGGCTTTCGTTGCAATTAGGACATTTTTGTTGGGGTCAAGGCGTGCCATGTTGAGCGTGCGAAGTTGAGCCAGAATGGTCATCGTTGATTGTGGGAGTAGTTTCTCTGCGGGAGCAATAGCTGGGGGTCTGCCGCCAAGTACCAGGTTCACTTTGTAGTTTGCGATCATGTTAGAGACAACGCTCTGGTGAATGCTGTTTTTGCCAACGTAGTACTGCCCTGGTTTGGTGCGTGGTTGTTGAGTAAGGTGGTTTATTTCTTCCTGAAGGTTTAAGATGCATCTGTGTATGTTCCGAGGTGATTTCGGAGCCAAGGTTGAAGTTTGGGTGTTCGGGTAGATGACAGGCTTGTAAGAATTGTTGAGAGATCATGTTGTTGTGTATTTTAACCGGGAGCATCGATGTTTCTGTGTGAAGGTGGTCTTCGTCTGCTATGAGATGAGAACCTGTGATGATACGCATGGCATAGTGTTCTGGAGGTGCTTCTTGTTCGTGTCGCTTAACTCGTGGGGACCAAATGGGTGCTGCGTAGTTGAGAAATGATCGACCGATCGCTTTGTAAGAGGCGAGGAGTGTTTCTTTATCTTTGCCCCACGAACTTCCAGCGAGTGATTTGATGATGTTGTTTCTGGACCTGAGGCGATTTTTGACGTTGGTGGCGTGTGTCGAGAAGCTAAACATGTAGTCGAATGTGAATCCCAGAAAGTTTGGGGTGTCCGACGGTAGAGATACGTCTTTTGGCATTTGAAATGTTCAGCTCAAGTCTTACTTCCTTCGTCCACGACGTGAACAGTGTTGCGGTTGATTTTCCTTATGACAGTTCAAGGTTGCGGTCCTGGAAGAATGTGCCTACAGCTCCTAGGTAAGTGGTGAGCGATGTAGCGAGGTCTTAAATGTTTGACGATTATTTGTACATACCGAAGCGACTCGCAGCCGGACTACTTCAGCCTGATCACGACCAAAGATCGTCTACCCCATCAGGAACATTCGTAAATGAATTTGTCTTGCACTCAGGTGGTTTCTCCAACAGATGAAACAGTATTCTATATACAATTTTGATTGAACATCTATCTCAGCAAAGGTAACCTAAAAAATGGCCAATAAAACAGTCAAAACTCGCAAGGCAGGGTACTACCGTCAAGTCACTACTTGGAATAAATACCTAGTGAAAATCTAGGAATCAAGCAACATACATTTGTTGCTGTGAATTTACTATATGTACTTTGTTTTGCTAAGATATAATAATAACAATAGGTTAGGTTAGGTTGAGTGGGGTTGTGCGTTCATCACAAAAAGACCAGGCACCATAGTGGGCCCAACGCCATCCCCAGGGAACCGTTACGGTTAAAAACCTAAACCAAACCGCCCAAACAATCAATTTCCCTGCAGAAATTAATAATGGTCCCAATATTGTTTGAGGAACCAACCTCCTCTAAGTGATTAAAGAAGTACCTGCCAAGGTGCTTCCTTCTACTCCGAGCGATTGCTTGACACTCACATAAAATGTGGAAGATGTCTTCCGTGACTTGTAGGTCCTCACAATACCTGCACATGTCCGAGCTAGCTAGTCCTAGTCTTATGGCATGCTTCCTTAGAAGGCAATGTCCAGAGAGTATTCCTACCGTTAACCTTAGTTTGGTTCTACTGAAGTTGATTAATTCTTCAGACTTTTTCCGGTTTAAAATGGGCCACAGTGCCTTTGAGACCCTGTGACCATCTAGCTGTGACCATCTTGTGGCTGCTAAATGGGAAGTTTTTACGAAAACAACCCTTCTAGTCACGGCCATTGGTGGTCTTATGCCCTCAATCATTGTGTTAGGTGGGAGCTCCGCTCCTTCCTTGGCCAGAGCGTTGGCCTTTTCATTACCTTCAATATTACAATGCCCGCAGGTACCCAACATAATCTGACACGGTTCTGCGAACATAATGCCTTGAGCATTGTGCGGCAATTCCTTACCAGTTCAGATTTAGTGGTATATATGTGACTCTAGCGCTTTAAGCGCAGCCTGACTATCAATGTAGATGGCGATATTCTTATTGGATATCGATCTCATCTCAAGTACCTCCGCAGCTTTGAGTACTGCCAGAATCTCCGCTTGGAACACACTGCATGTGTCCGGAAGTCTCAGGGCCAGATGTAAGTCCAGTTCATTGGAGAATACACCAGACCCTGTGCCCTCACTGGTTTTGGAGCTGTCAGTATATATCGAGGTCTCATTTACCCTCGACACCAAGTTCCTATACCAATCCTCTCTGTCAGGGTAACACATAATACGGTGTGTCAAAATCTAGTGTACCAAGACCTTCATCCGCCTTTTCTGGTATTTCGGAGAATGATTCCTTCAAAATACTGCTATGTCCTATCCTACTGTTCTTAAAGAGCTCAATATTAGTGAGCCGTAGCGCACTATTTCCTGCAATTGATTTTATTTGTAAGTCCAGTGGCAAAAGATTCATAAACGCCTCCAGTGCAGCCGTTGGTGTGGTACGTAAAGCACCTGTAACGTCAATGCAGGCTGTTCTTTGTACCCTGGTCAACATATCCCGTACATATTTCTTGTTTGTGGCTTTCCACCAGACAAGAGCCCCATATGTAATTATGGGTCTTACTACCATTTTGTAAGCCAATATAAGATTGACGGATTCATGCCGCATTTCTTTCCTGCTGTTCTCCTGTATATGAAGAGAGCATTATAAGCCTTGCGGACTCTTTCCTGTACGTTAAGTCTCCAATTTAGTTTCCTGTCTAATACCGTGCCAAGATATTTTGCGCTCTCCGAGAGAGAGAGAGCTACACTCCTTCAAGTCTGGGCAGGTTGAAGGGTGGTATCTTGTATTTTGTACTAAATACTACGAGTTCGGTTTTCTCCGGGTTGACTCGTAGTCCACACCCTTCGGTCCATAATCTAAGCCTATTGAGGGCTGTTTCCATAAGTTCACTCATCGTGTTCAGGAATTTTCCTTGAACAATGTCTTGTATTGCGGTAATCACATAAAAATCGATTTAAGATGACATCGATATCAGGATGTTTTTCAATTTTCAAATTAGCATATAACGATTTCTTTAGTATTTTTACAAAAATTTCGGCCTGGCCGTTTGTGGCTGGATGACCTGGTGGTGTCAGTATGTGTTTAACCTTGTTCATTTGCAAAAAATTTTCAAATTCATGGGAGGTAAATTGTCTACCATTGTCACTGACCAATATGTCAACAATGCCATAACGACAAAATAATTCTCTCATTTTTTTTATTACGAATGTGGATGTCAATTCTTTGGTTTTGAAAACTTCGACCCATTTTGTAAACGAATCAATTACGATAAAAAAATGGAAGCCATTTATTGGCCCAGCAAAGTCAACATGAATACGACTCCAAACTGAGCACGTTGGTTGCCATGATATTAAAGGACTCTTCTCTGGATTTGTTTGTAGCTCTTGACACGGATTGCAATTTCGAACTAGATTTTCTATATCACTATCAATGTTCGGCCACCAAACATACGATCGTGCTAGCGCCTTCGTTTTTACGATGCCCAGATGTGACAAATGTAATTCGTTTAAAACAATATTGCGCAACTTTAAAGGAATTACAGTTCGAAAACCCCATAAAATGCAATCCTGTTCGACCGTTAATTCTAACTTTTTGTTTTTAAATGAAATGAATTTGGGATCATCTAAGTTTTCACCATTTTGAATTGCATGACTTAATTTTGACAAAGTTGGATCCCGTCGCGTTTCAATGGCAATGTCTTTGAAACTCAAACGCAACGGATTTTCTTTTTCGATAAAATGTATATAATTGTCTTCCTTGGCAGAATCATCAGAAGAACTTAAGTGCGGAATGCGTGATAAATTATCAGCTTCATTCGAAATTCCCTTGACGTATTCAATTGTGTATTTGAATCCAGATAGTATGAATGCCCATCTTTGAATTCGGGCAGCGGCCATAATTGGAAGACTTTTGTTTTCCCCAAAAATTGATAATAAGGGCTTGTGGTCAGTTTTCAAAATGAAATGATTGCCTAATAAATATTGTTTAAGTTTGGTGATGCAAAAAATAATAGCCAAGGCTTCCTTTTCGAGGGTACTGTAGTTTCGTTCACTTTTGGAAAGTGATCTAGAGATGAATGCAATGGGTTTTATTGTATTATCCGAATATTTATGTGATAGCACACCCGCAACAGCATTATTGGAAGCGTCAGTTGTTAAAATGATCGGAAAATCTGGGTTGAAATGTACTAAAACTTGGTCTGATGTGATTTCCTTTTTCATATTCTCATAAGTGTTCTGACAATCCTTGGACCATTTAAATGGAACACCTTTTTGTAATAAGTGGTATAAAGAATCATTTTATCAGCGAATTTATCTATAAATTTAGAATAATGGTTTATCATGCCAATGAAGGCTCTAACTTCTGAGACATTTGTTGGAATCGGGGCCTTTAAAATACTAGAAATTCTTTCGTCGGTTTTAGATAACCCAACCTGATTAATTGAAAAACCAAGATAATTTATTTTTGATTGAAAGAAGGCACACTTATTTTTGTTTAATTTCAAACCAGCTGTTTTAAGTTTATTCAAAACTAATTTCAATGTTTTAACATGTTCTTGAAAAGTTTTACCCGTGACCGTGATGTCATCTTGATAAACAACTACGTATGGAATATCACGCAAAAGATTTTCTATCGTTTTTTGAAATATAGCTGCAGCTGGCTTAACACCAAATGGTAGGCGTTTCATTTTTAAAGTACCAATATGTGTGCTCCATGTACACAAACGTTGTGATTCATCATCTAATATGAGCTGATTGTACGCGTTCGACAAATCGAGTTTTGTAAAATGTTTACCTCCTTCTAAAGAGGTAAATATTTCATCAATTCGTGGTAAAGGATATTTTATGTCAACTAAATATTTGTTAAGCGTTACTTTATAATCGCCACAGATACGCAAATCACCATTTGGCTTGAGAATAGGAACTAATGGTGTTCCCCAGTCAGAGCTATCAACTGGTTCTAATACCCCTTTCTTGATTAGATCCCGCAATTGGGTTTCGATTTTCTCTTTCCAAGCAAATGGAATGGCACGCGGCTTAAAAAAAACTGGTTTTGCATCATTACTGATTGGTAGTGAAATCTTTGGACCATTGAATGAACCTAATTGTTCGTTAAATACTTCATGAAATTCATCTTTCAATTGTTCAATAATTGTCGAATACTTTTCATCTTGCTTAATTAAATTAATTTGTTTAAGTTCGAAGTTAAATTTTCTGAGAAACGAGCGTCCTAACAAAGGTGGATTGTTTGTATCCGAGACCACAACTGTTACTTTATTTTCGGTACCTCCATACTTAATATTAGCATCAAACTCACCAAGTAATCTAATTCGATCACCGTTATAATCGACATATGGTACGCTGCATGATTTTAATTTTCCTGTATTGTGCAAATTTTTGTATACTGAAGCTGGAATCAATGTGCACGGAGCACCTGTATCACACACCATGTTTATGGATAAGCCGTTCAATTCCACCAGAAGCGAGTACACGTCAGACCAATTACCTGTAGATAAACTAAAAACAGAATATTCAAGCTGATCGTTAATCGGAAAATCATCTGAATCAGATATATATTTGACAGTTTCTTTAACTTTTAAACGACAAATTGATGCTAAATGACCTATCTTAGAACAATAATTACAAGTGCTATTTTTGAATTTACACATGTTGGAGTTGTGATTTCGCCATCCACAATGCTTGCATGATTTTGTTCCGCTATGATTGCTGTCCTTGCTGCTGCTGTTGCCGTTACTGTTGCCTTTGTTATATTTCTTGCCGTTATTTTTGTTGTTTTTAGCATGTTCACGTTTTTTGATCAAATTAACACTGGAATCCGTTGCTGTTTCAGCTTTTGTTGAAAATTTCGTCTCCGCAATTAATGCCTTCTTTAGCGCAGTTTGCACCGTGAGTGTTTCATCCTCCTCACAAATTTTATCAAAAATGTTGTCTTGTAAGCCCATTATAAATTTGTTTAAAATAAACGCGTCTAAATGATCTCCAAATTTGCAATTGATTGCCAACTTTTTCACCTTAGCAAACCATTGTGACACTGATTCACCTTCATTTCTTGCATTGTGAAAGGTGCGGCGTTCACGAAATATAATAGTTGGAGGTGTGTAATGCATTTCCAACATATCGCACAATTCTTTATAAGTTTTTGTCACTGGTGAATCTGGAGAACACAAGCTATGTAGCAAGTTATATGGAACTGCGCCGATTGATTTAAGTAAAATTGCTTTTTTAGTATTTTCTTGCTGACAATTGATTTCACATAAGTGTATGTCCAGCTTTTCTTTCCACACGAACCACGTTTCAACAGTCGGTGAAAATTCCGGTAAATTAGGGGTTTGGTATACCGTGGTCATTGTATTTGACATCAATGGCACTGGTGAAATTTTTGGCTCTTGCATTTTTTTTTTTTTTATTATTTTTCTTTTCTCGTCGCCAATTATGTTATGTATTGGTCAAAGGCAATGAAAGACGCGTATGGTTCGGTGGACAAAACGTGAATCTTTATTTCATGTTCTTACAAACTAAGTAGAGTATAACATAGAAGAAAATAATAACATCGCACACACGATGTTGCCATGCATTAATGTTTAATTTGAAATACTTAACAATAACCACGTCATCGGCATATGCGATGACTTTGAAACCTGCATTGTTTCATTCTTTAAGTATGTCATCTATGACCAGCACCCAGAGGAGGGGAGAGATAACCCCTCCTTGCGGGGTGCCTCTAGTAACAGATTTTCTTATCGAACTGTTTCCGAGAGTGGAATTGATATTTCTCGTCGAGAGCATTTCGCATAGCCAATTGGTGATGCGTTGCTCTACATTTATCTTTTCCAAGGCGCTTTTGATTGCATCTTTCCTGACGTTACTAAAGGCACCCTCAATATCCAAAAAGGCTGCCTGGTGAAGGCTGCCTTCAATTTTGCCTATTACCTCGTGTAGAGCCGTCTCTACCGATTTACCTTTCAAGTATGCATGCTGAGCATTACATAGAGTTCCGTTGCAGCACTTGCTTCTTATATAAATATCGATAAGCCTTTCAAGTGTCTTGAGGAGAAATGACGACAGACTAATAGGTCTGAAGTCTTTCGCTGAAGTATGAATAATAACAATAAAACACGCCTGATGTAAGACTAGTTTATAAGGTGATTGCATCCGATAATAGCAGTGATTCTGCAAATAGGTTGATAAGTCTGGCAAATGTTTTTGAAAATGTTTCAAATTCCCTTCATGCCGATGAGTGTGCCACAACTTTCGAATAAACAGTGCATTTATTTACACATGTAAATTTTTATTTATCGTCTTAGTTGGTGAAAGATGATGATTATGACAGACGAAACTCGCACATTGACTTGCCAATTAGCACAGAAATACGAATTTGAGCCTAACTACTCTGTTGAGAGTTTGAAATTGTTTATATAAGCAACATATAGCTCGGTGGCAGATTTTATGTTTTTAAAAATGCCCAAGTAAGCCGTGATAGTCGTGCGTCACTAGGAAACTTATATCACTACCTCCTATCTATCCATTCCGATGGAAGTTTGGCTTTGTTTCGAGCACATAAAGTGTCAGTAAAGGACCATTCACATGAGCGCGAACTGCGAACAAATCAATTTATCTGTAATTATGAATTGAACATTGCTATTTGTTTTACCACAAAAGCATTATATTCAATTAATATAACACCTATACTAAAAAAAACGAGACTTGATTGATTAAAATATCGAAAGTTACAATTACAGCAGTTCTCCAGCGAATTGAAAATTCTTGCCGCGAACTGTCACACTTTATTCACAATCCACATAAAACAGTCGCGATCCACAAACCTGCGAATGAAAAATTCTCTCGAACTTAACCTTCAACAATACAAATGATTCGCGGGTACCTGAGACTAAACAAATTTTTCATGTAAATGAAGTGTCAGAATCTACGAATATTCCCCAGTTCGTGGTTCGCAGTTCGCTCTCATGTGAATGGTCCTTAAGTTAGTAAAAGTTATGTTCTTGTTCCTTAAAATAACCTGCCTCGATGGAACAATTTAATGTTAGTTCAGTTGTTTCATAGGTGAGCTGTCTATGTCCATTGCTTATGAACATTTCGAAGAGTTTCAATAGGCGTTTCTTATTGTACCACTTGATCTACATAGATCATTGATTTTTTATGGTTTAAAACAATAGTACGAGATCCAACTGTTGTTGTTAACCTTTGAAATGACCAACCCGTAAACCTAAACCATTGAAATCAATGATCTATTTCTATGTGATCATGTGGGTAAACAAAAAACGCCCTAATGAAACAAATTCAGTGAAAAAGTCTGGACATTTTTATATTTCCTGCAGCCTTACTGCCCTTAACCTCTGTTATCGCCTTCTTGTCTCAATTGAGTTTCTGTGTTGCATTTAATAGCATTAACAGGAAAACGTTTATCAGTTGCTCAGTATTGTTTTTTATTTCTGCTCTCGAGAAAGTAAAGATAAAATAGTCGCTTAACATGGACAATTCAATGGTCTGTCCGCAGTTGACAATACCTAAAGTTAGAACGGACAAAATAAAGACCCGCATATCATTCCTTGATAACGAATTGACATTATATACATTGTACATTAAACATTTTGAATTCAATTTGAAAATCATCCTCATTATCGCCGTCTAACATTTATAACCTCTAAACGATATTCTAATAAAGAGCACCGACTAACGCCAGACGTCTTTTGTTTTTCTGACTTTCAATGAATCATTATCGCCAAAAAGGAACAACGCTATCGTCGGCTTCGGCATTAGCGACTGTCACTTTATAAGTTTGTTTATAGAAATTGAACGTTTGCATTTCAGATTATCGCATTGATATTATTGTGTATAATATATGAATAAAATAATTAACACCAAAAAATAAAAAAATAATGCAAAAAAAAAACTGCCATAACAACCCGTACGTATGATTTTAACAAATAGAAAATATATATACACGTACTTACACTACGTAAGTGAACAGCTTGTGCAAGTCGTCGCCGATAACCCACGAATTTGTTTACATAACATGAGCTTACGCTTGAGTAAACTGCTTTTGTTTTCTTCCACGCGGTTCTTTCTGGTTGCTTGGCATAGTGTGACCCTCTGTAAGTAAATATGTTAATTGCACTTGACGGGTGATTTTCGCAACCACTAGACCGACTATTAAAACTCAATCAAGATTTGAGGCATATCAAAATGAATGTTTAAGATAATTACTGATGTGATCAATCTTTCGAGGAAGTCGGCGATTTGATTGCGATTTCACAATATATTAAAGAGGGAGAAACCCTCAAACCCGAAGGAAATGCAATTAATGTCCATTTGGAATTAATGAATATTTTAACAAATTGCTTTTAGCGAAATGTATCGTATGGCCAGGTCAAGTTCAAGTTTTGTACGATATCGAATGCGATTCGCCAAAAAATGAGTAGCCAGTGGAAATAGGAATTCTCGCTTGTTGAATTTTCTACTTATGCAGGTGCTACAGAAACTAATACTTTTCTGATTTTAGTTATGTAAATATAAAAGCGACGCTGAGTTTCTGTAATGATAACCATTTGAACCTGATGTGTACCCGATGTTACATCAACAGCCAAACACTTCGTTTTGTGTTGTGTAATTAGAAAAAGCGAACAAACAAATCATGTTTCGAATCAAATCTAATAGGATGGTAGCCATCAGCATTTTAACTGCTGCTTCGCAAGTTTTAGTTGGCTGTATAGGTTTACCTATCTCACACAAAACGAATGGTTGTGAGAATCTACGGACCTGTTGCGCCAAAAATTATATTATTATTATATAGGTTTACCCAGTTCGTTAAATGACGTATTCAGCTGGTTTATTTCCCGTAATCAGACTACTTACGAATGCAGACAGTGATATGTTATCGCTGAATTCTGCGTATCCAATTTTGTCATGATGCCAAGACCATTCTGTGGATTACCCATCAGCCTGCTAAATTCTACATTAAAAACTGCCAAAACTGAAGGTAACAGACGAGCCAAAATGTTCATGCCAATTGTCTCCCTTACAAGAACAAAATAACTCCTGTCCTTAGTCTAAATAGGAGTCTGATTCGTATAGTCACAGGGTTCCTCACTGGACATTGTCAAATCAAAAAACACCTCATGACTAGGAATAACACAAGACAACACTTTGCAGACTATGCAGACGATGATGATGAAAGCAGAACAACAGCTTTTTTGTATCGATTGCATCAAATTTTAAGCCAAATCCTTCTCAAACCAATTGCAATTGTGAATTATATTCGGACCTAATTGATGATGCTTATCAGATTAATAGTTTTGTTTTTCAATAATTGTCTCGTTAAACGTATTGCCTTCTTCATTGTTGATGTCCTATGTTATGTATTTAATATGAGTGTTAACTGTGGTATTTTCCCATCTGCGTTAAAAGCTGCTGAAGTTATTCCTCTTCACAAAAAAGGTTGTCGAAAATTAGTGAGCCATTATAGACCAATATCATTACTTCCAACGTTCTCTAAACTATTTGAAAAAAGTAATGAAAGTTCGAATTTTGTCATTCTTAAATAAAACTATTTTCTTATGTTATCAACAGTTTGGATTTCGCGAGGGTAAATCGACCGAAGATGCTATTTTAAAACTATGCAGTGAGATATGCAACGGTTTTAATAGCAATTCCAGTCCAATCGCTTTATTTATTGACATGACAAAAGCCTTTGATATGGTTAATCACAAGATTCTGCTAGACAAACTATACAAAGCTGGATTCAGGGATTCAATTTTAAATTGATTTAAGTCCTATCTATCAGAAAGATCTCAAAGAGTAAAAATTAACGGAGTGTATAGTAATATGTTGCAGTTACGGATTGGTGTACCTCAAGGTTCGGTTTTAGGCCCCATTCTATTTCTTATTTATATAAACTCCATATTCAAACAAAATTTTAGTAGTAATATAACAGCTTTTGCTGATGATATGGCATTTACATACGTAAATAGTTCAATATTCGAGTCGGTGGTAAAATTAGAAACTGACGTGCAACTGTTAAGACAATGGTTTGCAAAATACGAACTAATTGTGAGCGAAAAAACTAAAGTTATGTTTTTCAACTTAAAAAGCTCAAGTCTGGTTGAAAGTAATGTTGTTTTTCACTCCGCTATGTGTCCCAAACTTTCAATGTCCTCACATAACTGCGGTAAAGTTAATTTCCGTAAGGATGTATCCTGTTGTCTTAATTGTTTTAAAATAGAATCTGTTGAATGTTTTAAGTATCTGGGAGTATCAATAGATAAGCATTTGAGTTGGAAAACCCATGCAGCTGACTTAAAAAAATATATGATGTGTGCAACGCGTAAAATATTTCTGTTACAACCTCATTGTTCTAAAAAACTGCTCACAGCAATTTACTATGGTCTCGTAAACTCAAAACTTCAGTACGGTTTAACTAGTTGGGGTGGAGCTTACAATAATAGTTACAATTGAACAACTCCAAATAGCTCAAAAGCATATTGTCAGAATTATTTGTAAAAAAATAGACTAACAAGGAGTTTGCCTTTATTTCGCCTCCTTCGAATTTTACCAATAAAACATCTATATGTTTACAAAGTTCTTAAAATTTTTTTCATGCGTAGCGGATACAGTTCAATACTAAGAAATTCAAATGTATACAGATTAAGAGTAAACTCGCAGCAACTTGTAAAGGTACCGGTGGCAAACAAAACCATTTTTTCCAACTTTTATACTGTATCGGCACCTACATTATTTAATCAATTACCATTCGAAGTCAGAATAATTAATATACAAAGTTTGTTTTTAAGAAAAGTCAAACTATGGCTATTTAATATGGATACTTCGCAAGTCAAAAATTTGTTTATGAGCACTGTGTAATTTGTTTCCTTTTGCTTTCTTCTTTTTTTGTAGTTTCCGTAAATGTATTTTACATATTTCACATAATGTTTTAAGTTACTGTTTTTTTGTTTTCATATAATTGTGTTTATAAAAGAAAATCACAACTATTATTTGTTATATACTCGTTCTATTTATTTGTTAAATCTTTTGTTTTATATAGAATCTTAAATTAATTTATTTTGTTTGTAAACCCCACAGCAATTGTATATCAATTTATCTAATGGGCCATTCACCTCTAGTCTTTATAAGGCTACAGAATGTTACCCTTTTATTTTATTCCTAACCTTTGTCAACTCTATTGATGTATTCAAGCATCATCCCTGGAATAAAATACATATAGGTAATAAAAAAAAAAAAAAAAAAACACATACTGTGTCACTGTGAATGAGGGGACATATCTGACAGCCCACTCAAAGACCTACTTGGATTCATAAGCCAGTGCGGTATCATGACCTCCTCTAGATGGAGGTTATCACAAAAGGCCCACTTGTGGCCGCAGTTTTATGGCAACTCGATTCCACCTCCCCCAATTAATATAATCTAATCTAATCGGACTGAGCATTTAACTATAGTTTATAGTGTTACTAAGCCACTTCTATTAAGTGTGAAATTCACCATTGTCAAGAAGAGTATAGTCATTAAAAAAAGTGCTGAATTAAAACGAACCGATGCAACTGGTCTTAATGACTAAAATTTCGCTACACTTTTGCATTCTATATATGTATGCCCTGATCCTATTGTAACAGGAAAATACAACGGAGTAAATTGCAGCCTTGTCAAGTTGACAGTAAATTCCTGTGTGTAGCTCTCGGAAAAAAAATAATTAATAGAATATCCTCGTCAAGATCAAATTTATAATCTACCACAGAGTTTTGCAGGACTTACAAGTAGTTTATCGCAATAGAGCAGTAGTGTTTTACATTAGGAATATGCACTCTTCTAAATCTAACTATCGTCGCAATCAACTCCATGTTCAACTTATGTCGCATGAATTTTTAGCACCTTAAGGCCCGTTTTATTCACTCGTAGTTGAGCACAACTTGGGGATTTTTATTTTCAACTTGAGAATTTACTTTTATTCACTCAAAGTTCAAGACTTGTTCCACTTTGGATATTCCGAAGTTGAGAAAACCGAAAGTCAATCAACTTTGGGTTCTCTCAACTCCCCGAAATAGTAGAAGTTGTAGAGCAAACTTGTGTTTTTACGTCAAATGTCATCTTTTTTTCTCATTTCTGTTTTTGGCTGTGCGAACTTCAAATCAAATATTCATTTTTAAAACTTAAACTATGTATCGTTCAAATTATATCTGGGAAGATTGACCATCGTCTGATTCGGGCAGCGAAGAAGACAAGCGCAATTTGGTCTGTGAAAGACGACAATACACGATGATATCACGTGTTGGACTCGAAAAATGTGGCGACTGTCGTCTCTCAAAGCGAACGACAAAGATGGTGCTCCAACTTATAATGAATTCGTTGCCGTGCGTCTGGAAAAGATATTCACCCCTATCGGGAATAATATTTCCCCCGGAATGTTTTCTATTCAGCAATTTAATTTACATTGCTGACAAGGGAAACACTTCCATCGGAACTTATTTGCGATTGCCCTGATTGTGTACCGTAAAAGAGTTGGAATTTATTGCATATATTTTTTGAGTTTCGTTGTTTTCTTCAAAATATCGCGTGAATTACGACCCACAACAAAGATCAAGTGAATTCCGACCAATAACCCAGTTCTTAATCGTTGCTACGCTGCTATGGACTTGGATCAATTCAATTGGCGTGAATTGTTTGTTGAAACGAGTGTCCAAAGCAATTGGCAAACTTGCGGGAACTTCCGCAAATAGGAGGGACCGAAATTCCCTACTCCTTAAAACGAAAATTTGTCTATGACGAAAATGACGGCCGAAATTCAAATCCAAAGTTGAACTGACATAGTTGGTGTCTTCGGTCACAAATAACCCAGGGATTATTGACTTATTATATTATATGGACTGCTAGCAACCAACTTCACGCATGTTCCGAATATACTGACGCGCTACTGTTTTACAGCGGAAAACAAAGTAAACTTCAAACGACATAATTTACTTTCATTACAAATTTGTATGTGGTATATGCGTCAAGAGAGTGAGAACTTATAAAGGATTTGTGAGTGGTTGTTGATTTATTTATTTACGTATAGATATCAGCCCTATTCTGCTATTCATCGGGGGAATTTTTCTTCAATTTTCACTGAACGCTATTCTACTATTCATTCGAATCGAATGTCGATTCACCTCGTTAATGTCGGTAACGTCGGTAATACTGTGCGGTATTCTCTTATTCACGTGAATGCGTACACTTTATGTGGTTGGTGGTTGATAAAATGTAAGTAAAAACTAATTTATTGCTTGATAATTTGTTTGTAAACAAAGATTATTAATTTTTAGGGGTAGAACAAAAAACAGGGATTAATTTAGATTTTCAATATCAAATTAAATACATTTATTTCAATTTGAAAAAACAAACTTCTTTTGATTTTAATGTCAAATTGGTTTGGATAATGTAGTTCACACGATGGACAGCAGAATGGAAATGCAGAGTGAAAGGGAATCGAATGAGTAAATCGAATCTACGATTCACGTGAATAGCAGAATAGGGCTGTATGTATTTGTGTATTCACCTTAGTTCAGTAATGTATATTTTACTACATATTTTTGTTTTTAATTTAATCAAACCCTTAACACAAACCAAACCCATTCTATACGAAAAACAAAACAAGTGAACAGCAATATGCCCATAAAAACAAAAGGATTGGTGGACGGCCATTAGCAACATGCTTTTTTGTACCTAACACGCATAGACAGGGAATAAAATTACAAAAACAGCAATGTACACATGTAGGGGAGATTGACGTACGAAAGATGTCCATCTTTTTAAATTCAGGCATTTGGACTGAAATAAATCATACGAATAAATAAATAAACCTCCCTTCCATTCGTCACAAAAATAAAAACATGAATCTATTGCGATAAATATTTATTTATTTATTATCTTTGTATAGCTAGTTGTTGACAGTTTTTTAAACAAATAACAAAAAAAAAAAACGTTAAGAAAACAGTCATTGGATGATTGGATGCAGGTATTAGATCTAAAAACTACTTTATTAGGAAGAAAAAAATAAGGAACTAGTCGCATATCTCATGGTCAATAAAATGGCTACCTTTAAGGAAACATATTCAGTGGTAAGAAATACAAAAAGATATACGGTTGACTACGGCACTAATTAATCTCCACTACCGCGATATAAGTATTAGTTTGATTGAACGATACATGGCTTTTTTGTTTTCAGTTTACGGGTTAATCAGTAAATAAATTGTTATTTTCGTTTTCTTTTTCAAAATAATAAACATTCCAACTAATTTGAAATCACTCTCTGCAGCTTTGCATCTCTCGAATAGATGACGCACTTTTGTTTACATTTTACTATGGAAATGAGTCTCTTCAAACAAGATGTCGCTCGGTTGATTACATGTTTCTATGGAAATAAACCTTTTTTTTGAAAAAAATTTAGCTTTTTTGTTTACGTTACCAAGGAAATTTAAATTTGACGCGGCTATGCTTCTTAAACAAAACAGGAGCGCCTGTGCTGTTTTGGAACATACTTTCTCGCAGATAAAAATGTATATGAAAATGACAATTCACTAGCAGTCCATATTATGTCCATGTCTATGCCAGGGATATTTCTGAAACAGCAAGGCCGCCAACTTTTGAATTTCAACCGAATAGTTTAGAATTAAAATGGGGAATAAAAGCAATTTTCAACTTGCCGCTCAACTCTCTCTTTCAAACCAATTCCGAAGTTAGCTAAGCTGGTAGTTATCGGCAAGTTGAACGATAGTGAATACAATGGCCCAAGCTAATTTGTATCACATTAATAGGCCTATTATCGTTAGCGAGTCGAACAAAAAATCCTGCGAATGTGACTTATTTTTATTATGGGTAGCCAATTGAACAAAATTCATTCTTCTGAACTGTCAAACCGCTGGCGAACGTAAAGTCGCCTTATTGCGGTTTGCGAATTTGTGAAATTTCGTTCGCCTTAAACTTGAAATTTTAGCGAACAAAAGTATTTGGTGAAACCAGAGGCGAATGGAATTTATGATCCAGAAAAATGAATACAAATTAAAAAAAAAATGTATAAAACCCATTCAATTCATTCAATTCATTTAGAAATATATATTTAATGAAAATCGCCTCTTATAGTTTCGAAAGAATCAATTCCAGCCAAATCCAGAAGCTATTTGAGCTCATGGAACAAAACCCAGCCATAGCCATTCCAATGTGTGTTTCATCCACACAACCAACGACCACAGGAAATCCAATTTTAATGAAAAATGAGCTCCGTGCCTGTTGTTCTTCATTTTCGGGCATTTCTATGTTTATCCATTTTTTTGCACATTGCAGATTGGAACACATTTAAAACTTCATTCCTAAAGCTACCTCCGTATTGTTTTCTTCAAAAAATAGATTAATAATATTGCTGATCATTTTTATGGCACACAATTTTTTTGTGTTGACATAAATGTTTGAATAGACGTCATTTTCGTTAATATTATTTTGGTAGCCCTTGATTTCTAGAATTAATTCGCCTACCATAATCGTACAAGGCGAGTGTTTCCACAAGTAACTCGATTTACGCGAATTGTTCGACTCGCTTACGATAATAGGCCTATAAATCATGTTGAAAAGTCAGCTCCCGTGTAGAAGGGCTAAAAAGTATATTACGAAAGGCTAAGCAGTTGTTTGCGAAGCAACCACAAATTTTCAAACGAATTCATTTTCAAATGGTGTTGAACTGTCAAAAAAAAAAGCTAGCACTTGAAAAATGCAATGAAAACGGTTTTGCTTTCAATTTACTGATATCAAATATCACAAACCTCTATTTGCTGACAAAGTCGTAACCAGTCAACCCTGACGCTTTGTTCCGTTCGCACATAAAATAAATCTAACACAAACTTTTGGTTGTGACAATCTAGGCGTAAAACGCTTTACTTACATAATGGACCTGTTGAGCTATTTATTTAATTTTGAAAGTAAAAAAAAAAAACCTAAGCAGTGAACTTCTGTCAAACAACACTGAACAGACCTACTAGGCTAGCCTCCGGAAGCTGTCTAGACCATATTTATGGGCGTCTAAGTAATGTCGAACTTATGGAGTGTGAGAAATATGTTTTCGATTTTAAAATTACAGATCACTGCATGATCGGACTTGTTTTTTAAAATTTCTAAAACAAGATGTAATCCTTCTAGGTCAGTTGAGAGAAAAGCAAAAATTGACTTTGCTAAACTTAAAAATGGTATATGCTTTGAGTTTTGGGAAGATGTGTATGCTTCCAGCGATTCATCTGCTGCATACTCAATTTTCATCGACTCTCTGAAGAAACATATATCGTCCGCCTCCTTTTTTGTATCACCCAAAAAACTTGTTAAGCATCTAAAGCCCTGGATATCCAGATCAATTGTGAATAAGGTTGCAACAAAAAATAAGCTTAGATTGAAATGCAAAAAGAATCCTGGTAACCAACTATTAAGAAGGAGGTATAAGAAGTTATGTGCTGAGTTAAAAAAAGAGATTCCTATATGTCGAGACACCTATTACCGTGTGCAATTCAACTCTGTACAGGGTAACATAAAAAATGAATGGCGTGTTGTAAATAGTATCTTGAACAAAGCTTCTGTTTCTAAGAAACCTACTGTTTTGCTTGTGGATAACTCCGTAGTGTCCAATAAGCTCTATATTGCTGACGTTTTCAATTACCATTTCTCTAATATTGGTTGTAATGTTGGACCGAGTCATAACCATCAAATGTGTTGTAGTTGTCTTTCTATATGTCAACGCTCTGAGAATTTCCAAAGTAGGAGTTTCGTTTTTCAGCCTATATCTTCTTTTGAAATACTGAAAGTTATTGGGAACTTACCTAAATCGTCTTCGTGTGGAGCGGATGGTATTTCAAGTTACTTACTTACTTACTTACTTAGATGTATTAGCATATTTATTTAATCGCTGCGTAATTGAGGGTGTATTTCCACTTCCAGAAGAGCTCAAGTGTGCTGATGTCTTACCATTATTTAAAAAGGGTTCTGCTACAGAAATTAGTAATTATAGGCCCATCTCACTGCTTTCCGTCTTCAGTAAAATTTTTGAAAAACTTATGAAAAATAGAATAATGAGTTTTTTAGATAAAACCAAGTTTTTCAATCCAGCCCAATTTGGTTTTTTAAAAGGCAAATCGACGGAAGATGCTCTGTTACAATTTTGTTCGTTAACAATGTCACAACTCGACGAGAAAAAATGTGTAGCTGGCCTATTTGTTGACATTACTAAAGCATTTGATATGGTCAACCACAATATATTGTTAAGGAAGCTGGAGAAAACAGGTCACAAAGAGTGAAAATCGATGATACAAGGAGCGACGTAAGGTTTCTTAATTTGGGTGTACCACAGGGTTCTGTCATGGGTCCAATTTTATTTTTAGTTTACATCAATTCTCTTTTTGCTCTTAGTTTCAAAGGCTTACCAACTGCTTTTGCTGATGACATTGCGTTCTCATATGGCACTTATAGTCCTTTAGACCTCGTTTCAAATATTAATTGGGATTTAGACCTATTGCGACTCTGGTTCCATGAACATAATTTAGTAATAAGCTCTAAGACCAAGATAATGTTTTACAGTTTATCTTCATCTACCATGTTGAATGCAAATGTTTGCTTCCATGCTCCTGAATGTTGTAGATTCAAACTGTTTACTTGCCACTGTTCGTCTGGTTTCTCTCCTCCCTCCTTTTATTATGATTTGAACTGTAGTGATAAATGTTTTCTAGTTGAGAAAGTCAACGAGTTTAAATATTTGGGACTGACTCTAGATTCTCGGATGAGTTTTGCTAATCATGCTGAATCCCTGAAGAAGTATTTCCGCTGTACCCTGCGACATTTTTATTATTCGCGTAATGTATGCTCAACTAAACTGTTAAAGACAATTTACTATGGTATTTTCCATTCTTAGTTACATTAATTATGTGAATTCTATAAGGGTCACCCCACCCAATTACTTTAATTCTTGCTATTGTAATTTGAAGTGGCATTCAACTCTATTTTTTATTCTCAAAAATATTGTCGCCAACCTTTCTTATATTTTTCTTTAAATTAAATGGAATTTTTTGTTTTTATATTTTTCTATTATTTGATAATTGTTAAGAAATTTGTATGAAAAAATAAAATAAAAAAAAATAAAAAATAATAAAAATTTTAAACAATGTGAAAAATACCATCAAAGCTATTCCCTATTGGAAGATCTATCAGTCTACAAATAAATTGGGGTCCACCACGAGCAGTCACGGTAGGCACTCGATCACCAGCCCGATCCTTAAATAAATCTCCACTGAATTTGACGCTTTTCATCTTGATTCGCTTGAGTTCTATGTCCTTCTGAGCTCGAAATATGTTTTAAGAAAAGTCAGGGCTCAGATTCTTTTTCGTGTGCATGAAGAAATCTTGCTTGTGTAACATACGGCAAATCATTCGTGCATACGAAAACGTTTGACCGTTTCGCCCTACAGAATCTGAACACAGAACTATTTTTTAAATTTTATTCAACAATATCAAATCATCGTATATAAAAGCAATCACTTAATTTTCCAGGTGGTGAATAAATTCTTGCAAAAACATGACTTTGATCTGATATGCCGAGCTCATCAAGTCGTAGAGGACGGCTATGAGTTCTTTGCCAAACGACAATTGGTCACGCTATTTTCCGCTCCCAACTACTGCGGTGAATTTGATAATGCGGGTAAGTGCTGCTCAACTAAATCAATTATTTTTTGTCAAATCCTTTTACTAATTAAGCGTGCACAACGTTTTTAAACAATGATCAATATTGATGGAACATTTCTTTTTCTTTAATTTTTTTTTAACACTTTTTCTGATGACAACCCACACACAACTACTGCCATATGTATGCCGCCTCCAGGTGCAATGATGTCCGTGGATGATACGCTGATGTGCTCTTTCCAGATATTGAAACCTGCAGATAAACGTAGATTTGTTTATCCTAACTTTGGTGGTTCGGGGCGACCAGTGACTCCACCACGTGGCGCAAATAATAAAAATAAAAAGAAATAAATTTATTATTATTATTATTACTATTATACATTTTTTTTTTTAAATAACAATTTCTTTCTCTGTACTTTCGAAATGTCTTAAAAAAGTTCTATCTCAATCTTTCTCAGTTGCCTTCGTAAATGTTCATTTCATGTTTATTTTCCTTACTGTTTTTATTTTTTTACTTGATTTTTTTTTTTTGTAGAAATCTAAGGAAAAAAACAAAAAACAAATAAACTAAACAGGAACTACATAAACATAATTTAGAGGGGAAACAAAAAATAACTTTTTTCAACACACTACACAGATTATAGAGAAAAAATGCAAGTTACTGAATTAATAACGATATCTTGATAAAAATATAGTTTGTTGTCTCAAATGTTATACATTTTATGTTTAATTTATTTCTCGAGGGTGTTGTTGAAAAATCTGTAAAAAAAAATAGGAAGTCTTTCTGCTTAGGTTTTATAAAAGTTAAGAATTTAAGAAAGAAACGCTCTAGAAGTTTGTTTCTTAATTTTAATTATTTTCTCAGTAGGCACATTCTGAAGTGAAAACCATACAATCACCACAATCAAATATTAAGGGACAGCAAGAAAGTCATTTATTATTCGGGTCTCATCGAATCATTCATCTGTTGTCATAATTTTGTATTTCTTGATTTTAGTAAATATAGAAGCAATTTGTTTCATTGGAAACACGGTCAACGGTGATCTCTTAGTTGGCCAATATAACATGCATAACTCGGACCGACCTGATACGGGCAACCTTGCTTGAAATTACTTCTGATGCCACATTGTTAACCTGCATGATTGTCACACGCTAATCTTTTAACGCAAAGCAAAGTTAGTTAACAACAAATATCGCTTACAACTAAGGTCACTTAAAAAATCAACACAAAACTTAGCTGCGCTTGCAATACTTATACACACACAAATATTACATTTGTATATATATATTTTTCTTACATTTATATACCTTGGCTTAGTTTATTTGTTTTTCTCTGTCTTCATTTATCTATCCATCTGTTTCTATCTATTCACAATAATAAGACATTTTTGTTTAACAAATAAAAAAGTATTGATAATAGTAATAATAAATTATAAGGATTTCTAAAATCCAATCAAAGTTTAATTTAAATGCACAGACACTCAAAATTATGTGTAATTCGAATTATTAAAAACAAAAATTACAATAAGCTGAATTTATTTTTTTTAATTGCGCCACAAGAAGTTTCAAAAAAAAAAAAAAACACAGAAAAAAAAATAGATAAAAATTCACATTTTATTTTATTGTTTTACATTAATTGCATTGCATATTTGAAATAAATGTTCTTGCAAATTAATAAACCAACAAAACGTTTACTAAGAAGTAAAAAATAAAATTTATGTGAACAAGTAATGAATGAAAACTTAATCATGACCACCCCCGACCACCATATTATTTCTAATTATATTTATTTTTGTCTTTTTTTTTTTATTATTATTTTATTTTCTGATTATTTTTCCGTAACAAAAATGAAATAGTTTTTCTTTCCTTTTTTTTCGAAAGTCAATTTTGGATAAATCTCTTAGTTTTCGAATTTGCCGAGATCATACGAAAATATTTATTTACAATTTTTTTTTATCAACAAACAAAAGAAAGAAAGAATTTAAAATATATACAGAAAATATTGAGAAACGTCTACTTTGTAGAAGAAATTAAATGCGATGCAGTACTAGTAATTCATTTTAGCTAAATTTGTCGAGGGACTCATGGCGGAAATAGCTTTGAAAAGAAAACAGTTGGCAGGACCACCGGTTGACTAGATTTTTCTCTGTACTGTGGAAATGGTTTGGCAATTCTCGAGTAACACAGAAGGATGGGATAAAACGGGTGACAATAAGCTCTTTTACGGATACAGACTACTGACTAAAGTACAGTAACCTGTTAATATTAGCTAGAGTCGACTTTTGACAGCAGTTACTGCTATTACTTTACATATATATCATTCAAAAATAAACCAACTTATTTCATTAAATTTAAATGTACAGCCATGACTTTTTAATTGGAAAAGGTGTCAGACGACCATTCAAATAGTATTTAAGTCAACAAAAGTTGGCTTTAGTTGAATGTGTTTCATTTAAAGGGAATGTTGAAGAGTTAACCAACAAAAGTCGACCTAGAAGTCCAATTTCATGTATGATTTTTATTTCTGAACTCTAAAAATCAGATAAAAGTCTGCCAAACACGAACATTTTCCAACGTGTTCATCCATCTTCTTGTTTAATGAGAAAAGTCAAAGCGGTTCGTTTTAGTTGGAAGTTTGATATTAGGTCTGTTCCCTTACGATAATGCATTCGAATACATCAGTCAAACTTCGTTCCCTTACGCAAAAGGTGGTTTGAAGTGAACGAAGTTTGACTAATGTATTCGAATGTATTCGAATGCATTATTGTAGGGGAACAGACCTATTGTTTTTCTCGGTTTCTTCGGTAAATGACAGTTAGCTCTAGCTATCGCTGTCAATTTCCTTGTAAAATTTGTATGTGACAGCTCAATACCAGCGTTTTTACAGTCTGTGATGAACAATTCGTTGCTATCCGGAGTAATAATAACTAGTGAAAACGCTTACCAGCGGACTTTATGCGACTAACGTCACTAAACCCATGCTTTTCTGTAGTCGAGAATATAATGTTTAACCCCCCGTCATTTTTGTGTCAGCTAGTGGTCCAATCGAGGGGGAAGTAATCAGGTGTATTCAAGGAACTTTTCTGTGCGTATGCATGGTGAATCACAGTGTATCACAGTGTATTCAAACGAATTCGCATGCAATCACAAGTAGAAAATCTGTAGTCAAGGACTACTCAAAAATATTGATTACTTCCCCCTCGGGTCCAAATCGCCATAATTTTGTGACTTTCAAGAGCGGTTTTCGCTACTGGGTCCCTTCAATCGCGTTAAGCTGTTTATTTCATACTTTTCAAGTTGATAGTTTATTTATTTATATTTTTTAAACAAATAGACAAAAACACGCACTCTTCTTTGCTTTTTCTGATATTTCTCTCACTATAATTTCCAAATGAGAAATGTCAAATTGGCCAAAAAGAATACACGCAACATACAGAAAAAAAAAAAATAATAAACACAACACTAATGAGTTTTAAAAATATTTCAAAATAATATATCGGTGATCAAACTTTTCCTTTTCTTTTTAAGAGTCAGTTTTAAGATTTTAATTCAAAGAAAAAAAACATATATATATATATTTAGGATTCTAAAGAGGGTAAGTTAATTGTTATTTACATTCTTAGTACTTTTGTGGTAGTACATGTGTAAGTTTTGTTAACAAAAAAAAAGAAAAGAAAAAAAAAACAACAGATTTGTGTCAATAAAAAGATGGATAATCACAATTCAACAAATTAAGCACAGTAGCAGTCTTTTGTCTCTTTCGACAACAAATTGTATGTAACAAGTGCAGAGTGTAAAAGTTCAAAGGTTCGTAGTTTATCGCAGAAAAACACATTTAAATTAAGTAATGTAAGAGCCGCGGTGTAAATAATCGTTTTTCGGTTCAATTTTTATCAACTTATGAAGGCGAAATGTAAGATTATCACGTCTTTCACAGAATCCGTCGTATTCGGAAACATTTTCCACTACAACGGATTCTATGATAGTTCTTACGGGATTCGTAGCAAAATTTCGAATACGACAGATTCTGTGATAGACGTGTATCTATTTTGATACAACTATCTAAAGTAAACGTTGTTAAAAATGCTTAGCAAGGTACAGAGTGTTAAAAGTTAACACCGTATCTATCTGGAGTGACTCACACGACCTATATTCACCGAATTTTTACCAATTTCAAAAACATTCCTTCGAAACCCAACCACTAAGGCCCGTTTGCTGATACTACAGTTCCACTTAAAATCTTATGCGTCAGTTTATAACTTAGAAAAAGTAGCTCATAAGGTATTTAAGTGGAACTTAAATCGCTATGAGCAGTATCAGCAAACGGGCCTAAGAAAAGTATGCTTAAGTTCAGCAACCGATACGTTAACGGAACCATTTCCGTTTCGATATGGAATACATATCACTTAAACGTCCACCATCAGGTGTCCACTTACAAGCTAAGATCGGCTTACACCAACTTTCGGTGACTTTTTGCACAAAGCTCGGGTAAGCGTTTGTGGAAGTTTTAAGAGTTTGTGGGTGCTTGGCAAAAGACAAGTTTCTTTCCATTATCCCTTATGATGCCCTTGAAGTTGCCAAATTAAAAATTAAAGACAGCGAGGTTTAACTATTTCCATAATACTACGTCAAGTTCGCTTTCGTGCTGTCAATCGCTTTAGCAAACCATCATAATGCATTTAATCAAAGCATCGCAGATTGTGCTACATTAGCATGGTTCTTTGTTTTTCTAAGCTTCATCTGTCGGCATGGAGAGATAAACCAGTAGGAGCTATTTCTTTCGTTACTTTAGAGTCCGCTTCGGTAGTTGTATATTAACGAGTTGGAATATATAGGTAGTTGGCTTAGTTGGCTCAATTCGCCGTCGGACACTTGACTGTGAATCGAAGTGCTGGTTCACTTTGTAACAAAAGGAATTGACTATTGAACTTAACTGTTCAAACAAATAGCGAACTGGGTTTTTTCTTTAAATTTATTTGCCGATCATTGAATTCATTTAAGCATTCATTTTCAGTGTGATTGGCAATAAAACTTTTTTGTCGAAATTCTCATAATAGGAACACACATTGTGATGTGTAGTTGTTGCTTACATTGGTTATGCAAGACCACTTGTGGCGGAATTGCTAACACACCGGTACACTCGCTTTATTGATTGTTTTGGAGTACATTTTTTTTCAAAATCTCCAAGAAAACTGAATCGGGAAAAAAACTAACGAAATTGGTGAAACACTTGGTGAATATAGATCTAGTCTTGAATTCTTTTTTTTTTTTTTTTAATAAATTCAGTTTTAGTATGCCATTCATTGACTTCATTTAAGGATCATTCACATGAGAGCGACCAACTACCTACGAACGAACGAATATTCGCAAGTTTTGACAGTCCATTCACATGATACATTTAATTTGGTCGCAGTTTATATCTATAACATTTTGAGTTTGAGGTTAAGTTCGAACGAATGCTTTATTCGTTAGTTTGTGGAACGCGAATTGAATGATGTGGATTGTGAATAAACTTTGACAATTCGCGCCAAGGGTGTATTCGTTCGCGGCAAAAAGTTTGCAATTCGAAATTTCGTTATTTAAACTGTTTATTAACATGTTTTCTTAATAAATTTTGATGGGATAATTAACTATCCTCCTCTTGGAATAGTAAAATATACAATTTTCTGTTCATAAATGCATCAAAAGTGGTTTGTTCGCATTTCAGCAATTCGTTCGCTCGCTCTCATGTGAATAGTCCTTTAGGAGTCATCAACCATCAATCAATTTATGAATTCTTTTACACTCATTTGCATTCTTTACAATTACCTTAATTGAAATTCATTTGGTACCAAGAATAAACCAGCTTTTTCCGAAGGATTTTCTTTCCTTACAAATATCCTGAAAATATCGTATTTACTTTTGATACCAAATGAAATGTAATGAATTGAGGAGAATGTTTAATGATTGCAAATGAGTGTCCACGAATTCAAATAGTACGGTCGACAGATGAATCTAATCTGAATCCACACAATCGTGTAGGCTTATGGCATATCCAAGCAAGATAGGTAAATGCTAGTGTGCAAACACACAATTAAGCTATGTCTAAACAAAATAGGTAAATTTGTAGTGTCTAGAAGGGCGAAGTGTAAAAAGAACTCCCTCTCCTTCAAATCTACAGTCTGGACTTTTTATTCACTCCCATGATGGTATGGTCAGGATCTTTGAATTGTAATTAGAATGCAATTGTTAAAAAAAAATGATTCCACTCCCGCGATAGAGTAAGGCCCATTTTATTCACTCGAAGTTGAACACAACTTGGGAAGTTTTCCAAATAAAATGGGCCTAAGCATTCTCACCGAAAAGAAACGTTTCCCCTTTGAACTATGACACTTTGCAAAGCAGAAGAGAAGTACAAGTTTCAACAAAATAATTGCGTTTTTGAATGTACTAATGTCCTTACGTTATTTATAAAAATATATACATAGCTATAATTTATATTTAGTTAAACCGGTTGATAAAACACATCTTTCAGTTAGTATTTTAAAACGTACATATATAATTTTAATGCATCTTCTCATTCCTATCATTGTTTCCATCGCCTTGCTGATTTATTCATTTAACGGGCATCTCATTTTGACAATCACTTCATGGACTGGGAACATAATTGCTTAACACAAACTAATTATCATCTTGCTATTCCTTTTGCTTAATTTGTTTTTAAATGGTTTTGGTGAATATACACACACATTTTGTCGATTGAAATAAATTCACAATAAAAGTTGAATACACTATTAAACTAGCCTCTAAGGACAGTGCCGATAGCATGTGCTTCTGTTATTTTTGTAATGTTTTTATTATTTGAATGTGTTTAGTTCCGAAAGGCTCCATATTTTATACACGGTTGCATACACACGAATTCCAAATGCGTGCTGCACTAATATTTAAATAAGCATATCTCCCGTGAATATTCCAGGATACGAATGTATTCAAACTTGAGTACAATCTGTTGTGCATGCACCGCAGGCGTCCCAGTGGTGGATCCGTATGTTGCTGAACGAATAATTTGAGAACTTTTGAAATACTGGTAGCTTGTAAGTTTCTTACAACATTTTCAGGTGTTAAATTGTTTTAGAAATGTTTCTGCAGCAAACTCTAGTACGACACAAATGTTTGAAACTTTTTGGGCTGATTCCGAACTTTACTCGGTAGAATTCGTAAAGTAAACAATTTAAAAAAAATGCTTAAAATCAGTTTCTTCAAGAAATAAACTAACGAGCATTAAAAGGAACGAGAAGGGTTACTAAATGTTCAGTTTTCAAGGCGAGTTTCGAGAACATGTAAATTTCAGTTCATTTGTTCCACTTGGAACTATTTTTTTAAAATTTCGATTCTAGGACACTAACGTAGGTGGCGTAATCACCATTGACAGAATCATTAAAATCAGATACTTCTCTTTATGGATCGTCTTTATCTTCAATACTTTTGTGTGCGGCACTAAGATCGAGAAAATTATAGATATAGATCTCAACTTCCTGGAGAATCTGCTGTTTGGTGCACATTAAGCCAACTGTAGACTTCTTCCGTAAAGTCCACTGGTGGAGAATCAACTCTTTGACGAAATTAGTGTTAATCGTACTTATACTTCAGAAGACTGGACCTTGCAGTCTTAAGAAGACTGATATACTCGACGACCAATGAATCTTGGAACTGACTCCATCAAGTTCTTTCTTAAGGTGGTGTAAAAGAGGTTATTGCATATCCTCGACACGGTCACTACCATCTTTACGAGGTTTCCTTGTTTATTTGTTCAGGTATCGGCTTGGGTCGTGTTGCCCTAAGACATTCTTTTATCTTTTTGTACAAATCTCTCGAAATATTTTTCACATGATTTAGGCTTTCCCTCAGAAGAATTTGATTTTCTTCTTTCCTCTTTTGTTTGCAGAGTTCATAGGATTCACGTCCCATTTAAAGAGCTTGACAGAGCTGAAGTGGATTTGTATTCACTTTCGACACTACCTGGAGTGGAGTCCACATTCTACTATGACTGGCTCTCAACGAATTGCTCTCAAGCTGTTGAATGGAGTCAGTTGTCTAGTGAATTCGTATTTTGCAAAACGTGTGCATATGCCCAATCGGGCACAAAATTATCTATTGCGGATTACAAAATACTTGAAGGCTAAACGTGATCATAAGTAAGGCCCATTTTCCCATTATATGGAATCAGAGCAGACACCTATTTAATTCGACTAATGGTCAAATATTCGTTTAATGTTTTCTTGATATGCCAAAACTGGGTTCAAAAATGCCGTTTTGTGTACTGTTCCTCTAAAAAGCTTGGCTAGTATGATTTTTAGACGAATTTTGAAGCTGAATTTCACCACAATCAACTTACCCACTAGCTTTCGTAAGAATAGTTAAAAATAATGCGTCGGCTGTCGTTTTTGTATACGTTTGACGTTATAGTGTTTCTTTGGCTTTAAGGTTTTAAACTAACTCTGACGTTTTCGGTTTAGAATGAAATATAAATATTTATTCGTATGCTTTGAAACCTAAGCAACTTACGCCACTTATTTCCTAAGCTAAATTGTGCAATCATTTAGAAAAAAAAAAAAAAAATAAAACAAACACGAGGAGGAACCTGAAATAAAACTACAAATTATATTTTTCATTTCATCATTTGAAACATGTTTATTTATTTGAATATTCAACTGACTCTGCTTTTCATTTGCTTTTATGACAAAACAAGTAAACTCTTGTAAGAGCTGGGTACAGATGGTTCTATTAAATGTCTCTTCATCGAAGCATATATACATCCTACAACTGCTTTTTTAACCTTTAAACTAGGAATTAGACACGCTCTGATTTACAAAACAAAATAGCATATAAGGAATTGAAATAAGTTTTTTTCACGTAAAATAAGATTGTAATACAGTGCCTAACACGATCAGCTATTATAAGCTAAATGCAATTTTTTTTTAACTACGTATAACAAAATGAACAAAAGTACAAACTATACATTTTGAAAAGAAGAATTTGATCACCGATTGTTCAATGAAAAAAAATATATCTGTACATAATATATACAACCAACCAAAAAGGGGTTACCGCGAATAACTAAATATTTTCGTGCAAATATTAGAATATACAAAGAAAAAAAAAAAAAAAAAAATTAACAACTAAATTTGAACTAGAATTTTGTCGGCATAAATAATCTATATTATTTTTATTTAGTTTATTGTTATAATTTTTTTTTTGTTCTTATTTAAGTATTTTTGAACAACCAACCAAAAAATGAATGACCGTAAGTTTCGCTCTCTAATAGAAACTTTTTTTTTTCTATCTTACAGGCAAAAAATAAATAATCAATTTCTCTCTTCTCTTCATAATCATCCACATACAACAAAAAATATAAAAATTGAAAAAAAAAAAAAAAAAAAAACAATTTTTCAATAAATATTATTAAATATAAAGAAAGAATTAAAAAAAAAAAAACGAACAGCAAATAGATTAAAACAAACCTTAAAAAAAAAACCCAAACGTAATTGGAATGATGCCACTTTTAATATTGTTTGCTTAATTTTTGACAATTGACATTAATTTTTTTCATTTTTTAGTACATATGTTCTTGTTGCTTTCTCAAGAAAAAAAAAAAAACCCACACTATTTAAATAACGTAGACGAAAGCACGTATTTTTCTTTCTTTGATAAAAATAAGCTGAATCAAATCATTTTTCGTGAATTATTAAAATTTAATTAATACAACAACTTGAGTAAATATAGCTCTGTGTAAATGCTAAGATACAAATAAAATGTAATATTTTTTCATCATTAAATTTAAATTCGATGTAAAAATATATATATATAGGATGTGATGTAAATTTAACCTCTTTCGCTCGTCCCCTTCTCTTTCTCTACACAAAAACAAAAAAGAAGAAGATAATGAATGTGAATTGTTGTTTGTTTAATGGATTGAGAAACAGCAACAATCATCTGAATGGATTAAATAAAACTTTTGGTTTTTCTTTATTTCTTTTGTTTCTCTTCTCTCTCTCTCTATCTCTCTCTCTCTATTTTTAAAAGTTTATTGCATTTAAATGTTTGCATTTTTTTATTTTTTTATCGTTTTCAGTTATTTTTTTTCCTTCGAGTTTTCCCACTGTTTATTTTCCTTGTGAATTAATTTACGTTTCGCCCTTGATAAAAGAACAACAGCAACAATTATAATTCTAAAATAAAAAAAAAGTACTAATAAAGAATAAAATTATATCGATTAAAAATATACATTTTCTTGTTTCCTTTTTTATGCCGATAAAATTCTATGTTTAAATACGAATACATTGTATTTTTTTTAAACAACAAAAAAAAAAATTAATATTCATTGTTATGTAAAAAAAAAAACATCGCCTATTGGTCCTCCCACTTGACACAAACATTGACACGACACACGTACACCCGAAGAGTTACTGTTTGTTTGAATAATGACTGTTAGCATCCCACAACAATTGTGATTGTAATCAAATTTACAGGTTCTTGAAAAAAATATTTGACAGCTTTCTGATAAATTTCTTCTACAGTATTCATTTTCGCAAATTTATGTTGATTTTCTTTTCACTTTCGTTCGGGTAAACTAAAAAGGTATAAGCAAAGTTCAACGTTGGTATTTAACAAACGATGTTTAAGGCCTCACACACATGTTCTTCTTTCTTAAGTAACAATTGCCGTGAAAATATAAAACGGAAGAAATTATGCGGTGTACGAGATATACATAGTGTGTAATGAAATGAGTAATTGACCAGTATTAAAGCAGAACCAGTCACTGGATGAAAGAGGATCTAGAAAACCGTGGATATTGGGGAAAGTTATGTTCTTTTTTTTTACTTAGCTTTTCAGTTTTACCATGTAAAAGCAACATTTTAAATACATCTTTCTCTTTAACGAAAAAAAAAAAATATACCTATATATAAAAAATACAAACAAGGATATGAAGAATTAACAAATAAACTTACAACATACAAAATATTTACTTGATAAAAAGCAAGCAAATAAAGAAAAATTATACATACATACATATATTATATATTAGATGTTCTTATAAGAAAATAATATTTAAAATAAACTGTTGTATAAGGCGAAAGAACACACAGAAGAAAAAAATATTACAAAAAACGGAATAAATATATATTTGCCCTACGAATAACAATAGTTTTTCTTTAATTTTTCTTTTATTTCAATGAATATTTTTCATTTTCTCTTCGTGAGTATACGGCAGACAATTTTGTTATTGAATATTTTCTTTTATAAATGATTATGTATATAACATTTCTGTTTTACTAACACAATTTGAAGTGCACATAATAAAAACATACACTCACATGTTGCTTTACATTTTCTAAATATTCTTGTTAATTAGTTCTTTTTTAAAAAGCTGTACGATTTGTTAAAAATTATTTATGTATCTTATCCAGTCAATCGATGGTGTTTTAATGTTTTATGTTTCGGAAAACAGAATTGTTAACTGTCTGTTCGCATTCGTCGTTAAACTGATTGATTTTTGTTTTGTTCTGTAACACCGCATAATGTTGGGTTCCCGGGAATGCATTTATAAATAACATTTGCACTTAACGCGTTTAAATTTTATAAAAATATCACGCCTCATTGCCTAATGACAATGGACGATATTTGATATTATTTTGGGATTTTAAATCATAAAATCGTTCGTACAAGACGTGCGCTTGTTTTTAAATGGCATAAACAAATTTGGCATGGGTTGGCTTCCGATGAATACTTACTTACATACTTAGGAGAAGCTACAGTTCGTGGTGGACCTGGACTTCAATCAATACGCCTCTCCATTTATCCCGATCTTTGGCTAACTGCCAGCTGCCACCAGTTGCGCACTCCTAGTTGGTTGAGGTCCCATTTCACTTGCGAGCGCCACCTAAGCCGAGGTTTTCCTCTACTGCGTTGTCCATCCGGGTTGGAATCCAATTCTCTTCGGAGCGGAGTGTTTTTGTCCATTCGCTCTACATGTCCCAGCCATCTTAGACTACTGATGCGTGGTATTTCGATGAATGCCAAAAGTAAAATCGCTGGATTCTCGAAAAAAAAAACCCCATTTGCTGTAGTGTAAATGATTGTTGATGGTTAAGTTTTTGGCAAATTCGGAAACTATCTAGCATTTACCTACTTACATTCCCAATTAGAACCACCTATATACAACTTTTTTCACAATTTTAGCCATAACAAATCAGAAGTAGTAGTAGGCCACCGTTCTCTTTACTTTCTGATTTAAAATTTGTTATAACTTATAACCATGTGCAATAGGTGGCGTATCATCTAAGCCATCATTGACTGCCATACTTTCCTCATGTGAATTACTACTGGAACGCTTTGAATTGTAAATTTACGAAATTAGCTTTTTTCTTAGACGAGGAAATTTAAATATCAACTTTTGCAAGTTTCGTCTCCTTGAAGAAATTATAAAATAAAGAAGTTTTACAACCAACAAGCGAAATATCTTGGATTAAGCTTAGCATTCATTTGTGAAAAGTAGTATGTAACTGACTTATCATATTGACAGCAGAGTGTGACATAAAAAGCTGGGGATATTGGCTTAATTATAAAAATTAAGACATATAGGTGTTCGAACTTTGTACACATTAACCTGGGAGTCATTTTGAAATCCAGTCCAAGACGAAAACTGCTGCCTGCTTGCTTGTTTACGATACATAAATTGACCTTTTTTTTTTTGCTTCATTTGTCTAGATTCTGACTTCAAATCGAAAAGCAAAGTTCTCTTCTCAGAATCACCGGAAGAGGTTTTTTTTTGTGACAATGAAACGGTTTCAGAAGTACTTTTTTCGATTCCCTTCTTATTGGTCAATGGAAAATGACAAACAAATATACATAACAAGCGGACCCAGCGAACTTCGTCTCGCCCCAATTTAACGTCAACAGATAGTTCAAATTTCGATGTGATTTATTTGAATGGAATCAAAATCAGTAAAGAGCGATTTGTTTTCCAGCACAAAAACAAACAACTAAGGCGGTTTGCCAACACGCGAACGGGCAACGTACAGCCAACCGTACGAAAAACATCTAAGTTCGAGATTAATTCAGGAGACTTCCAAGGCCTTGCGAATTATTGATTGTCATCGCAAAAGCAAGTCGCTTAAATTGGAATAGAAGATCAGTTGGAATAATCGGAATTCGTGAGATAAGGACTTCCTCTTCTTTGAATTTGCCCTCGATGATCTTCACTTGAATCACATTGTTCATCAGTTTCTCGACGGACAAACGCGTACCGTTGCACAATTTCGGATGATTCAGATACCGCAACACGATTATGATCGATCCAACCCTCAGCTGTAAATTATACGGCCGAGTTCCTGGCACATCAGGCGATTTCGAAAATTCCGTCGGATAGTTGGTCGCTTCATCTTCGTCGGTTACGCTGTAAACGGATTTGTACGAATGCAGTTCTCAAGCGATTTGACTTTGAATAATGAAATTCAAGCTATCGACGTCCTTATTCTTCGCTGCTAGTATTGCACGTTCGCTAATCCAATCCACATTTTAATAATGTTGTGCAGTGCCGGAAACACTTTGGTGATGATTTCCTCCTTCGACGATGTGAACTAGCAAGCATTTAGCTGGGAACGCTATCAATACAATCGAAACATCAACAGTTGTCTCCAGAATTCAGCAGCCGATGGGTCGTTCTGCAATGCCACTCTCATGTTCGTGGTCGATTTCAACTTCTTGGCATGCAGCCACAAAGGCGACGATTTCAGGCGTGCATTAAGTTCATCGGCAGCAGTAGATTTCGGGGTGATGTGAAACGTTTGACGAAAATCTAAGGAGAGCAATATCATAGCCTCACCAAATTGTCTCGAATCATTTCGTAGATCCTTCATCGATCGTTCAACTGCCTCCAAAACTCGCTTATGCGCCATTGTTCATTCATCCCGAATTCTTGGTCATTGTGCACGTTGGCTTGTCAACCGTGAGAAGATGCATCGGCAGCTTCAAAGCTGAATGTGCAGTTCTACCGCCTTCCAACAATTTGGTAGCAATGGCCAGCTCATCTCGATCATAGTCTTGCTCGCGTTTGATTTGAATTAATCGTGCATCGATTGATCTGGCGCTAGCATTCCCAATGTCGACAGCAAATTGCCGCACATAAGCACCCACATGTCACAATTTTCCGAAATTTTCCAAGCTTCACAGCGAATTTTCCACCTTTACAAGGGCTATCGTGAACAAAATTCCCCCCGGGATATTCCCCATTTTTCAAAAATAGGTATCGGCAATGAAGTTCGAAAAAGGGAAAAAATTCCCCCCGGAATAAATTGGTATCACGAACAAAAATTCCCCACGGAATTTCATGGGATTCCCTCCGGAATATTTCCTTGCAAATTTGTAGGTGTAAATTCAAAACGTAAGCAGTTTGTACGGTTTAAAGTAGGAAGTTTGGGGTTTTTATTTGGGTGTTTCTGTTTTAAGCGGAGAGCAACAATTTGTATGTACCTACTTGATATTGGTTTATTGACCCTGTAGTATTCGTAAAATCTAATAAAGAAGAAATATGTCTATCTATATTGCAAAAGCTATTTAATTTCTACTTACAACGCCTGTGGTAACTCTAATGTGGTAATCGATTGGGCGCTCTCAGAGCACTTTTTTTGCTCTCAGAGCAATTTTTATGTTCGTTTGGTACAGGAAAAAGCAATCTTTTTCAGATTTCAGAGCACTTTTGCGAATCTAGATATTTTCTCAGATTTACCAATACAAGTGCGTTTGAGTTTGACAACTGATGGAGTTTGTTTACTTTTTTAGTGAATTTTTTCTCCAGCAAAGAAAGGCATTGCATCGAGTGAATCTATTTTTGTAAATTATTTATATATAAATATTTAGAAATCAATCGGGACAAATATTTCCAATGTTTTAATACAAAATTTAACCAGTGAATGGAAATCGCTTAGAAAAGTGTCGAAGACTACACATATTCAAATCGCACGAATATCAACACAAAAAAGAGCAAGAGCAAGTTTTATGTTCGATTAGCCACACGAAATCTGGAATCTGAGGGCAAATCTGAAGAAGCCCAAACGAATACCACATAAGGGATTTGATTTATCTCTTAAAGTTCTTCCATTTAGTTTCACTTAATTTTTTTATTTTTGAATTGCTTACTCGGCCAGCAATCTAAATGCTGCGCTGTGCATTTTGAATTTTGTTCTATTTTTAACAATCAAACACTTTCTTTGCACTTTACAAAAATACTTATATGTAAATTGAATTCGCGACTTTACAATAACTGATGAAATTATCAAAACTAATTGTTTTCTAAAAAATATTTGCAAAATATTCTCAAATATGAGCCCAATTGACAATTCAAAATCACAATTGATATCTGTCAACGCCTTCGAAAAATAACTTCGAAAATTCCGGGGGAAATAAATTCCCATGGAGATTCACGATACGAGAAATATTTTCCAAGGAACAAAAATGTTTCGGGGGGAATTTTTTCCCCTCGGAATTGCCGATAGCCCAGGACCAAATCATGCGATAAAATGCAAAATTTCGTCGAAATTCCGGAACTTTCCGAGTTTTCCACGAAGAATTTCTGTTCCTAAACTTACGGATTTGTACATCCAAAATTATATGCCAAATTTAGCAGCGATTCTTCCTTTGAATAATTTTGTATATATGTACTTCCTTTTCTTGTTAGTGTGGTAAGCTACTGAATCTGACTAATACCCTAAAACATAAAAATTTATGTTGCTTCCCATTTTTGTTAAAATAAAAAGAAAACCTCAATTTTAATCATGTCAGATGTAATATCGGGGATTAAACCTAAATTTTCAATGAAAGATTATTTTCCATCGATTGACTGGACCTGAATGTTTTTTCTTGAATAAATATTGTTCTGTTTTGAAATTTTGTTAAGTATTTTGAACTTGTTAAATAATTTTCTTATATACGTTTTTTTATAAATAACATTTTTCTTTTAACGGCATTAAATACATTAAACACTGTCTGAAAAAGACAAAACACACTATCCTAGTTATTTGTGTGGGATTAATGTTTGCTATTTTTTATTGTCCGTCCATTAACATATAATCATATTACTATGCCAGTTTTTTTTTTTTTTTTTGCTTTAGTATTACTTGTTAACATTTTATTAACATCGTTTGTGAATTGAAGAACTAATTATTTTTAATGATCTCTCCAATCCATGTTTCCAATTGTGTCATATTTGTGCTAGTATACATGTTATGGTTACAATTTTTTCCAGATACATTATGTACATCATAAATATGAAAACATACACAGCAATCAAATATAAGAAAGCGCAAATGATTTAAAATTAATAGTAAGCATAAGCATACATAAAGAATAAATCAAATTTTATTCTTTTGAAGAATAAAGGATTTAAACATCGCTTGTTTTTTGCCAACAAATGTGTTTTACCTATCCTATTTTTATACATAATTTTATTTTAATATTACAAAGAAATAAGCAAAGGAACTGGGTACCCACAATCTGACTGGAATTTGGCTTTTATCAGGAAATATTGTTTTTATGCACTTCGCTCTATAAGACGATAAGTAGTAGAAAGTAGACCTTTTTAATATTTTTTGGCATTTGGCAAACAAAGCTGCATACATAAATGTGTTAGTTTGTGATAGGTAGTTTAAATAATTCTTTAGTTGGACTCTAGAAGTGTATATGTACATAATATCCTCGTTAAAATGCATTTTGATTAGCCATTGAGGTTTTTTAATCAGCTCTTTAAACATTGGGCCTTACCCATAAACATTTTTAGTTTGGACTCAAAATTTTAGTAGTTCACAGTGGCTATATTGTCCATACAAATTTTGCAATTGTGAGCTTCCGTAGATTTAAAGTAGAGACAAAAATGTATTATTAGTACGGCGCACTATGTATAGGTACTCCAATCAGAAACGCAACACTACTGATGCATTGCCAAGTGAACATTAATAAAACAGTTAGCACCACCTAGAAACTAAAGTATTCACCAATCACCAGAGACAAACGACACTGATGTGGTATTCGATTGGGCTTCTTCAGATTTGCTCTCAGATTTCGTGTGCCTAATCGACCCCCAACACGCAATCCGCAAACCCCCTCATATTTTTTTCAAATTCGCCATCGGTGTTATGTCAATTTAGAGTCCGTGTGACATGCAAAAACATAAGGTTTGTTTGACGTGGGCCCTAGTGCGCACTAGTGCGCACTGGGTTAACCCTAATGTGTTCGATATACCACTGAACTCGCCCTGGTACTGAAAACCTGTGTTTGACATGACTTCTAGGGCGCCCTAGTTGTGCACTGAACTGACCCCAGTTATTTTGTGGGGGCAAGAACTCAGTGCTGAGTTGCGCTGTCATTTCGCTTGCTTTTATTCGTTTATTTGAATATCATAATAAAGATAAATACAATAAATTTGATATTCAAAGGGGAATTGTTTGAAAACAACAACGTTTATGGACTAAAACCGTACTTTAAAGATAAATGGAATGAAAAAAATCTGAAATCAAAGCTGATTACATTTTTTAGTGCATCGCAACAGTTTTATCAACTTGTTTGCATTATGGCAAGCACAAGATCAGAATTGAGTTCACTCATTTTTAACAATAAACAGAACAAAGTGTTATCATCTTCGTACTTCGTTCACTAAAACATAAGTATTTTTCAAATTCAAAAACTGCCAGACTTCAGGGCAGCATATTTTGCGTTCGATATGATAGCCGAATTTTCAGGGTTGTGCAGGTTTTTGGCTAGGCGGGAAAATCAGCTGACACTTCTCAGTGCGCACTAGTGGGCACTAGTGCTAGCCACGTCAAACAAACCTATACAAAATATGTAAAATAAATGCTGCCAATCCCGTGGGGAATGCGATAGAGTTCGGGAATACCATATTTTGGCATTACTGAATGCTATTAGTTAGTTATGTAAAATATATTTTTAAAAGACAAATAATAATAAAATGTGTTTGGTTAATAAAACTACATAAATGAGGTGTTTTATGATATACTAGTAACATATTAGGACAAATATAGTGTATTTTCCGCTTTTGAAAATTATTTACTTCGACTTCATGAGTAAAATTGCTCAAAATGTTTTCATTTTCCCTCGCAACAAATCTACATTGTTAATTTTTCATAAATATTTTAAGCAAAAGTAAACTTATTCCTAAAAAAAAAATACTATCAACACGTACGAAATAATTTCAAATTTAACGGATAAAATTATATGAACTCTGCTAGCACAATTTCCCCTCCGGAAGTGGTTGATATTTTTTTAAGCTGCGCCGGTGAGCAGGAAGTTTCGAAGTTTCATGACATTTATTAATACGAATTTCTATGTATCAATAGGAACTAGCGCACCAAATCAAGGCACTTCCGTAAAAATATAGCTTTTAGGCAAAGCAACGGGAAATCGGCCGAAGTTGGTGGTCTTAGATCTCAGTATTGTCTTTGTCTATGGTATTCACTATAGCTCGCAAAGTTGGGTAGACTGTTACGCAAACGTGGATGAAACAAAACTACTTAGGTGGAGTGTCAGTCCGGGGTGAACCTGGACTTCAACCAAAACGCCACTCCCGTTAGCACGATCTCTGACTAACTGATTGCAGTCGCGCATTCAAGTTCTTTGAGGTCCACTCTACTTGAGTGCACCACCTAAAGTAAGGTCTTCCTCTACTGCGTTGTGCCTCTGGGTTTAAATCCAAGACTTCGGGCCCGAGCGTTGGTGTCCACTCGCTCTACTTGTCGCAGCCATATTAGACTGATGCGTACCAGGTCGGTTTTGCTGTACACTTCGTAGAGTTCGCTGCTAAAATGTTCTCTTCCAATGCCGTCGAAGCAAACGAGATATAAAATCAGCCGAAACAAATTTCCTTCGAACCGAATAAGGAAATGCACGAAATTAGTATTAAATCCGTGATATTTATTGCGTTTTACAGTCGTTTCAAAATACCAACCACAAATGGCACAACAAACTTGGCAGCACTAACAGCAAACAAGACGATATGGAAGTAAAACTTCATCAAGGTCGATAATAAGCTAGGTAGTTAAAATGAGGATGCTCACCTTCGATCACAAATATTTTAAAACACTCACCCACAACGCCCGCTATACCGTTTATGGTGGATTTGGCTCGAGTTAATACGCTGCACCTTTAATTCGCTATTCCAAAACTGTCGCCTTTGTTTTTGACATTATCACGTGAAAGGCTGTAAGTGCATCAGCTAGCCACTATTCGGTTAAAAGTAAAAAAAATCTAAAAATGCAAGTGAAAGAGTGGAGTAGATGCGTGAGTAGCAAATGTCAACATAATTCAAAACAAATTTACAAATTTGACATTACGTAACTCGGTCCCACAATCCCTTTCATGGTGTAGACGTTAAGGCAATTACCCTCGCCATTATTACTATCTAACGATTTACACCTCTAAACTTGTTGATCTTTGAACTTTAAGGCGAAATTGCTTTCAAAAAACCAACAAATGATATTTTTTGTGACGCTATGTCAAAACCGACTGAGTATTGTACGCAGATACATACGGTTTCCTTTATTTTGAACAAAATTTGAAACAGCTAAACGCTGATATGTTAAGCTGAAAATATATTCAAAAGTACGTTTATAGACTTCGAGCTACTTTGAGCCAATTTCGTCTTTGACATCTAATCAATATATAACTTACCTTTTTGCAACATATGAAACGTTCTAAAGAACATTCGACCAAAACCGGATTTTTTTTTCTGTGTAATAATAAAAATCATATTTTTACGGCACGAAATTATTTATGAAGAAATGATTAGAAAAATATTGACAAATGTCACTTTGCCGCTGGCGCTATCGTTGTAGCGCGAGCGTTCCTTCAAATGGGATATTTTGTGCTAGACGTCTAGCGGACAGTTGATCGCGGCCATTGATTCTTAACACGGATTTTGAACATGTTTCTGTCACTTTTGTGCATTTGACATAATCAGTAGTTTGCCGGTAAACATTTTCTGAGCTGTTTCGAGCCAAGAGAAGAACTATACTCGTTACTAGTTATTTTGCTAATTTTCTCTTTTTCTGTCATTTTTGATGACGTGTATGGACTTTGTGGCTATCGATTTATTTCGATTGCGTTCGATTTAAAACGCGTACGGGAATGAACCTTATTTCGATTGGGTACGAGACAATGATTTCTCTATCCGGTTGGCTGGTTACCCTTTCAACTGTCAACTGGAAAAAGTGATTGATATAGGCCTACCAAAAATGTGAGAAAAGATTTCGGTCTTAGTAAATAAGGTATACGATTCCGAACACAAAGATCGTAAAATAAATCAAATAATAGCCTTTCTCTCACTGCGCGTTGTTAGTCCAATAACTATCTAAACACAAAGTGGGGTTATGTTCCGAATAAAATGATCTTTTGTGAAATATTAAATATAGGTAAGATAAGCGTTAAAACTGATTATAAGGCAAACCCATTATGTAGGTACTGTAGAAAAGTTTCGGGTGATGTCCGGTTGATAACGTCTATGAACATATTGATAGGGTTGATGGCAGCGATGTGTTTCTGAATTCAGCCAATGCATTTTCTAAAGCATTCTCAAGCAGCAGCTTAGTTTTTAAATAGGATATTAATTTACTTTTTTTATATTATCTATTTGAAATTCATATATCCGTTCCGCATATAAATTTCTTATTTCAAGGAAAGAAAACGACGCTAAAATAATCAGATATTATTTCGTTTTTTTTTTTAATATAATATTTCGTAAAATCTTTACTAAGATAATTCTTCTATTTTATAATTTATGTATGACTAACGGCACTATATCAAAAACGAAATGAAATCTCCTCGCAACCAGAAATCCGAAAGAACTGAAACTCAAGCGACGATACGAGGCAAAAGGATCGTGTCAAACAAATGAACAGAGAAGAAATTACGCAAAAAATCGAAAAGAATTTGAAAAAGAACATTAAAGAGAACCGTCATAATAATAACAATCACAAATCAACAAACAAGAGTAAAAATAAATGTGCATTTCTACAATATCTCCTTCCGACGTGCAAAAATTAAATTTATATATATTTAAGGAAAATTTAACGTAAATAGGCGTATATAAGATAAAATTACTTAACTGAGTGTAGAGAACTTTTAGAAGAAATCTTAAACAAACTGATTCCTGCGATTAGTTAATGGAGTTTTTATTTTACATTTAGACATTTATCAGCCATGGGTATCAATTTGTTAAATGAAATTTCTTAAAGTTTCTCATTCATTGAAATCTATATTAATTTAGAATATCTTAAATATTTTGCATAGACATCGCTCGTATAATGACTAAGGTAATTCAGAATATACCTACTCAAAATTAAAATTAAACAAAATGTAATTATCATGAAATTGTATATGTTTGTGGAAAATCCTTTAATATATTTAACTTTAGAAATATTTTCTTGTACTCAAATAAAATACTAAACAGTTTCGGAATAAAATAGTTAAATTAGCAATATGTTTGAGAGAGCCAGACTTGATGATTTTTTGAAAAATTATTCATCATTTGCGCTTTCGAATTGTATTATGATGATTTTGTAAAATGAAGTAACTTAACGAATAGTTCGTATGCAAAGTGATGCTTTGTTTAGTTATTTTTTTTTTTTTTGGATGGTAATTTGTGTATATTATATTGTCAACAATTGTATTTTATTGATTAATTATTTATTTGGGGTTGGGTACGAAAACTCCAAAATTAAAATCCCCAGACTGAAATCCCCAAGTCAATATCCCCAAACAGAAAATCCCCAAATCCAAAATACTTGATAATTCAAACTATGAAATCTGTATGGGGGGGCATGCTGCCCCCCCTGCAACCCCCCTGCTTGGGTTTACTGTTGGATTACGGGGCGGGTGCAATGTTGGTCTTATTACTTAAACTTGTACATGTATGTACAATCGTCGTCTGTGTACAATCAGTATGTAGAATAATCGTCATCTACTGTGGGGATTTTGCGTTTGCAAAACGTTTGGGGATTTTCTTGGGGATATTCAATTCGGGTATTTTTCAAAAGGTGGGGATTTTGGGGTTTGGGGATTTTGCACTTGTGTATTATGTAGGTATCCCATTTATTTGCTTGGGCATCTTTCCGCCTTTGTCAATAGGTACCTAGTACTTTTCTTTGATCTCTAGTTGATCACACTTAAGAAGCTCTGGCGGTGTTATTTTGATTAGAAATACTTTTTTTTATTGTTTATTCTTGGGAAGTTATTTTATTACTAATTTTAGCTGACGCGACGCTTATCACGGCGTCAACAAACAACATTTAACTGGACTGTCATATTGTACAGAGAAACAGAGGAAGTACATTGAGATTGTACTAAAAATACAAACATCACGTTCATGTTAGTACAGGAGGTATAGTGCAGTTGATACGAGGAGCAACTGTGTCTTAAGGTAATCTAATGTGTGTTTCGATTGCGCACTCTAATGTCGATTTCCATTGGGACAGAAAAAGTACTTTTTTTGACAGTCAGAGCAGTTTTGCGAATCTCGATATCTGAGCAAGATTCACACCTACTTACACTAAGACAACACATTTGTCTTTTGAAAAACTCGAGGGGGAAGTAATCAATATTTTTGAGTAGTCCTTGACTACAGATTTTCTACTTGTGATTGCATGCGAATTCGTTTGAATACACTGTGATACATTCACCCCTATCGAGGTATCCGTTCGAAACGGAATTTTCTCCGATCTGTACGAAATCGGAGAAATTCCATTCGAGGTATCCGTTCTGATACGACTTTCGGAAAACTTCTCCGATGACATATAGCGCACCTTGTCGCATTGCGTGGAACCGCGTTATAACACTTACTTTTGACAGCTACATGGCACATTTTTTCCGAAGCTCTCCGACAACTAAATATTGCTGCTGAATATTTGAATGCGAAATGAACGCGTTTATATGCATCTTCTATTTTGTTCCGAAACGGATACTTCGAACGCGATTTTAGTTCCGATCGGATTTGACTTTCGTATCGGAATTTTTTCCGAACGGATACCTCGATAGGGGTGATTGTGATTCAAAATGAATACGCACAGAAAAGTTCCTTGAATACACCTGATTACTTCCTCCTCGGTAAAACTTTAAACTGTGTTATTCATTACGTATTTAGAAAACAAGTCTGTGAAAAATAGAGAAACAATTAAATTTGGCTGATGCAATGGATATCAACATATAAATTGAGTGGATTTTCATAACCATAAATTACAATTTAAGAACAGCTGACTTTTCAAACACGCAGTACCACAAATGCGAAGGAAGACAAATCTCGTTTTATGTTCCATTGGGCACGAAAAATTTGAAATCTGAGAGCAAAATCCGAAAATCCCAATGGAAATCGACATTAAAGCTTTTTTTTTTGCTCTAGGTCACTTTTTATGTTCGTTTGGTACAAAATATGCAAAATCTTTTAGATTTCAGAGCACTTTTGCGAAACTTTTTCCTACCTACCACAAAGAAGATTATTTATGTATAAATATTAAGAAATCAATCGGGACACCAACTTCGAAAGTTAATATAAAATTCAACGGCGTTGAATGGAAAACTCGTAGAAAAGTACCTATCGAAGGCTACACATATTCGAAACGCAGGAATATCGACACAAAAAAAGCAAGTGACGTTTTTATCTGGTTTTTATGTTCGATTAGACACACGAAATCTGAAATCAGAGAGCGAATCTGAAGAAGCCCAATCGCATACCACATAATTTGTAACCGTTAACCGCCACGCCAGTAGGTACCTACTTATGCTGTTTGCGTGACTCCATCTACCGGATAATCAAGTAGCACCTACAGCTTGTAATGCGCAATGAAAAGAGAATCAATTCGTTTCCATATGACATAAATATGTCATCACCATGCATGACGGCCACAACATGACAACGCTTCAAAAATGTAAACAAATGTTCTTCCTCCTCAAAAATAAACACATATTCGTTAAAAGCAGTTAATAAACAAATGTAAATGAATTTATCTGCTTCTAAAATGCAATTGCATCCACAACACACAAACAGATGTTACTGTCGGAATGGAAATCTTTGCTGCTGTCACGTAGCTGGGCACAAAAAGTCAATTAACAACCTGAATTCATCTCACAAATTTATAAAAGTGAACAGTGATAAAATTAAAATGAAATCATCTTTACTTTGCAGCAGTAGTGCATGTTCTGATTTTGCGAGTTCTGCACCCAGGTTAATAAGTTCTATATCAACAAGATCCATTCTCCATGAGGTCTCTTCGTCGGAGCCAAGACTAACCGCACGGCGGAAGTTGTATGAGCAATCTCAGGGAAGTTTGAATCAAATAATTGATGTGCGAGCCTTGGGAATGCGGCCTCAACAACCAACCCAACCAGATTTATTCTGCGATGACAAAATCGCAAAACTACAAGAATTTCGATTACGAAACTCGGACGAGTGTCTGAGCACTTGCAGTCGTTATTCCATAGACAACCAGTATCGAATGAAAGATCTGAGTGCAGTTGATAATGTGCCTAATGGAAAATACATGCTAAACAAAAGGGGTCTACTGGAATCGGTCGATAGTCAGGATTCACATAAGAAAGTAGAACATACTGCATCTGTTGCAATCGTAGACGATACCAAGTCAGCAGCAAAAGATATTCTGCGACAAAAGCTTAAAACTACAAAAGAAAAAGAAAAGTTTTTACGAAAAGCACTATGTGTGCCAGATAATAGTTTAGCTTTAAGGTATCAAAAGACGTTTTGAGTTCTGCGTGTAAAGCCTGTAGTATAAGTTTAAATTTATATCAGTATTTCTTATGATTTAATCAGATAATTATTGTGCAATATGCACCTTAGAACCTACTAAAATCAGCTTACAAAAGTGAATTGTTGTTAGCCCACCCTAAGTGCACTCTATTCTTTTTATTTATTTAGATACGACCATAATAAATATACATAAAGGCAAGCTCAAAGTTTGGTACACGATTAAAATGGATGTTTATGTGTTTTTTATCTTTTCTCCTATTTTCTGCTAACCTACATGGCTCCATGGAGAAGAGTGCAGTCTTGGAATTGAATATTTGAAGGCATTTGGAGTTGGCATTGTTAATTATTACATTTTTTTCTTATTTTGTTGTTTGTATTGTAAGTAAATACTTCGTATGGATAAACTGGTTCCTTTTCTTTCAAGGGGATATCACATGCAAAGTCTTGATATTGCATACAAGCTTCCGGTTGTCCGGTCTGTCCATAGCCTACCGGAAATGAATATCGAGCCAATAAAAAGGAAATAAAAAGGTCCGGCATGTAAAGTTAAGCAAGTCAGTAAGTATTGCAAGGGTAGAGAGGTTTTATAAGAGAGCCAAGCAATTTTCTGCTGACCTTAAACTAGAATGCAAAATGCGTGCACAATGCATGAATCTACCAAAGGGTATCTTAGAAAATTAAAAGAGTAAAAGAAGTCCTATACAATGCCTAATCAATGAATAACCAAGTAAGTTGAAGGATTCCAGGTATCCAGACTCCTTGTAATTGTAGCCTGTAGTTCCTTCCATTCGTGTTGGAAATTAATTAACATCGAATATTAGTATCCAGTTTCGAAACAATGACACCAAAGGTCGGAAGTCGTCGCGAATTCTCTTGGTGTGGAGAATTGAAAATAATGTGTGCGGAATCAAATGCTGCTGTATTTCTTTTCGGTAGGCCGACAAGTAAGCAAATCAGATTAATTACATTTATGAACACTTGAACAAGTTAGGCAATAAAATTTTGTTGGCAATAAAAAATACGATTACAGGTTTCCTAAATCCTAAATCTAGGCCTACACGTGTTATTGCGTCGCAAAGACGCTCTTACCAACCAAATAACTATCAAATGCAAATCACTAAGTACGTTTTCGTTTTCAATCCATCAAGTAGTTAAACAAAAAACTTTTTTATTTTATCTTTGGTCATGCTTGTGGTATGGCTTTAGTTAAGTGGGTACATATTTGAAATCTAAATAATACCACTTTTTATTGCTACCTGTTATTGGGTATATTCTGTACAGAAGAATATTATTTATTTACATTGGCACTCATACAACAAACCGCAAAGTGTACAAAGACCAGCAGTACCTATACTTTATAAACAAATATTGTTTGAATGCATTTTAAACTATGGCCTTGGCTATGTCTATATCAAAGATCGTCGAAAATAGAAATCTGTTTGAGTTGACTTAGAAGTTACTTAGAGATTGCGATCAAAAGTTACTTTTCATCTTTGTTTATAGGGAACTTCTCTCACTATGCGACAATGATAATGACCTTGAACTTCAATCAGACTATCTCAGTTCGAAATTCAGCTTCAAATTATGTAGTTGAATAACCTGCATGTGGTATAATAAAAGCTCAACGCACTAAAAATCTGGAATGAGCATCACTTCGATAAGAACGTGCCCAAGCATTCCTGTTGGTTGTTTTACGATTTTTTTTATTTCATGAAAAAGGTGTGCGTGCGAGTATTTATAAATGAATCGTTCATTTTGAAGAGGTGTAGTCTCGTTTTGTTTATTTCAAACTTAAATTGCATGTAGATCGCTAGGCGTTCTTGGGAGAAAATAAAGATGATAATGAATAAGGTATCGAGTCAAAGTCTTAAAAGGCTTTGTGTTGTTAATTTGTGGTTTACTTTTTGTTTGCAGCAACTTAATTTCGCTAATTGGCTTCCGTGATGTAGGTACATGTACTTGCTGTGGTGGACAGATTCTACAATGTAGACATCGTTGGCGTTACTTTGTTGTATTCTTTTGTGCTGAACTTCAAGGATATTCTCACGGACCTTTATTTAATACGATTTTTGCAACAACATTGCTTACGGGTTATCATCTTTCCGCGTGGTTACTTCCGGCATTTTTTTATTGGTTTTTGTTAAAGCAATAAATTGGCGGGATATTTTTTCAGAATCTTGTTGCGGTTTGTTGACACGGTAACAAAGGTACCAATATGCGGAGAAGTTTTGAAGGCGGCTAGGCCTTTTATAATGGGTTTGCACCTCGATTCAAAACTAAATTCAATGTCATTTTTGTATCCAGACTTCTGCATCTTATGCTTTGGAAGTCAATTTATTTTTGTGTGAACATGTAGGTACCTAGTTGGATCTTTATTTTCGAATTATCTGCAGAATATACCATATGGCTTAAAGGCAATTCCATTTGTCACTTACATAGAATGTGGTTCGATAACTCATATAGAAATAGGCGAAGGCAAATTAAGAACCACTTTCATCGGCTTTAACACAACATATTCGCTTGTGTAGTTTCTATTCCAAAATTTCCTGTGTACGCCAGGTCAGTATAACGATAGAATCACTACCACTGGGCAAACTCTAGTTACCTACTTTAAGCGAATCTATGTTTGTTAATCTGTTGCGTGACTATTATTAACAAGTGGGTTAACGCAAATCTATGAGTAGTTACAGTACCTAGTTCCTACAACATCCAACCACCACATGATGAAAAATCAACATATTATTCTAATAGCTATAACTTTGCTACTAAATAAAAACAGTATCGACAAATTTGTTCATTCAATAAGTTTAACAAAGTGCCAAAATAAACATTTTGGCAGTTGTACCTACTTCCGCACGAACCTAATAAGCTTTTCTTTTCCCAAAAATTTCATAGTGAAGGTGAACATAACCTAATCCATAAATGGGCGTATTTTTGTGATAAATTCCACAGAGCATGTCGCTTTAGCATCTGATTTTATTTAAACTTTAAATATATGCAAGACAGTGAGGAATTCCAATGCTAGGGCATCACTTTAATCAATCAAGTGGGACTAAATTCATAATGAAGTTAATTATCTATGTGTGTGTGTAAATTGTTTTGTTTAAATAAATAACAAGTATACGCCAGAGATGCTGGCTCACCAAGGCTGCTCTGCTACTGTTTGCCTAGGAATGTTGTGTATTTAGACAGACTTATCTTTGTATGTTACATGGAGTTCTATAATAGAGACGGTCAAATTGATTGGGAAGAACTTTAAAAAAATGAATGTAAACGAGAGCATGAAAAACACATGTTCCGGTTCCTACTCGTATAAAGTAAACCTGCTGCCAATACACATGGGTTCGTGTTAATATTACTGAAACGCCAATAGTCCGATGTTGGACTTGCGGAATTGAACTGTACGTTATAAGCAAAGTGGTGGCAATCAGTGGTAGACGGTTCGATTTTTTTTTATGTTTATTAACAGCCCGATTCTGTCGTTGTGAGCCCTCACAAGTCACAAGCTTTGGTGACGTTTGTTGTGATTCGATAACTTTTTCCCAATTCTACGATAATCCTCACAACATTATTCATAAAAAAATCACCTCAGCATGGTTGTTTTCAAATTGGCACAACATTTTCCATAAAAGTCCGAGATCGTATACGAAGTTAGTAAAAATATAAAAAATTAGACAATTGTCATAAACCAAATTCAACCCATTCATTAGTTTTTTTTTCATACATATATGTATTATTCCCGAAATGGTTATGTAGCATAAAATGCCATGCTCAGGTCATAAAGTGTGTGGAAATAGGAAACCAGTTCTGTAATTATCGCATTGGAACAAAATGTCGTAATATCACACTATGCGTTCTGTAACTGATGAATCGAAAACTATATCACATGGAACATTTCGATATGAAACCCCTGGAAATATGTCATATATTTAGGTTCTGTAACGATGGCCGCGATCCACTGCCCGCTAGACGTTTAACACATAATATCCCATTTGAAGGAGCGCTCGCGCTAGAACGATAGCACCAGCGGCAAAGAGACACTAGTCGCTATTTTTCTAATCATTTCTTCATAAATTCCAGCACAGCTTCGTATTTTTTATAAACGTTTGAACGATTTCCTTTGACAAGTCGTTCTTTTTTTTCTCTCAATACAGCGGGTAGTTTTGCGCTAGATCGAGAAATTTCCATGAAGGGGATATTTCACAAAAAATGCTAGACGTAGACGTCCAGCACAAATGGTGAAATGCCAATTTTTTTTATATGGAGTTTGACATCCCGCTGCTCATATAGCGGGCAGTGGAACTCGGCCTATGAGAGCGAAAAATATTCTTTTCAACTGTCTTAATTTAACACAAGACATATAGAGCTTGTGATGATAAAATGGTATAAGAAATAATAGTAAAAAAAAGTAAATAATTAGAAGAATGTATAAGTTTTTGGCTAGCCTACAAATTTCTAAAATATAAAAGCTAGTGCTGCATTTACACGGTCACACATTCCTATCACGGAAGATTAAAGGGATGCTATATAATAAATAGCCGTGTGACCGAAAGGGACAGCATTACCGAACACGCAAAAAAACATGACACGTATTTAGGTCGGCCATCTTCTTTATGTGGTAGGAATTATAGGAAAGATCCACATGCTTTAATTGAGGAGCAAACACTAATTAATCTCTTAAAAGCTTAAGAGCTACCTACTAGAGGATAGTTTTTCGCATGTAGTTAGAGAACTCCATTATTTTCCAGATGCGAGAAACGTCGGAATGTTTTGTTCCTAAGTTTTCGATGCGAAAAGTTATCGCATGAGTTACAGAACATGGGCACAGGACCATCAAATGCAATTATTGCCTATTGTCACTTGTGAGCCGTTATGACTGGTTTTGAATTTTGTGACCTGGGCTGGAATCGGCTAAGGTGATGGCTGCCTTTCACTTGTTTGATCGTCGTTTTTGATTATCAACTCTTCTTTGCTCTGCGTAAAGTGATCACTATTAAAGGGTGGGGAACATGCGTTAACATTTTTCCAGTTGGTAAATTAAGCAGTCACAAAACAAACATAATATTCTTTTTGAACGAAAGTATTTAACTTATTTGGAGTCGAAGCCGAGGTGCATACCTATGAAAATGACACAAATGTCTGAAAGCGACACCTAAATAACTGTCACATGAAATTGATCGCAAAAAAATTCGATTGTTTTTGTGAGCCTCACAAGTTGTGCGAGTGTGCTGACAGAATACGAGAATCTCACAAAATTAATTTCACCTCACCTTGTGAGGGTTTTGTGACTTGTGGCCTTGTGAGGTATCAGTGAGGTTTGTTTGGCAGGTTGAAATTGCAGACTGCTCGCTGTCATACAAAAAGCTAAATCATTATAGAAAATATTTAACTACGTTTAAGTAGGTTTAAAATCAACAAAACAAAAAGGATAATATAAATCTGCTTTAACTTTGTTAATTGTTTTTGTTAAAGTATGTATAGTTTCATTTTTCTTTAAAATATTGTAAGTTCTACCATATCTCAAACTTTGCCAACAATCGAATCGTATAACATTTTCGAATCTAAGACCACCAGAAATGGATATTTTATTAGCCCACTTTAGTTTATGTTCCCATTGTAAAAATGTACTCCTTAGTAGGTAAAGATCGTTAAAAACAAGTTTACCAAATGTGTTATTCTCATAAATGCTCGAGATTTTTCTTCTCTTTTTTGTGTCAAATTGCTATAAGAATGTACATAGTAAACTGATGAAAAAACACAATCAATGTTATCTGATATTCCGCGGAAACATTTTCCGAACATATCTTCCCCTGGAAAATATTTCTTCTATTTGGAGATATCCTTAAATACGTTGACAGTTGTCAAAATCGCCATTTGTTCTGTAAGAATGTAATAAACTGATGCACAAAATCAGTGGTATAGGTATCCGCAATTCCAGTGAAACATTTTTGTTTTCTACTGGAAAACATTCCTTTGTCAATTACTGTTTGTTCATTTGTCGTAAGCAAATACTTAGGCCGTATGTCAATTGCCATAAATAATTATCCTTGAATAGTTTTCTGACACTATCGTGTTGAAAAACGAGCTGTGTTAGAAAATTAGGCGAAGATAATAATGCAGCTCAATTGACTGACTGACTCATTTCCTTTTTAAGTTTTCAAATTGGCGACACTTTTGCAGCGAATTTTACCAAATATTTATTAGATCCTCTTGTGGATCAGTGCTTCCCAGGATACCGGAATATGATATGAGTATACATATTTGGTGTTCTTACAAATAGTAAATAATATTCAAAAATTTTATCTGAAGGTTCAACAGTTTCTTTTTGAAAATCTCTATTGACTTGATAGGTACACCCATTTTTCTCGGATGCTGCACGAGACTGCAATGGCCCATTAGGATACCCGTTAGAATTCGTAGGTTATTTTTACACAGACTGTCTTAAATAATCCAGGAACAATGTTCGGAAGTTTTACCAAAGGGTTAAAAGGACGTGTCATGGCAACAAAACCAGATCAGAAACCTGTCGAGACGAACAAGGAAACCTTGTAGTGGAATCACAGTCGGTGCTGAGGACATGGAAAAACCATTTCTGCAGACTGTTAAACTGCGAAGACGACATAAATTCCGCTGTCAGGCAGATTGAACCATTCAACCTGGACGATGAAAGCCAAGACTTCCGTCCACCTGACCTAAATGAAGTGAGGATAGCAATATCCAAGCTGAAATCCAACAAAGCTGCCGGACCAGACGGCTAACCTGCCGAGCTTTTCAAGGCAGCGGGAGATGATTTGGTAGAGTGCATACACCAACTCGTCTCCAAGATTTGGTTAGAGGAAAGTATGCCTGATGAATGGAACCTCTGCATTGTCTGCCCGATCCACAAGAAAGGAGACCCTCTAAACTGCGCCAACTATAGAGGCATCAGTCTCCTTAATCGCGTATAATATCCTTTCTGCCGTACTGTGTGATCGCCTGAAACCATATGTAAACGAACTAATTGGACCCTATCTGTGCGGCTTTAAGCCCGGTAAGTCCACAACAGACCAAATATTCACACTACGGCAGATCCTGGAGAAAACCCAAGAAGTCCAAGTCGATACCCACCACCTGTTTATCGATTTTAAGGCCGCATATGACAGCATTTATAGAGACGAGATATACAGAGTCATGTCTAGTTTTGACATCCCTGCCAAACTTGTCAGATTGTGCAGAATGACGATGGAGAACGTTCGCTGCTCCGTAAAGGTCGGAAACAATTTCACCGAGACCTTTGATGTCAAAAAAGGATTTAGACAAGGCGACGCGCTGTCATGTGGCTTTTTTAATATAATTCTTGAGAAGATTGTGCGAAACTCACAAGCCAACACCAGAGGCACAATTTTCCAGAAGTCTGTGCAACTACTTGCATACGCTGACGACATCGACATAATTGGCAGAACACAGCGAGCTGTCACTGGTGCCGGTGCGTTTGCAAGTATCAGTACAGAAGCGGCAAAAATGGGTTTAGTGGTGAATGAGGGCAAAATAAAATATAATGCTGTCAACTAGAAGGGACACACAACACCGACGAATCGGACAGAACGTCACGATAGACAGCTATAACTTTGAGGTAGTTCGGGACTTTGTCTACCTCGGCTCCGCTATTAATTCTGAAAATGATATCACCTCAGAAATCAAGCGAAGAATCACACTCGCCAACCGCTGTTACTTTGGTCTAAGAAGGCAATTGATTAGTAAGGCCTTGTCGAGAAATACTAAGGAGACTCTATATAAGACCCTCATCATCCCAGTCCTACTCTATGGCGCAGAAGCATGGACGCTATCAAAGGCGGATGAAGATCTCCTTGGTCGTTTTGAACGCAAAATTCTTAGATTGATTTTCGGTCCCGTTTGCGTTGACGGGCTTTGGAGGAGGAGATTTAACAGCGAACTCTACGAGCTGTACAGCGACATCGACCTGGTCAGAAAAGTGCGCATCAGTCGACTAAGATGGCTAGGACATGTAGAGCGAATGGACACCAACGCTCCGGCCCGAAGAGTCTTCGACTCCAACCCGGAGGGACAACGCAGTAGAGGAAGACCTCGCCTTAGGTGGCGCGCGCTAGTGGAAGGGTACCTCAACCAACTTGGAGTGCGCAACTGGAGGCAGTTAGCCAAAGAGCGCGCTAACTGGAGAGGCGTATTGGTTGAGGCCCAGGTCCACCCCGGACTGTAGCGCCACCTAAATAAGTAAGTAAGTCTTAAATAATCGGGGCTATATATGTTAGCAATCTGGAAACATCCCAATAGGAAGAAAGAGAAGAAGATAATCGAGGGGAAGTCGAGATCGTGTTGTTTTCGAAGACGGTCGTTTAATTCAATTTCTTGATTTTGCTGACGGAATTGAAATAAATATTTATTTGATGTAACAATAAAAACGAGTCGAAAGTTTTATTTCATAATTACGGGCAAGGAGAAGTGGTAAATTAACTTCGCTAACATATTGTTTTTTAGAATGATTCTAGCTTGTCTCCGACGTTTCAGGTTTTAATTTTCTTTTGAATTATGATGGTTATAACCCCCTTGTTTTTCTGTTCCTTGACTTGTTACAGAATTCGCCCAACTCACTTGCACATTATGTAGAAATGAACCCGATTGCGATACAAATGAAAACCCAAAAGCTAACGCCATTAGTTGGCCCCACTGCGATCGTTTAACGCACAATAACTTGCAGTATAACCATCACTCGAACAGTTTACAGCCGCAGCGAAACGAAAACAAAAAGCAAAACCCGGACGACAAGTTATGCCACTACATCTCCAACTTCAGTCATTGGCATATATAAAAGCTCAGATTGAGTAACATCCATTTCAGACTGTAGTGCAGATTTAACGTGAGAACTTTGTGCAGTTCAGTTCAGGATACAAAAAGAGTTCGGCTCACAATCATTTAGCTGCAAAAAGCCGAGGTGTGAGCATTGTTTTATCGTCCCGAATAAAAGTAAAAGCCACTTCGTTATTTTACCGTGATTTCAAACATTATCTGTGATAGAAAATAATAATAACAAAAAAAAACCAAAAATATGCTCATAAGGAGATCTTTGTTCAGTGTGGTGGTGTGTCTTGTGTGCCTAGGATTTGGCATCAGTAAAGAACTGCGTACGTATGAAAATTAAATATTAATTACTGTTATTTCAACTATTAGAGTATGCAAGTGGATACTCGTCCGGATTTTTTATTTTGTGTTTAACTACCCGTTTCGCCATAAGAAATCATTCAAATGTGTGTAGTGCTGTTGCAGAGTGGTATCCGTAATAGGCTAACTAAGAGTGGTGGCTCGTTATTTTTTCGCAATTGCCTGGGTGAATTGGCTAATACCACCGTGTCGCTGCAATTTGGAACGGTAACATCGAGTATTGAAGAAAACTTGTCCTAGTTTCTTGTTTGTTTATTTTCTTTGCGAAGATCGATCGCACTCCTTGAATGCTGTTGCGATTTAACACGAAATAATTGCTAGCGATGTACCAAATTCAATACGTAATGTGTGATAGCTGTATAGACAAATTTTGTAGGCTTAAAAAAATGATGGGTTGGTGTTTAAAAAAATCGTCAAGTCAAAAGACGTTGTAATGCTATATAAAAGTCTGTAAATGTTACACATTGTTTTTATTACTAAAAAGTGCTAATCAATGATGAGGGCAACATTTTAATTAAGAGTTGGTATAGGTTAGGAAACTGGGGGAAAGTTATTTCTTCGGTGGGTGTTACAAAATGACTTTAATACTACTGTCATGTGATTGCATAGGTGTCAGATGTTTTGGTAGATGGTAGCATACTTCTGTGACAAATAAATATATTTGAATCACTTTTCCCACTCACTTTATATTGAAACAGACTGCGAGATGTGTTTTTTTTTTTTTTTTCGTAGAATTGAATAATTAAATTATTTGGACTACAGTCCTGACTATTAGCAGAATTAGTTGATTTAGGGCGCTGTCTGGTGGAACAAGAGCTTGTCCGAGTTTTAAATGATTTCAGTCTTAATAGACAGCTGTATAATAGGTTTGTTTGACGTGGCTAGCACTAGTGCCCACTAGTGCGCACTGAGAAGTGCCAGCTGATTTTCCCGCCTGCCCAAAACCCTGCACAACCCTGAAAATTCGGTTATCATATCGAACGCAAAATATGCTGCCCTGAAGTCTGTTAGTTTTTGAAATTGAAAAATACTTATCTTTTGGAGAACGAAGAACCCTTTTTTCTGTTTATTGTTAAAAATGAGTGAACTCAATTCTGATCTTGTGCTTGCCATAATGCAAACAAGTTGATAAAATTGTTTGCAATAGAGACGATGCATTTAAAAATGTATGCAGCATCGATTCCAATTTTTTTTTTTCATTCCATTTACCTATAATAAAGTTTTAGTTCATAAATGTTGTTGTTTTCAAACAATTCCGTTTTGAAAATAAAATTTATTGTATATTTGTCTTCGAAATGATATTTAAATAAACGAATAACAGCGAAAGCGAAATGACAGCGCAACTCAGCACTGAGTTCTTGCCCCGACAAAATAACTGGGGTCAGTTCAGGGCACAACTAGGGCGCCCTAGAAGTCATGTCAAACACAGGTTTTCAGTGCCAGGGCGAGTTCAGTGCTATATCGAACAAATTAGGGTTAACCCAGTGCGCACTAGGGCCCACTTCAAACAAACCTAATGGTAAAGGGTAGGGACAACGCTTTTCCCCCCATGGGCATCACTTTTCTCCAGCATATTACTTTATGCTGGAGAAACAAAATCGGTCTTTATTAGAGCTCTTTGTTAACCCTTTTGCCCATTGCTCCCATTTAAAAACAATTTTGAGGCTGCTGATGTTTTATATTAGCCTTGTTTTTTGAGATTCGATCTCAGCAAAACAAAGTATAGTAGGATTTTATGCACGCAATTACAACAACTATTTCGAGTCTCGAAGTGTCAAGTAGAACGTTGTTGTTGTAATTGCGTGCTGAAAATCCTTCTTTACTTTGCTTTGCGGAGATCGAACCTGAAAAAAACACGCCTATTATCAGAAACACACTTTTGGTACAACAGAAATATACGATTTCCTCAAACTGGCATTCCTACCAGATTCCTACTTTCGATAGAGATTCATTTTTTGTTAATTTTTCCCCGCATTCTCAGTTTCGATTGCATCGAGTTAAATGTCAAGTTGTATTCGAGCGGAAATTTCTGGTCGAAAGCTGTATAAAAATGTAAGTAGAACTGTTTTTTAATAAATTGAAGTAAATGTTGCTTACTTTTATCACAAAATGCATATAAAACGCATATTATGAACTAGGAAGCAACATTTATTTACATGTCGTCCGGCAGATTGAATGGATTTGATTTGTCTCGCAGTACCTATTCTTCGATTCAAGTCGACCGAATCTTCGTCCAAAAATACATATAAGCTATCTATACCTATTTAAATTCGAGGAATAGTCGATTCGATCGAATTTCAGAATAAGAGTGATTATTAGTTAAATTCGTACGACAATTACAGAGGTGAGTTACTCATGTCCATGTCGCACACAAAGCTGCGTTGTTGCATGGTTTAACCGAAATTTAATTTCCAAATTCGAACTCGGTCGGACATAAATACCTACTTATAATAATCATATTTAGTGTCGAGACTAGATTTTACGAACTCACAATGGAGAAGTTTTCCATATAAACTATACCCATTCCGCGGTACTAATAATCATTTTTAGTCTCCAGGTTATGTTTTTCGAACTCACAATGGCGAAATTTTCCATACAAAATTGCATATTGTGACCTAAGAAATATTTAGTGTGGAGGTTAAAAATGATTATTGGTAAGGCCCATTGTATGACATAGGAAATATTTAGTATGAAGGCTAAAGATGATTATTAGCAAGGCCCCATATTTACATTTGCTCATTTGTAGAAGCTAATCTCTAAAAATTCCAAATGAAATAAGTTAAGCAAATATTTTCAGAGAAGGAAAAATTGACTAAAGCAAGTATAAATTTCAAGCTACTTTGAGCTTCTTCTAGCTGAACAGCAATGTTCCCAAAACAAAACTTGTATTTTAAACTGCAGTAGAATGAATAATATTAATTGCTAATTCTTTCTTTTTTCGCAATTTTCCGTATATGAACTTTCTACATTAGCCCGATCTCAGCAAATCCTTCTTTGAAATGTCATCTGAGTATGCGAAGCCAGGATTTTCTTGACTAGATTTGTCGGTTTCCCCTCCATAAACAAACGCCAACTGCAAAAACTATGCACGTAACCACTCTGCGCCAATGAAAACTGAAACGCATCTAGTCAGACAGCTGTCAGACTTATACCATGTTCCCACCAACGTGATTTAGCTAAATCCACTTGATTTAGGTAAATCATATCATAAATTACGTGATTTACCATACATTTTCGTGATCACTAATTACGTGATTTAGACGTGTTTTTTTTACGTATCTGTCATCGCAAATCCACACAAAATAAAATCGAACATACCTGCAGCGCTTTCAATTCAATTCAATGTTATTCAACAAACAAAAAAAAAACAACACAAATGTCAAAAATATTATCCCAAATTCAATTTTCTTCGTGTTTCGGTGTATTTTGGTATTTTTATTAAGTACAACAATCATAAATTGTTTTATTTTTGGCAGAGTTGTGATAACAAAAGAAAAACAACGAAATAAAAAAACTACCCTCTCGGAAGTGCACGAATTTTTTCTGCTGGATGTCAAACTAAATCACGTAAAATTCGGTGGAGACGCCTTTCGTGATTTATAAATCATATGAGCTAAATCACGTTGGTGGGAACATGGTATTACTAAACTAGGAATCCGAGCATCCCCATAGATTGAATATTTTAAATTTGAGAATTTCGCGTTTCAGTGGCAATTTCGAACGTGGATTTGTTCCTTGTTAAGGACTATTCATATGAGAGGGAATTGCGAGCAGCGAACAAGCGAATATTCGCAGATAACTGCAATTCAATTTAATTTTTAGGCTAAGTTCGAATGAAATTTTTCATTCGTGGGCTTGTGGATGGCGACTGTACCTATTATGTGGATTGTGAATAAAATATGACAGTTCGCGACAAGAATTTTCAATTCGAGGGAAAATTGTTGTAATTTTAAATTTAGTTATTTAATTCAATTAAGACTCATGTTTTTTTAGATTATAGGTATGTTAGAAATTTTCGATTCGTAAATACTAATTGATTTGTTTGCAATTCGCGCTTAGATGTAAAAAGTCTGACATTTCGCTGTATAAAAGTTTTGATTTACGTTTTATAAATGTCGGTATATTTTATTTAAAAGTTGCTTTTATTTCTTATTTTGTGAAAAGATTAAATAAAGTTGATGTGTTCTGAGTTCGAGTATTCACAATAATTCAGGGCCAATAAGAATAGAGCTCAAAACTGGAATCGGCTAAGGCGATAGTTGATTGTCGCTTTTTTGATTGTAGTTTTTGATTGTCAACTCTTCTTTGCTCTGCGTAAAGTGATCACTTTAGATGGGTGGAACATGAGTTGACATTTTTCCAGTTGGTAAACTAAACAGTCCCAAAACAAACATATTCTTTTTGAACGAAAGTTTTTAATTTATTTGGAGTCGAAGCCGAGGTGCATACCTATGAAAATGACACAAATGTCTGAAAGCAACACCTAAATAGCTGTAACATGAAATTGATCGCAAAAAAGCGATTGTCAATTTTCGTGGACGTAGAGCTTCAATTTTGATTGTCAACTATCAACTATCACCATATCCGATTCCACTCCGGTATTTAGTTGGCTTGTTTGAATTATTAAAGTTTAGCTTCGAGTACGAAATACGAAGCCTATCACTTTATAAGTTACTTTGACCAAAAAAGGTACCAACAGATTTCGTACCAACATTTAAAGGATTAGGTGTTATAGTTAATCGAAAACGGTGTGAACTTCATGTTATTCTTTTTCAGTGACTGTTTCTTTTTAAAGTATTTTTTGGTTGTTTTTTCATTATTAACGGCAAATAACATCACGAAAGTGATGCAATTTAAGAGCTTGAGCCGTGTATCCGGTTCCCTGTAAATTTTAGGTTAGGTTCGTCACACTTTGACCATTATAAGGTCCCTTGTAGTACCACATGGTAAAACTTAGGGCTTTACGGCCAATTTCTTACAAACAACTTGACCTACAACGTTTTTCAGGCATTCCACAATTTTGCCAAATGTCAGAAACTATTTCACAAGTTCAATTATTAAAGATTGGAGAGACCAAGTCGTTCGCCAAGTACATTGAAGCTTAGAGTGACCCATCTACATAATTAACTTGAGTATATTTGGCGGGCGAATAACATAATTGCCTACTAAATTTTATGTAGTTGGAAGTTGAACGCAAAAAGCGATTATATTGCTTCATTTACACGGTCACACATTTCTATCACGGAAGATAAATACTAAATAGCCGTGCGACTGAAAGGGACAGCATCGCATAACACGCAAAAAAACCTGACACGAATTTAGGTCGGTCATCTTGGTTAAGTGGTAGGAATTATCGGAAAGTTCCGCATGTTAATATTTTTATATCAAAGGCTAAAGAAACTCTGCGCTCCTATAAAACAATATGGCTACCGGAAGTGATGATCGGACAAATACTTATCTATTTTGTATAACTGATTGATGAATTGTTATTGTTGGTATAATTTACTGAAACTAACTACAGCTCTCATTTCACATGTTTTAAATAAGAAATAGATTATGTTTTCAAGTAATTGCAGAAATGTTGTTGGCCGGAAATTGTGTATATTTTCGTTTTACGTATCTATAATTAAGGGAAGAACATCCATGACAGTCGTCTGATATGTGTTCTCATTCTTTCGCCGTTAATAGCATTGACTGCGGATAACTGAATCTCTCTGTCCCGTTTCATGCAAAAATACGTGTGCGTGATGGTGTAAATGCACTTTATACCTACTTGGCAAAAACAGTTTCGGTTTCTACTTCATAAGTTGCTCGTGATGGGAAACATAATTTTCCCAGCCAATGGAATACCCACAATTATTGCACAACTCAGTCGTAGTCGTATAGATACTTTCCATTTCCCGCAATTTTCTTCCATCTCGATGAGTAGGCTAAGCGGATAGTAAAGTTACACATGTTTCTGCGTTTTTTTCCTAAGTCATTGCATCACCATCACGACCAAGATTAGCAATCGTCCAACTTGACCTCTCCGTCTACTAAACTGCATACGGATCACATTTTAGGAAGTCAGCCATTCGACAAGAGCTATTAAAATTTTTAATTATTTTCAGATGCCCATATACCTCATGCCACATTCGAAAACATCGTTAACCGGTTTCGTTGAATTTCTAGTTCAATGTCGGCAGCCGGCAAAAAGCGAAAATCTGTCTTCAATTAGTTAGCATAATGTTTTTGAATGTTGGCCAAAAGACCAATAACCTTCCGACCCGTCCGGTTTTGTTATTTGTCCGTCCTGCTCTTGTCCCCTGTTGTCTTTTTATGTGACGTTAGCGTATTATTGCATACAAATACAAAATATATGGGCAGAGTTAATAGCGTCTATTGTTGTTGGAATTTAATGGCATAAATAATATGCATCGACTCGTACCAACTGTATCTATAACATACGGTAATTACGAATTTCGCAAGTTGTAATAACTCACAGCATTTGACATTCCGTCAACTTTTTGAACAAATTAAGTACAATACCATTATCCTTGTAATTTATTGTTTATTGCGTTAACAGTTGCTTATGTGCATGAGCAAATGAATGCTTAGTACACTGACTGAATATTATTGCGACGAGTGACGTTGGTTACAATAGTCTGAAGTGTTTCAAAATTTGGAATCAAATTGAGCTTCAGTTAAACTAATGAATTTCAGATAAGCCTTGCAAATTCTAGATACCTATATTTGCCGTTTGCCTAGCACTTAACCACTTGAAGATGAGGTGATCGATTACCGCTGGTCATTGGCTGTTAATGCACATCAATATGCAAGTCGGCTGACAAAGTAGTTTTTGTTAAGTTGGCTTAAAACAAACAAACATAATAAGTAAACAGATAGACTGTGCTATAAAAAATAAGGAGATTTTTGTTTGCTTCTATAAGTTGCATGGCAATTTCAGGTTCAAGTTCAAGTTCCATGAAAACACTTCCAGTCGATGACTGATATCTACCCAAGAGTAGATATAGATGTGAACTTGGTGGTTGGCGTTTTGATTGACATACTCAGCGAGAGTTCTGGGCTCATTCCGCGGACAAATTAAAATAATATACTCCAATTCGAATGTCAGCTCTTTCTTGCATTTGGCTCCATTCTTTGAAGCCATAAATCAGACGTGACGTAGCATAGGTCTGTCTATTCCTTTACTTCGAAATTTTATGAATTCTTACCAGCTCTTTCGAAATTACACGAATTTTTTCTAAATGCCGTTCTTTAACTCAAAAAAATCATAAAAGACAGCGGCTTCGAGAGAGGATGGAGAATATTACCACTCTGTTGAGAATCTCACTTTTTACCTAACAAATTTCTTGTAGTACCTAAAGCGTTACGCTGCTCGAGCTTAATTTTCGCTCACACAAAATTCTCTCCAACATTTAGTTGAGCTAAATCTAAGCGAAACCATTAAGCTAAGTGTAACGCTGCTCGAGCTAAGAAATCAAACTTTTGTTTCAGAACGTACATCGCGTCAAGAACTAGCGTACCTACCCATTTAATAGGGCTACACATTTTCTCAAGGTAAATCTTGACAGATCGTTGTGTTTTCCGGTGTTTTGTTGCTTTTTTGTATTGCGGAGAGCGGTAGAAGTAAGCAAGGGAGAGTTTTTTTAAATAAATTCCTCGACGAAGATGAACAGCTGTTTTTTGTGACATTATTTATCCACAGCGATTTGGCTTTCTATGTCAAAATGTAGGTAGGACTGTAGCTGATATTTGGAGAGAAAAGATGGGGACCAGATAAAATTTAGTATAGCTCGAGCAGCGTACTAAGCTTAAGAATTGGAAAAACAGTCACTCATCCGACAATTGACAGGTGATTTGACGTCTACGCGTCGCTTTTTCGGATTTTAAATACTTGAAGTTCAGACAGTACCTACAATCTCTTCCACATACTCCTATTCATTAAAAAGTAGTTCGATTAATTCCGAATCAGTCTCTTCGGTAGATGAATCAACAAATATTGGTTATAAATTTATAAATTCTTTGCGTTTATCACTAACTTATCTTTACCATCCACATTTTTGAATGATCTGTAATTTTTCATAGTTTTACGTTCGAGCTGGGATTCGAAAAGATAAAACACTATTCTGTTGAGCTTTTCTAATAAAATCACTTTTATTGCACTTTTATCGACTATTCTAATAATTTACTTATTAAGTAGGTACCACCAAAATAACATCACTTAAAACAATTAAAAAATATCACTTCATTAACTGTAGGTATTACTTACTTTAAACTTATTTATCTTCACAACCGATTGGATGAGTTGTTTAAAAGTCAACTGTAAATCCTTTACTTACTTACTTATGTTGGCTCAACTAGAGCGTGGTGCTCCTAGGCCTTGCTCAATATACCCCTCCAGCTGGCTCGATCTCTAGCCTGCCGTCTCCAAATTCGCACTCCAAGTTGTCGGAGGTCTCCCTCTACCTGGTCGCTCCATCGAAGATGAGGTCTACCTTGGCTTCTGACTCCCTCTGGTTTGGCGTTGAAGACTTTCCGCGCTGGAGCGTTGATGTCCATTCGCTCAACATGACCCAGCCATCTTAGTCGTTGAAGTCGAATTTTCCTGGCTAAGCTTATGTCGCTGTACAGCACGTATAGTTCGTCGTTGTATCTTCTCCGCCAAATGTTGTCTTCATGGTTTACGCAGACAGGACCATAAATCGTACGCAGAACTTTTCTCTCGAAGACTCCAAGTGCCTTTTCATCCGATTGGGACAGGGTCCATGCTTCTGCACCATATAGCAGGACCGGGATGATGAGTGTTTTATACATCATCTCCTTGGTTCTTCTCGATAGGGCTCTATTCCTCAATTGCTTGTTCAGCCCAAAGAAACAGCGATTAGCAAGAGTTAGTCTGCGTTTGATTTCAGCGCTGATGTTGTTGCCTGAGCTTACAGCCGTGCCTAGATAGACAAATTCACTGACTACCTCGAAGTTATACCTATCAATGGTCACATTTTGACCAAGTCGGTGGTGGGATTGGACTTTTGTTGATGAAAGCATATACTTCGTCTTATCCTCGTTAATTTTCAGCCCCATTTTGCCTGCTGCTGACTCCATAGTAGTGAATGCACCGGTTACTGCTCGCTTCGTTCTTCCTATCACGTCAATGTCGTCTGCAAACCCAAGTAATTGTGTTGATTTATTGAAAATGGTGCCCGAAGTACTGGCATGAGTGCTCCGTATTACATTTTCAAGCGCAATGTTAAAACAGCTACATGACAGTGCGTCGCCTTGTCTAAGCCCTCTGGTGGTTTCGAAGGGTTCAGTAGATTCTCTACCAATTTTGACGGAGCATCGAGCATTCTCCAACGTCATTCTGATAAGGCGTATCAGTTTAGCAGGGATTCTAAAGTTAGACATAGCACGATACAGTTCAATTCTATTAACACTGTCATAGGCTGCTTTAAAATCGACGAACAGATGGTGGGTGTCGATGTTATATTCTTGAGTTTTCTCCAGGATCTGGCGTAATGTGAAAATTTGGTCGGAGGTAGATTTTCCAGGTCTGAAGCCGCATTGGTAAGGACCTATTAGATCATCTGCAAACGGCTTGAGACGTTCACATAAAACGCTGGAAAGGATTTTATAGGCGATGTTTAAAAGACTTATGCCTCTATAGTTGGCGCAGAGTAGGCGGTCTCCTTTTTTGTGGATCGGGCAGATGGTACTGAGATTCCACTCATCGGGCATACTTTCCTCCGACCATATTTTGGAGATGAGTTGGTGTATGCTCCTGACCAGGTCATCTCCAGCGTGCTTAAAAAGTTCCGCTTGTAGACCATCGCACCCAGCTGCTTTGTTCATTTTTAGTCTGGTAATGGCTACTTTGATTTCACTTTGGTCGGGCGGTTATAGATCGTGGTAGTCATCTAGATTAACTGAGACGCTTTGATCTTGGGCGGGATCTTGGCTGTCATCGCCATTTAACAACTGGTTAAAGTAGTCTCTCCAGATGGTTAACATCGCCTGCGTTTCCACTATGGTATTTCCATCCTGATCTTTGCAGGGCCCAGGGCGGCCTGTGAACCCTGATGTAAACTGTGTCACTCTTTTGTAGAAGTTCCGCACCTCTTTACTGCGAAAACATCTCTGCATCTCCTCGACTTCGCGTTGCTGATGTTCTTTTTTCTTCTTCCTGAGTAAGCGTTTCTCATCCTTCCTTCGCTCGACATAGAGATTTCTGGTGGCTCTAGTATCTCTTTGGAGCCATGACTTGTATGCCTCCGTTTTAGCTTTGTTTGCCTGAGCACATTCGGAGTCGAACCAGAGGTTTCTGGGGGGAGGTTTTGAGAAGCCCAATACCTCTGACGCAGCACTTCTTATGGCTTGTTGACATAGCTGCCATTGGTCTTCCGGGCTCATATCATTTGACGAAGGATTTCTCGCAAGCTCAAGGGATACGCGGTCGGCATAGGCAGCGGCGGTCTCTTCCGATTTAAGTCGTCCAACATTGAATTTCCTCGGCGTAGTTGGTGTTCGTCTTAGAGCTTCCATGGAGATCCGTACTCTAAGTTTTGCACCGACTAGATAGTGGTCCGAGTCGATGTTTGCTCCTCGGAATGTTCGGACATTCAGAATGTTGGAGGAGTGCCTTCCATCGATCGCCATATGGTCGATTTGGTTGCAGGTTCGACCATCTGGGGATCGCCATGTGCCCTTGTGGATGTCCGGACGTGGGAACCGCGTGCTACTCAGCACCATATTTTTCCCCGCTGCAAAATCGATGAGCCTGAGTCCATTATCGGAAGTGGTGTCGTGCAGGCTGTGCTTTCCGATCGTCGTACCAAAGATAGCTTCCCTCCCAATTTTGGCGTTAAAGTCCCCCAAGAGGATTTTAATGTCATGTTTGGGGCACTGCTCATAAGTTTTAGCGAGGAGCTCGTAGAAGCTTTCCTTCGTAGCGTCGTCTTTCTCTTCTGTAGGGGCATGGGCGCTTATGAGGCTTAGGTGGTGGAATTTGGGCTTTATGCGGATCGTTGTCACTCTCTCGCTGACTTCGCGAAAGCTGAGGACCTTTTGCCTTAGTCTTCCTCTGACAGCGAATCCGCATCCAAACAAACGCGATCTCCCATCAAGATGGCATTTCCCATAGTAGAAATTACAGTCTTCTGTATTTCTCAGGCCCGGTCCATCCCATCGCATCTCCTGGAGGGCTGTTACATCAGCTTTAAAACTGGCGAGGATCTCGGCTAGCTGTTCGGCCTTGCGCGGCCTGTTAAGTGTGCGTACGTTCCATGTGCAAATGCGTAAATCGTTGTCCGTTTTTCGTTTGCGGGGGGGGGGTCGTCAACATTGTTGGTTTGGTCATCCGAGGCATAATTTGCATTTTTCATCACAATGAATTGCAAGCGAATTGCGAACCACGAACTGGCGAATATTCGTAGATTCTGACATTTCATTCACATGAAAACTTTTTTTAGTCGCAGGTACCCGGGAATCATTTGTATTGATTAAGTTCGAGCGAATTTTTCATTCGCAGATTTGTGGATCGCGACTGTTTTATGTGGATTGTGAATAAAGTGTGACAGTTCGCGGCAAGAATTTTCAATTCGCTGGAGAATTGCTGTAATTGTAAATTTCGTTATTTTAATCAATCAAGTCTGGGTTTTTTTTTTTAGATTAGGTGTTATATTAATTGAATATAATACTTTTGTGGTAAAACAAATATCAATTTTCAATTTATAAATACAGATAAATTGATTTGTTTGCAGTTCGCATATTCGCAGTTCGCGCACATGTGAATGGTCCTTTACTAAACAAGATAGACAGACTTGAACGTCCCCAATGTTTATTGACAAAACTGTTATCGGCGTTTCTGAAATTAAGCTCTAATCGTTCTGTTTCACATGCAATGTCAAGTCATATGCACTATTAGCTTTATTTCTACATATTTGTATGTAATATGGTATCTAAATCCATTGCGCAGCTCTATTCCACCTCAAAAACGCTATCATTAAATCGATCAAACTCGACAAAAATTAAATAATTCTAATTCAAAGCCACGCCATAAAAACCGGAGTCAATGAACAACAGATAAAAGTCTGACAATTTAGGATTCAGACTTGGAGCATTCATATTGCGAGCATGTACTCCCATTTTATGCGCCAGAATCGACGGATATAGTCGGATAAGAATTGTATTCCACCAGAAACTGTCCGAGTTCTCAATAAAAGCAGCTCCTTGATGTGTGAGTAAGTGAATGATACACCCGTTTCAGTAAGCTATAAACTTCATAGGCTTTTAGTTCGATAAATAAAACAATTCTCGTACCTATCCATATAAAATCGCCTTTCGTTTAATGGCTCTTATCACGTTCGTATTTTTCCACTCGCCAATATTAATAATTCATAGCACTGTCCGCCCAAATAGCTGATGTAAATATGCAACAAATGCAGTATTTCCGCATTTGTGAATCTGGTTATTAAGAGTTGCGCCAAAAGACACATTATAATAGCGCATCTCTCAGACACTCAGTGCCTTGAACCTGCACCAGCCAAATCAGCCCACCCAAACGAAACATATTACATAATTTTTTACACATTTATTACAATTTATTACAGTTAGTCTCAATTTTATTACACTTGCCGTTCTCGAGATATCGCGTGCTGGTGTAGGTTTTATTTGAACCTACACCACCACTCTATAACTTTTGATGCAGTTGAGATATTTGGTTCATTCTTAAACCAGAATTTATTACAAATTTATTACAGCTGCATCAATTCAATTTACAGTTCAAAAATCGACAATTTACAAAACTACAAGCTTTAGAAGATACCCATGTAAAATTCAAAAACATCGAATTTTCCATTAACATCGAATATTTTATTACACCACACCGCCTCATGTAATATCATTTTTTTTGACTAAAATACCTTCACAATGTTCCAATAGACAAACATTCACCATATGGATGTGTACTTTTATCCCTGCATTGAAATAGAGACATTAGAAAATGACCACTGTCATTTAGTATACTTATTTATACTTCAGTATTAGACCACACCTCATTAAGAAAAATGTGTTATTAAAACGCCTTGAGACTGTTGCAATAGACATGCTTTCACTGTAGAAAATTGCATTTTTACCACTACAAGCATTAGAAAATAACACTGGAAATTCAAAAAAATCTAATTTTCCTGCAACATAGAATAATTTATTACAACACACCGCCTGGTGTAATAAAAGTTATTTGAAGTAGTATGCCTTCAGAAGCTTCCAATAGACTAGCCTTCAACAGGGGAATGTGCACTTTTACTCCCGCCTTGAGATACAAGCCTTAGAAAATTGCACTAAAAATTCAAAAAATCTGATTTTCCTGCAACATAGAATAATTTATTACACCACACCGCCTGGTGTAATAAAAGTTATTTTGAGAAGGATGCCTTCAGAAGCTTCCAATAGACTAGCCTTCAACAGGAGAATGTGCACTTTTACTCCCGCCTTGAGATACAAGCCTTAGAAAATTGCACTAAAAATTCAAAAAATCTGATTTTCCTGCAACATAGAATAATTTATTACACCACACCGCCTGGTGTAATAAAAGTTATTTTGAGTAGGATGCCTTCAGAAGCTTCTGAAATAACACTAAAAATTCAAAAAACCTGATTTTCCTGCAACATAGAATAATTTATTACACCACACCGCCTGGTGTAATAAAAGTTATTTCAAGTAGGATGCCTTCAGAAGCTTCCAATAGACTAGCCTTCAACAGGGGAATGTGCACTTTTACTCCCGCCTTGAGATACAAGCCTTAGAAAATTGCACTAAAAATTCCAAAAAATCTGATTTTCCTGCAACATAGAATAATTTATTACACCACACCGCCTGGTGTAATAAAAGTTATTTGAAGTAGGATGCCTTCAGAAGCTTCCAATAGACTAGCCTTCAACAGGAGAATGTGCACTTTTACTCCCGCCTTGAGATACAAGCCTTAGAAAATTGCACTAAAAATTCAAAAAATCTGATTTTCCTGCAACATAGAATAATTTATTACACATTCTCCTGTTGAAGGCTAGTCTATTGGAAGCTTCTGAAGGCATCCTACTTCAAATAACTTTTATTACACCAGGCGGTGTGGTGTAATAAATTATTCTATGTTGCAGGAAAATCAGATTTTTTTGAATTTTTAGTGCAATTTTCTAAGGCTTGTATCTCAAGGCGGGAGTAAAAGTGCACATTCTCCTGTTGAAGGCTAGTCTATTGGAAGCTTCTGAAGGCATCCTTCTCAAAATAACTTTTATTACACCAGGCGGTGTGGTGTAATAAATTATTCTATGTTGCAGGAAAATCAGATTTTTTGAATTTTTAGTGCAATTTTCTAAGGCTTGTATCTCAAGGCGGGAGTAAAAGTGCACATTCTCCTGTTGAAGGCTAGTCTATTGGAAGCTTCTGAAGGCATCCTACTTCAAATAACTTTTATTACACCAGGCGGTGTGGTGTAATAAATTATTCTATGTTGCAGGAAAATCAGATTTTTTTGAATTTTTAGTGCAATTTTCTAAGGCTTGTATCTCAAGGCGGGAGTAAAAGTGCACATTCTCCTGTTGAAGGCTAGTCTATTGGAAGCTTCTGAAGGCATCCTACTTCAAATAACTTTTATTACACCAGGCGGTGTGGTGTAATAAATTATTCTATGTTGCAGGATAATCAGATTTTTTGAATTTTTAGTGCAATTTTCTAAGGCTTGTATCTCAAGGCGGGAGTAAAAGTGCACATTCTCCTGTTGAAGGCTAGTCTATTGGAAGCTTCTGAAGGCATCCTTCTCAAAATAACTTTTATTACACCAGGCGGTGTGGTGTAATAAATTATTCTATGTTGCAGGAAAATCAGATTTTTTGAATTTTTAGTGCAATTTTCTAAGGCTTGTATCTCAAGGCGGGAGTAAAAGTGCACATTCTCCTGTTGAAGGCTAGTCTATTGGAAGCTTCTGAAGGCATCCTACTTCAAATAACTTTTATTACACCAGGCGGTGTGGTGTAATAAATTATTCTATGTTGCAGGATAATCAGATTTTTTGAATTTTTAGTGCAATTTTCTAAGGCTTGTATCTCAAGGCGGGAGTAAAAGTGCACATTCTCCTATTGAAGGCTAGTCTATTGGAAGCTTCTGAAGGCATCCTACTTGAAATAACTTTTATTACACCAGGCGGTGTGGTGTAATAAATTATTCTATGTTGCAGGAAAATCAGATTTTTGGATTTTTAGTGCAATTTTCTAAGGCTTGTATCTCAAGGCGGGAGTAAAAGTGCACATTCTCCTGTTGAAGGCTAGTCTATTGGAAGCTTCTGAAGGCATCCTACTTGAAATAACTTTTATTACACCAGGCGGTGTGGTGTAATAAATTATTCTATGTTGCAGGAAAATCAGATTTTTTGAATTTTTAGTGCAATTTTCTAAGGCTTGTATCTCAAGGCGGGAGTAAAAGTGCACATTCTCCTGTTGAAGGCTAGTCTATTGGAAGCTTCTGAAGGCATCCTTCTCAAAATAACTTTTATTACACCAGGCGGTGTGGTGTAATAAATTATTCTATGTTGCAGGAAAATCAGATTTTTTGAATTTTTAGTGCAATTTTCTAAGGCTTGTATCTCAAGGCGGGAGTAAAAGTGCACATTCCCCTGTTGAAGGCTAGTCTATTGGAAGCTTCTGAAGGCATACTACTTCAAATAACTTTTATTACACCAGGCGGTGTGTTGTAATAAATTATTCTATGTTGCAGGAAAATTAGATTTTTTTGAATTTCCAGTGTTATTTTCTAATGCTTGTAGTGGTAAAAATGCAATTTTCTACAGTGAAAGCATGTCTATTGCAACAGTCTCAAGGCGTTTTAATAACACATTTTTCTTAATGAGGTGTGGTCTAATACTGAAGTATAAATAAGTATACTAAATGACAGTGGTCATTTTCTAATGTCTCTATTTCAATGCAGGGATAAAAGTACACATCCATATGGTGAATGTTTGTCTATTGGAACATTGTGAAGGTATTTTAGTCAAAAAAAATGATATTACATGAGGCGGTGTGGTGTAATAAAATATTCGATGTTAATGGAAAATTCGATGTTTTTGAATTTTACATGGGTATCTTCTAAAGCTTGTAGTTTTGTAAATTGTCGATTTTTGAACTGTAAATTGAATTGATGCAGCTGTAATAAATTTGTAATAAATTCTGGTTTAAGAATGAACCAAATATCTCAACTGCATCAAAAGTTATAGAGTGGTGGTGTAGGTTCAAATAAAACCTACACCAGCACGCGATATCTCGAGAACGGCAAGTGTAATAAAATTGAGACTAACTGTAATAAATTGTAATAAATGTGTAAAAAATTATGTAATATGTTTCGTTTGGGTGGGCTGATTTGGCTGGTGCAGGTTCAAGGCACTCAGACACTCCTCCATTGTTTTCAATTGGCAAATCACCAAATCGTTATTGAACAAATTTAAATTGAATTTATTATCATATCTGATGCTTCCGTCAGTGTTTAAATTTTTAAATCAATTAGAAAAAATAGAACACAAGCAATTAAATGAAATTATCTTGGTCAAAACTTTGCGAAACATTTTTTTTTTATCTCAATCCAAAAAGACACTGGAAATTATAGTTATTTACCTTGAGCCAGACACTCGAAAGTGAATTTTTAATATGCATCTGGCAAGTGACGGGACACCTACGAGTATTTAAAACAACATTTCAATGAAAGGCGAAAAGAATTATCCAAACTGTCATTGAAGCAGTTGGTTACATGCCAGTTGTTGTATGTAAAAATTTTTGTTCAAATTTAAAATAAAATTGAATGATTAATCTATGTTTTTTCTCTTTTGCAGCCGACACATTTCAAAAATGCCAAAGAGATGAGAATTTCGACAAGTGCCTCGTGGAGGCGGTGAACAAGGCACTAATGCTTCTGAAAGATGGTGAGTTTGGGGAAAAGTCCTAATGCGGCTTCTTTAAAACACAAATGAAGTTAAATGAAAGCACAGCTCTCTATTGAACTCTTTTGTTTTAAGTAAAAATATTTCTTTAATTGGCGTGTGGGGCGGCGGATCGGTTGCTAAACCAGGCGGTGGATTGGGGTATCAAATACCCCCCGGGTAAGAAAAGTCAGAGGCCAAAAATGTATTATATCGACAAAATTTAAAACTACGGCCCTTTTTCTTACTAGACTATTTTTGTACTAGATTTTTTTCAATTGTTGTCATACTCCGTTTTAAATCATTAGGTGTGTTTTTTGAGCTTCGATCTCTGCAAAGCAAAGTAAAGTGAGTCCTCGAAGTGTCAAATAGAGCGTAGTTATCGTAATTGCGTGCTGAAAATCGTACTTTGCTTTGCTATATCGAAGATCAAAAAACACGCCCATTGCACAAATTTTTAGCGCATGCTTTCTTTTTGTACTATTCAATTTTTAGGTTTTTATTCCAAGTGAAATTCACTTGACAGTAGCAGATTTTTGAGATGTGTCCATTAGCTAGATGTATTTATGACATGATAGTAAACTGCTTTCAGAGTTATTTACTTTTAACAACCTTTAGTAGATCGATGAATCAAACTAAAATTCTAAACACTCAACAAAATAAACTGGTTTATACCACTTTGCCACAAATGTGACTGGAACCGTTCTATTGAGGATTCATCTGGTTTACTTTAATTTGCTGTACAATTATTACCTACATGTATTACAATTCGGTGTCGTTAACTGTTTTTTGCAACAAAAGCAATGCATGGGAATCCGTCGTCTCCGTTCCGACAGTGTTTAATTGACAGCGGGCAGGTGGTCAGAATACATGGCGGCAAATAACGCGGAGTGGAGAAATTTTAATACAATTTTGCACAGTTTTCTAAACATAGTTTTTAATTAATCTATTACTTTATTGATTTGCAGGTAACAAAGAATTTGGTTTACCCTCACTGGAACCGCTGGAGGTTAAGAGTTTGGTTATTGATGCTGGAAATGCTCCCATAAACCTGAAACAAAGTCTAAAGGATATTAAAATCTATGATTTAATAAATACCAGCAGAGTTGTGAGATACAGGTTAGTAAATTAAAAAAAAAATGTCGTAACTGTATAATAATAATTCTTCTATTTTCACAGAACTGACTTAGACAAATACCTAATCATCTGCGACAGCAAAACAGATCGCATGCAACTTGTAGGCGACTACACAATGTCTGGAAGAATATTATTACTGCCAATTACTGGTAATGGAAAAGCCAATATTACTTTGATCAACACGAAAATCGAACATCGTCTAATCGGTGAGCCCTACGAAAAAGACGGAGTAAAGTATATGCGTCTGAAGGACTACAAGGTTTCGTTCAATCCAAAACGTGTCTATATGCATTTTGAAAATCTTTTTGGCGATAAACTCCTGTCAGAGACAATGAATAGATTCCTGAATGACAATTGGGACACAGTATTCAGTGAGCTGAAGATAGGCTACCAGAAGAGCATGGGACAGGTCTTTAAGGAACTTTCAAATGCGATATTCACAAAAGTACCGTTCGACAGGATATTCTTGAGTTAAATATTTATTTGTATGCATGTATGGGGGGTTAGAGTTGTAGGAGAGAATGAATTTTGAATTTTAAGAATTTTGGGTGGGTAAGAAATCACATCATCACTAAGTATTAGGCTGTAAGGACACGGGGGTTACAAGAGTATCATTGTATCATTGTTATATGAATAAAATTGTGTTTTGGATTTGTATTATATTTAATATTTTGTTTTCTCTCTGGGCACTTCCCGCTTTTTGCCATAACAACAAGTTTACAGCTAAGGACTGCCAGCAGACATTAAAATAATTCTCAAAATTAAAAAACATGCATTTTTTTTTATGGCAATATTAGACACGAATGACAGATAATTTAACACGAAACATGAGATATAAACTTTAAACTGACTGCCAAGAAATTGTGTATAATAGAAAGAACTGCCCTTGCGATCCCGTCCGCTGTTCGTTTATTCATACCTGAAAGCTTCTGCATTACTTCAAGATGAAATATTAATATTTCTTGTACACGTCATTCTTAAGAGCCCACCCTATAGAATCCGTTGCATCAGTCGTGTCGACGGATTGCCGTAGGTACTCGACGCCTTGACGGAACGAGCAGTCCCATAGAATCCGTCGCATACGGTGACATTTTTTGTGACATATTTGTCCCAAGAAACGTGGGAATTTTTTCCTTTTCACCGTATACTCAGATTCCTTTTTAAATTATTCCCTTGATACCTACGTACTTTTTTGTGAAAAAATCTAGGTAGATAGGTAAACCTACTTTATCCGTCGCATCCGGCACGTGCGCTGTTTATGGGCCATAAGTTCCTCTGCGTATTCTGTCAACCTGTCAGTCGAAAATGCAACGGACGCGAAGGATTCTATGGGTTGGACACTTTAATGCTTTGACAACGTTATCGAAATTATAAATGGCAGCACAAAACATAACTCCGATTATTGATATTTTTTCTATAAGATGTCTGTGCCTAATTGATTACTATACTAGCGTAGTACTTGTTTCCTTTTATTGTTGCATGCTTTTCGGCGATGTGACGATTACAGCCGCAATTGGGCCTATTCTGCGAAATCTTTTATTCTGTTATGAATTTTCTATTATGAATCATAAAAGGTCTCGACCATAACAGATCTTTTATAAATCGTATTCTGGGTTTCGAACTTTTATGAAACTCTGTTATAGAACTTCGAAAATTGAGATCTGTTACGAACCTTCAAACAAACAGCCTTGTTTTTTTTTTTTTTTTGTAAATACTAAGTGGACACCTGATAATTTGCTTGCAAAATAGCATAAAATTGTCGGTGAAAGGAGTAAATTTTGAATTATTACTCACACCAGGAAGATCAAATGGGTCACTATATTAAATCTTAGTTCCAGCAAAAGTGATGGGTGTTTTCGGAAGAAAAAATATAAATTTGGAAACCATTTTCAATTATTATACTTTTTTACACACATTTATTAAATACATTTTGTCTCCATTTGTAAGCATTTCGTTGCCTAGGAGTTACATAGAGAAACATTTCAATCCAAGACTTCATATTTAATAAAATCTTTTATAATAAAAGTCACAAAATTCTATCTTTTATTCTGTTATGATTCTTTAACAGATTTCATAAAAGTTTTTTTCACACAGAATACCAATTTTAGAGTTCGTAAAAGATTTTTTGACTGTTCGAACTTTTGTATGGAAATTCATAACAGAATAACAGAACAAATTGATAAAAGATTTTGCCGAATAGGCCTGAATACCGGATCGGTGTTCGGAGGTGCTGCCAATTTTCTTTCTAGATAAGGGGAACGTTCAAATAACTAGTTAGTTTAATACTACTACTAAAGATTGCTTAAAATGTTTTTGTTTTCCCCCAAACAATTTACATTAGCCGTGTTTTTTTGAGCTTCTATCTCAGCAAAGCAAAGTAAAGTAGGATTTTCAGCACGCAATCACAACCATAGACAAACGATACGGTATTGTCTCTGATCACAACAACTATTGCGAGTCTCGAAGTGTCAAGGCTATCGTAGTTGTTGTAATTTGCATGTTGAAAATCATACTTTAGTTCGCTTTGCTGAGTTCGAAGCTCAAAAAAACTGGCCTTATTGTTGATAATTCATAAATATTTTAAGCAAAAGTAGGTACACTTATTCCTAAAAAAAAAATACTATTCACACGCAACGAATAATTTAAAATTTTACGGATAATATTCCACGAACGCTGCTAGCAACTTTACCCACACCGGAAGCCAGAGTGGGAGCAGCGGAAGTTGTGCTCTTTTTTTGACAGTGTGTTGATGAGCTGGCATTTTTGAAGTTTCATGATATTAGTCAATAGGCAAAAAAAACATCACAACCCCATGGTAATTTAGCTTGTAAGCAAGTAACAGAAAATCGGCCGGAGTTGGGGGTCTCAGATCTCAGTATTGACTCTGGATTGATATAATTTTAATATTTTTAATACGTAAAACATAAAAGACACCACAGTGAGTAAATTAGATTCCTGCTCTTGAGAAGTGTTGTTGATGGTAAGAATAAATCTTTTATTAGTATTTTACCAAATGTAAATTTCATTAGATTTTTAGAAATGTCAAAACGTTTTATGTAATTACCGATTTGGGAGTAAGTCTGACAGCTGAGACTTAATGAATCTCAGTTTTGATTGGCTTAGATCGGTCAGACGAACAGCTGTTTCAGTTGACATCTATGTCAAACTAGTCAAGAAATTCGTTACTGAGAAAGTGAGAACGAAAGGAAAAATTAAGTAAATGTGTGTGAAATTACCCATGTCTATACGATATGGTCATAATATGTACAAAAACGTTGTCATAAAGTTAGAAATATGGGAGACAATTTCAAAAGCATTGAATGAGGAAGGTAAGCGTAAATATTTTTGTTTTTGTATTTGCAGATACTATTTATATAAGTATAGAGGTAACACAAAATACAGTTGTTTCTCGATTAATTTTCGGAACTTAGTTCAAATTTTAATCATAAGATAATTGTTTTTTTCCGTATTTGAGAAGCAGCAGCTGTAGGGTTTGTTGGCCTTCGTGTTGTCAGCGCTTGAATAATTGTGTTCATATTGGTGTTCGGTGTCAGTTATAGTACACTGTTTTGTTTTAATATAATTATGAAGAAATATTAATGCTTCTTCCGAGCTGCTTGACATTTTGCAAAGAGTGATGACAGCTACGGCAGCTACAAAGTTGTTTGACGTTGGGGACGTCGCAGTCAAATAATCTTACCGCGGCTTTAAAAACGCGTTCTGGCTGACGTAGCAAAAGTGACATTCCCGACCAATATATAGTTTTTGCGTTCAGGTTACATCTAGTCCAGACTAATTCAGTTGACTTAAAACCATATTCTTGAATGTTCCATGTAAATGACAGATTATCTGTAAAATAACAAGAAAATTTCCAACAAAAATACTGTTTAGTGTGACAATATAAAAACTGTAACTACTGAATTTCAAATTTGGAAAAGTGATGATAATAGCCATGTTTTTTTTAGCTTCGATCTTAGCAAAGCAAAGTAAAGTAGGATTCTCAGCACGCAAATACAACAATTAATGCGAGTATCGAAATGTCAAGTATAGCGTAGTTGTTGTACCTAATTATCTTGCTGAAAATCCTACTTCATTTTTCTTGGCTGAGATCGAAGCTAAAAAAAGGCATAATACCTTTAGCTCCGCGATAAAAAAACGAAACAATTTATTTTATAACATCTACGTAGAAACTACTACAATTATATTCGAAAACAACAACCAAAACAAATTCGGATCTGGCAGTGCTTCTCTTTTAACTGACTGATGTCGCTCTCTATCGATAAATAAAATAAATCAAAACAAACTCAGCCAAACAAAACAATCCATACACTACCAATGAAACATATCATACGTTTTCCTATTAGTCAGACAGAGAAAATAGAATAACAACCGGAATGTTATTCATAACAAAAACGATAAACGAATAAAAGAAAAGCATCCAAAAGAGAAGTCGTCGAATTAAGAGTGCTCTTCACCACGGCAGTGCGGTGAATACGAAAATACCCTCACAAAATCAGAGATGGCAATGGCACTTCGTTGACAGCATAATGTTGAGTTCGCGATTGGTCGTCGTCGGTCGAAGAGTGATTGTAAAATTCGTCGCGTCGCGATAGTTATAAATTTAAATCGGATGTTTTTCTATATTTTAAAGAAATACTAATCTACAAAACACTACACAATTCACCAAAGGTATATAATTGTTCGCTTTTTCATTGGATAAAGTGCACAAAACGGGAAAATTCAACGAATAAAAAAACTTGTTCCCTGTCTGCATTCCATGCAAAAAAAAAAGTTACAAAAAATAAAACAACTCGAGAGTATTGCACTCTACTTGCGGTACTTTGTTTTTGATTAGTTATCGAAGTGTAAAGTTCAGTGGGAAGTGGTACAAATTCCTGTTTGCTAGTAAATTGAATTTTAATTAGAAATTGCAAAGCATTTGGTTATCTTACAAGAATTAAATATCGCAAATTGGAAAAAGAAAAGAGGACAAAATCCAGTGGTGAATAAACCATCTACCACAAGGGGCGTTTAACTAGTTTTTGACAGCTCGCATTCATGGTATGAGTGTGTGTTTGTGAATGGCTGGTTATGTTTTGTTGTTGTTGGCCTACTCTGCTACTAGAAAACCAATTTTCCGCAAAAGGAATGAAAAACGGGATGTTCTTCGCGAATAATGGTCGAGTTTTCCACACCGATATCGCGGGTGACTGTATTTTCTACAACTGTGTGCATATTTAAGTGCTTTCATTGAAAAATATTTCAATATCATAAATAAACGGAAGTGGCTAGTAAAAGAAAAATTATTTATCTATTATTTCCACTGCAAATTCGGTGCAGATTGGGAGTGCTATATTTTGTGTTAAACCGGCGCGTTAACACTATCGATTTGGTGCAGTTTTTTTTGTCTATAATTTTTTTTTTGATCCCCTCTCAGGTGTTAAGCCGTAAGTGCGTGCTAGTGATTAACTAAACAAATAAGAAAAATAAAATACGTAGTTATTTGAACATAACTAGTGAAAAAAAGTGGAAGAAAAACCGGTGCAGAAGCACAACAAAACCGGGGGCGAAAAATTCAATAGTGTATTTGCATTCTCATCCTATCTCTCTTCAACGATAGTTTTCATTTTCATCACAGCAGGATGTTTAACTTCATGAAAAAAGGAACCGGCGAAAAGGACCGGGAAAAATCCGACCGAGAGGAAAAGGAACGAAGGAAGAAGGAGAAAAAGTTACGGAAGGAAGCAAAAGGAGTTTCGGGCAGTATGAGTACAGAGGAGTTGATGCGATTGGATGAGGTGAGATTCTTTCAAAGTTTTCCTAACATTTTCCTGTTAATTTTTTTTTGTTTTTGTTCGTTTTTCTGTTGCATCATTTTTGTACGAGAGGTTGATTTATTTATGTTATGGTTAGGTAATTGAAGAAGATCTAGCCAGTAGATTACCTCTCGAGGAAATAAACTGTAATGTGCATTCCCTTTAAGGTAAGAATTGATTACATGTCAAGTTGGCTAATGTTTGAACCACCGACATTTGAATTGGCTGATGCTGATTGCTGATGGCTATTTGATTACCACTGTCAAACTATTTTGCCAGATGTGACCAAAATGGTCGTATGAGGCATTAGTTTCAATTACAAAAAGGCGATTTACAATGAATCCAGTTGCACGTCCAAACAAGCATCTGCTTAATCGATTTGTCATGCCGCGAATGAGTTTTAAATGTCAATTGGATAATGTTTATTTCTCCGAATCGATTTTAAAAGATACTTGCTATTCAGTATCTTAAGACCATATAAAAATCCCCAAGTTGTGCTCAACTTCGAGTGAATAAAATGGGCCTCCTAAGAGAGCTGTTACTTAACGAAATGTCAAAGTTTAATTAGAACAAGTTAAGGTGGGTGGCTTCGCTCCGGACGAACGCTTTAAATTTCTCATACCTACCTTCATTATTTTTGGACATTATTTTCTATACGATTAGGATCCAACTTAATATTCGATATGAGAATTTATGTATAACTTTGTTACGTAGGTTACGTTGCTATTACTCGAACATCAGTCCGATAGGAGTGAGCCTTAGGGCTGTAGCCGTCGTAGTATTTTTATTCATGTTTGGTTAGATTTAAATAAAACATCGGCAGACAGACACTACTTTATACTCGATACTGTTTTAAAATGCGATCAAGTAAGTGTATTGACGTAGGTATACTGTGAAATTAAAAGAAATTCGTGTTAAGTTTGAATCTGTGCTCATCAGCCAGTCTAGATCGGATTCGCTAGAAATAGCCCCAATAAGCGCAGCGGAGACAGGGAATTCTTTGAAAATTTGCAAAAAGCACCAATAGCAGTTCTGGTGGTACCTTGGCATCCGGCGCTTTGCAATTTGACGGAATTAAGCCATCACGCAGAAAATAACAAACAACACAATTGCATTAGGTTTGTTCCTTTTCTTTTGTAGTAAGAAGGGGAAAAAACAGTCAAATTGGCGGTTTTGCGGATAAATTCTGTCGCAGAGAGAGGCCCTTACGAAAAATTTAGCGAACGCTTTTGTAGTAACAGTAATCTTTGAAAAATGACAGATACACAATTCAAAATTACGAAAAGTTGTTGAAAACAACTGTTAAAAAAGAAGAACTTTCTACTAACAAAATTAATTGATTCATCTAGCGACGAAAGTGATTTGAAATAAATCGAACTTATTTTTTATGAATCCAAATATGTGGAAGAGTTTGTACTGATTGAACTACAAGCCTAAATTCGAACACTACCAGTAGTCGAACACTTGTTGATAAAAACCGTTCAAACTGTGTTGGATCTCAGATTTTCAAATTCTGCAAATGCGAAATTTTAAATGTGTTAATCCTTTGAATCCCTGCGACACTGTCAACTAATCAATTGGTTCGTTCGTGTACTTTTTTTGCAAACGTAAAATTTGCTAAGAAACTGTGCGAATGCGACCACGTACTAAGCAAATTGAAAAAAAAAAAATGAGAGAGAAATCCATTTCCACTCTTTTAATTTTTTTGAAATTTTCTACTCGCCGAATTTCTACTTCTGAAAAATGAAAACTGCCAATTTAGTGACAGCTCAAAAGTTTGACAAATAAAACTGTATTTATTTTCGTCTTCAACAATGTCAATGTCAAACTTACTCTTTTCATCTGGTGGTTACTTACTATTTACAAAAAAAAAATAATAACAAAGTTTCGCAACAGATGTCAATATTCGAAGTTCCATAATGTAGTTCCATTAAAGTTCGAAAACGAGAATACGATTCATAAAAGATCTTCTATGTCTAGACCTTTTATGATTCATCACAGAAAATTCATAACAGAATAAAATATTTCGCAGAATAATCCCAAATTTTATTTTATTTTTACAGTTCTATCATAATTAACTTAATCCTTACGAACAGTAGTGTTCGAACGTAGGCACCTTCGTCAATTTTTTTTCTCGCTCAGACTTAAAATATTAAATATTATAAGAAATTAAATCATTTTTATGCCCTTCTATCAATAAACATAACAACATCTTTGGATTAATTAAACTCATATATTTTGTAGTTTCCTTTCTTCGCACAGTTTTTACAATTTCATTTATATAGGAACTGTCCTACTATTTTTTTTGCCTCAATTTTGAAAACGTATGCTACGTTTCCACCGGACACTAATCGCGAGATTTAGGGCAAGAGATAACAAATAAATCCTGAAGTGTTTCTACAACAAAAAAAAAAAAACAAGATGAATTAGACGTCTCACCAAAATAAAGAGAATAAAGCAAAACAACAGAAAATTTTATTTATTTTTCAATGTTTTATTTATAACCATTGTCATAGGGTTTATTTCTTTTTTTCTACACTTTTTTTCGAGTTGGGGCGGTGGTTACCCAATCCTCCCCTAACATATTCACCAAATATTTACACTATTTTAAAGAAAAATGTGCGACTGTATCCAACAGTCCCGAAATATGTATGTGTAAACACCGTGCGTGCGGTATGTGTGTGGCTCGATAGTCGATAAACGTCATTGAGAAAAGAGGGAATTATATAACCGTATATAACCGTATTCTTAATATATTATGAAATAACAAAATGTCGACAACAGCGCCACCTATCGGGTCCAAAACTATCCTATCTTTCTAGCTGCATACAACCATGCACACATACAAAGTTTCATTGGGATCGGTGACAGTGACGGTGATGGTAACAGTGACGCGAGTTTATTGATTTCTTCCCATCCATAGTGCACAACGCGCCTAAAGAAGTAATAACTTCAAAAACATGCTTTATTTCAGCTCATAAATGTATGCAATGATAAAAACGTATGCAATGATAAATTTCCGTGACGGCAAGTTAAATGTTTGGAATTACTCCACCAGATTCCAACAACGCGCGCTTAGATGTTTACACATCAAAAAGTTAGGGTCGAAATTCTGGCGAGGTCTAAATTCTTTTTTCAAAATTCTGTTTTAGAAAATTCTGCTTTACAAAATTCAGCATTTTCAAAACCTTTTTTTTTCTATTTTTTATGTAAAACATTTTACCTACCTAGTAACTTGTTGAGTTTTGTGATTTGTTTTAAGTTTGCTCTCTTGTGTTAAACAAATATTCTGTTAGTGAGCGAGTGAAAATAAATATATCTGTAATTAAATCCATTTTACAAAATAACAGTTAATGTTACTACACAAAAAAATACTTAATTTTAATAATAATTTTATTTTATAATTTTAATATTTGAGTTTGAGAAACTAATTAATTTTATATAAAATATTTACGTTGAACGGTTTCCTCACAGTGAACGATTACTTTAATGTGAGCCACTAACGACTACTGGGGACATGATCTATGACCATATTCAAAATTACGTGGAGAAGATTGATTGATGGAGGACATTTAATTTTCCTATTTCTACCATTTTCATACCCTTGAAATAAAAATATATTACGCACCCTGTTGTTTCAACGCAAAAATTGGAGCTGTGGTTCAAAACGAATGAAAACGTCTAAATCCTCACCGCAGTAAAAGAAAAATATACAAATTCATAATACTAGAACTTAATATCAGAAAAAAGACTTAATAACATACGAATTTGGTACCGGAACGTAGCTTTGACTCACAAATGTAGGTCCAACAAGAAAATTACAGTTCACTTATGTATACGTAAAAAAACCGAAATCCAAGAACAAATTAATGTGAGAAAATGAATTTCTAAATAAATTTACCCAGTAAACCCGGGTAGGTGAGTCTATGTGCAAGCGATTAACTAGTTTGAAGGTCAAAGGGACGTTTCTAACATTTACTGCTGATTTTTCTCTTAACACTTATTTAAAAGGAGACTAGAAATAAGACTGTCAGGAAACAATGGGAACAAAAAAGGGATACCAAAGTTACGTCCCGATAACAAATTGGTAGTAAACCTAACTAACTAAATTTATAGGACACAAATTCTAATTTAATTTGGAGGAAAATATGGCTCGATGAAACACCCGTATACCAAGTACATATGACAACAAATCTCAAATCATCTGTCAACAGTAAGGTGACTGACAGTGACAGTTTTTCCAAATCTTACACCAAGAAATTGGTCGAGTAAAAAATCATAAGTCTCTCAGGCTCATGTCTCAGTGAAGTTGCTCTCTCTCTTTTATGAGTTTTTCGATTTAAGGAACGGCATTGAGTACGAATTCGTCAAAGTAGGTAAGCTAAAATTCGTTGCGACTTTAAAAGTAAAGGAACAGGCTTATTATTGCGATCGTTAACTGCCCAAATCAATTTTACGAGCTCAATGGAACTTATGTTCAAATGGGCATGGGTACTCCCATTAGATTCATGTCACAAAATCGTTTCGCATTTATAAAATTATGTCATTTGTCCTCCGGGCCTGTCAAAGGGTTACCACAAGTGTTTTTTGTATCAATATATGGCTTCACAGTAGCCACCTGTCTACTTAACACCACTTGACTTGACATCGATGAGGTCGTGTTCGCGGAAGTACGTATACTTTCAGTCGCCTTGAAAAACACTAAATAGCTTTTGCAAATATTTTCTACATATACCCACGTTCCTTATGCAATTCACATTAACCAACAAGTTATTTCTTGTTAAGTACAATTCGATGGCAGTAATTAATCATAATCAGCCCTATACCCGTTTTAAGTTTTAGAATTGAAAAAGAACGAAAATATGTTCGCTGCATGAGCATACTTGCCAAATAAAAATGCTTTAACGAATTAGTATTCCCCTCAATGACGTTCGCAAAAAAGTAACGGTAACGCTGATACCTGTTCTAAAGCGTTTTTATTCTGAATTCTTAGTCGTCACCCACACCAATGGGACACACAAGGAATTTCAATGAGGAACAGGCTAGATATACTTTTTCACAGAGTTTTGGAAAAATTTGCCAAGTGGTGTGTTGAGTCAGGATAGTTAGTGCCATGCGCATTACCCAGTTCTGACGACAAGAAGTGCAAACAAAAAAATAATCACAGTCGTTAAACTAGAATAACTGGTGATAGAAAGCCAGGTCCAAGGTGTATTATAATAACTCGAACAATTAGAAAGGAAATTTGGATTTTCAAACAAGTCTGATTGACTGAGACCTCAATACGTGTTTGTCTCAAGACTCAATCATACTTACATGAAACACAAAGAATCCACAGAAAGGTAAAGTAAAAGAGAATTCGATTTGTTGATAGTTGGGTTGGCCGCTTTTATATCACCTAACCGTTTTGAGAGAATTCATTGGAAAAGTTACCGTCGCTGGCTGCTTGAAAGAGACGTTACATGACATTGGTTGCAGTCCAGAAGTGACAAGACCTGGCCACGAGTAAAGATATGGAAATGCTTATTCTGTGAGGTACTTGTTGTACGAGAAGGCTAATATGGCTTCGCGAGCAAAGAATACAGAAAGAGGCTATAAAAACGACTACCAGACTTCGGGGCGCTATATTGAAATATGTTAAAGACGACACGGTATGCAAATTCAACGGAAGTATAGGTACGAAAAAAAAAACTGAATCATATTTGGATGGAATTTGTTTACAATGGAAGTCTACCTAAGGATGTGCTGATGCAAGTTTCTGAAATTGGTTTTCTTTTTGTGATTTCTGAGGACGGTAAAGAACTCAGAAGGAGCTGTTTTTAAGACAGTTTCTTAGTTTTCAAAAAATATTTCAGTGATGACAAGCTAATGAAATCAGGGCCCTATTCCACAAAACAATTTATAAACTTTTCACTTTGCATTTTGCAAATTTTTCGTCAATTTGCAAAACTTTCTGTTCCTCAAAACTATAAAATTTGAAAATTGTCAAGTTGAAATTGAAAGTTTAATTTGCAAAGTATTTGCAATTTTTATATTTTCTTTGCAGTTTCTGTTCCACGTACGTTCTCTTGTGCAAAGTGCAAAGTAAATATTAAAAAGTGTAATTTGCAAAGATTTTGCAAATAATTATGCTGTTTCGTTCCACAAAAACTTCAAACTCTATTTTTGCAAAGCAAATTTTGATAAATTTGTCAAAAGTTTGCAAGGTAAACGATCGCCTTACAAATTCATATTGTTGTAACTAGTGAAGCTTTCAAAATGTTAAGACGTGAGTTTTTGTTCTACGATAGTGAAGACGCGGTTGTAACAAGAAATTATAGAGACCGAATTAATTTTTCGGGACTACAAAACTTTAATTTTAAATAGTGCTTTCGTTTCAATCAAATTCAAGTTGAATTCCTTTTGAATGAATTTGGAGAAAAATTAGAGCACAATACACAGCGCAATCATGCTCTTTCGGATGAAAATCAACTGCTACTGTGCTGGCATTGGCTCGGAAATGGTTGCCAATACAATGGTGTTGCAGTTATGCATGAACCAGTTTGCAGAACCATCCATAGAGTTGTCGACGTTATAATAGACGCTTTGTTTCAAAATATAGTGCGGTGGCCCGATGACGTCAGTGGTATTGCTGAAAAGTTGTGATGATGATAATATGATATGATATAATATTATGATGATATGATGATATGCGGGCCAGACTACACATTTTACAGTGTAAAGACAAGTTGGTCGGGCAGCGTTCACGACTGAAGGGTGTTACTGAATGCGGCTTTAAGTCAAAGATTTGACAATGGATGGAGACCATTTCCGGATGTTGTTGTTTTGGGTGATAGTGGTTACGGACTGAAAAACTGGTTGATACCACCATTACGGCGAAATCGCGATAACCCTGCTGAAGAGGCTTTCAATCGTTGCCACAAAAAAACACGGCGCATAATTGAAAATAGTTTTGGCATTCTTAAAGAAAGATTCCCGTGTCTAAATTATTTGCGACTGAGGCCTGAGTTTTTCCCAAAACTTCCTCCCAGGCAGCCTGTTTATCCAATTTATTTACCTTCAAAATGAAATATAGACTTAAATATGTTCCAAATATTTACAATAATTTCATAAAAAAATTCAAATTTCATAAAAAAATTGTTTTGAAAACTAGCAAATAAAATATTATTTTTTCTTTGATCAATTTTAACACTGCAAGTTTTTTCTCAATTTTTATTTTGCAACTTTCGTTCGGGTGGGAAATCAAAAAAAAGTGCAAAATGAAAAGACACGTCTTCTTCTTAGGCTGGTCGAAATCCAAGAGACCAATCTTTTTTTTACGAAAATTACAAAAAAAAATGAACGATGTGACACTTGACGCCATCTCTATGTAAAATTACACGTGTACATTATGTATGGGCAAGTAATAAAGATTGATAACTAAAAAACTTCTATTTAGCAATGCAAAGTGGAAAGTAATATGATAGAAATGCAAAGATGATTAAATGCTTTGTGGAACACTTTGCACAATCACTTTGCAGGAGATCGCAAAGACTTTGCAGGAGCGCAAAGTCTTTGCAAAAATTTTCTATTGCAAAGTGAGATTTGCAAAGAATATTGTGGAACAGAAACACTTGTCACTTTGCCATAAAATTTAATTTGCAAAATGTAAAGTGCAAAGTATATAAATTGTTTTGTGGAACAGGGCCCAGCTCTCGTCCTAACAGTATCAAATATTGAAAATATAAAATGTGGATAAATCAACTCGAAATGTGGTGAGGGTTTCGCGGTTTTTATATATAGCTATTCACTTGATTCTCGCACATTTAAACAATTGACAGAATTCTACCATACCAGCCCGTGAGGGTGACAGTCAGTGTTCAACATTCTTTCATATTGAAAGGCAGTAGAAAAACTGCGGATAACTTAACTTACTAAAATCAAGGAATATAAGGCTGCACTGAAAATGAAACGCTGGTGTATTTGATAAAAATGTGGGTTTATTCAACAATTTTTTTTTGTCAATAGGTATAAGTCCAACAAAATGTTTCAGATTGACAAAATATTAATAAATTTTATCTTGTCTTACAATTTTTGTTGTGATAACTGTGCCTTCGTTTCTTAAGCGTATCAATATAATTGGTTAAATTCATCACAATGTTGTTACAAAAAATATTTGCCAATTCTACCATTGCTGTTGTGTTAAATCAACAATTAACTGTTGCTTTTACAAAGAAATTTATCATCTTGGGTTTTATCATTTTGTCAAATTAGCAAACTAAATTGTTAATAATATCGAAGTAGTTTGTCAATTCATTTATTGTGTTTTGTTAAATCGAACCTTGTCAATAGTCCTTCCACCTCGCCTAATGTCCTTCCAATTATCATAAAGGCATTCTAGGAATCTTCAATAGAATATTATATATAGACCTTCTTACCGCCTTCGTTGGTCACTGACTTGCTGGTCGGTATACGAGCAAATAAAACACGGCGGCAAATCGGCCGTCTATTTAGAATAAGAAAAAAATACGTTTGTTGTAATATACAGGTATACGAGAATATAAAAGTGTGAATCAGAACAAGTTTTAGCTATATACATATATATACATTTACTTATTTCACTTATCTTTTAAATATTTCCATATGCGGCTTTCTTTCCATTGATTTAGTTACAAATCCCTTCCATTCGTTCCAAAAATGAGAAACTCACACAAGCGAATGGTTGTGAGAAGCTAGGACCAAGGTCCCTACAGACCTGCAGCGCCAACTATTTATTTTCTAATAAACTACTTACTTACTGCTTACTTTCCGAGTCAAAATACAAATGACGCCATCAAGGAGTACAATGTTTAAAATGTATTTTTCTTGGTTCAACACGTGTGTTATCAATTCTACAAAACTTATATCGTATCTGGGTTGTTTTTCAAAATGTTGTAATAATTGAATTTTTTATTTTTGTTTTAAATGAATCTCAATGTTCTAAAATAATATTTTATTTTTTGTTATCAATAAACTAACAAGTAAAATCCGTTACCGGCAGCTTAGTTTTTTTTGGATGATATAACTTAAAATGTCGCCCAAACTCTGAAATCCTGTCATTTTCGTAACGGACTTAATAATTGAAAAAAACATCGAATAAACGCCTATTTTTATTGTGATTTGTTACATACTCTCATTATCAGAGAAAATGCTACTTGAGAATATTTAAATTTGGAAATAATTTCAACAATTTTTTAATTTTTTCCTGATCTGAATGTCATTTGCATCACGAAAACCAATTTAGAACATTATATTTTTTGGAAAATTGCTAGTTAAAGAATGTGTTGGGCCGTACCGTTATTTACACATAAACGGATTTCATTATCAAGTCGATTCCTAATTTCAAGAAAAATAAAGACTTTTGTAGTTATAAGCAAAATCAAGTGCTTTGTTTTTTTTTTGGGAGGGACAGTGTGATGAAAATGACAAGAAAGTGACGCAATGGATATTTGCCGACATAAATTCATTTCTCAATAAAACGTTAAGGAGATTTATTAAAACATATGAATTTATTTAAAAAAAGATAAAAAAAAAAAACGAAAAGCATTCAAAAAGGGGCTTTTACGTAAATGCGAATAGTTCCGGTCCCAGCAACTTTTCAGTTGACCCCTGTCTTGCAAGGGAGTCCACCTTTTCGTTGCCTTCGATTCCTATGTGTCCTCGTACCAATGCCATTTTCGTCACTATCACGTCATTCGCGTCACTTTTAAAACGTGACGCTCATGACTTGTGACGATAATGACAATTCACACTGATCACAGTAATAACTTATTGGTAATACAATATGTACACTGAATTATTTATTAATTAGCTTAAGGTACCTACACCTTTTCCTTCTTTCTGAAATACTTTTAAACTTATTTTTTAATGATTTAATTTAAAAAACGTCGTGACACTAATGAGCTCCAATAAGCATACAGACCATACTCATGCAACAGCTTTGCTGTAATTGACGTTTTATCCCCGTGAATAATTTTCTGATTTAAGCTAAGTACGCTGCTCGAGCTAAATTTTCGCTCCCATACAAAATTCTCTCCAAAATTTAACTGAGCTAAATTTAAGCGAAAATATTTAGCTAAGTGGTACGCTGCTCGAGCTAAAAAATCAAACTTTTGTTTCAGAATGTACATCGTGTATCTGCCAAAATTTAGCGTGCCCATTTAATGGGGCGGCACATTTTCTAAAGCTAAATCTTGACAGATCGTTGTGTTCTGTTGTTTTGTTGCGTTTTTGTGTTGCGGAGAGCGCTAAAAGTAAGCAAGGATGATTTTTTTTAAATAAATTCCTCGACGAGGAGTAACATATAATCGGAAATGGTTAAAATTAAAGAGAGTTGAATTTTTGAAGCAAGTTATTTTCAAAAGAGCAGCTGTTTTTGTGACATATATCTACAGCTCTCTCTATGTCAAAATTTAGCTACGACTTTAGCTGATGTTTGGAGAGAAAAGTTGGAGACCAGATAAAATTTAGTTTAGCTCGAGCAGCGTACTAAGCTTTACTATAGACAAGTTACCAACCATTTGAAAAATAATCGGAATTTCAAATTCTAATTTTAACGGAAAGCAGTTGCGTGATGCGAATGACGAAATATGGGGACACGTTTTTCGTTAATAAAAAAAAATACAAGAAAATATTATTCTTAAATATTGATTAGTATTACTATTAAAGAACATATAAATCTTGTTTATAAGCTGTGCAAATGTTGTTAAGCTCATCCAGGAGCTAATGATATTTAATCGGGAGATTCAAATTACTGCGTTCGGGACAAACGCCATTTAGTACAAAACTATTTGTAGTGCTGAACGATATTTCAACATTTTTAAAATTGAAGTAAAATAAATATATTTCAAGCTATGCTAATTTATTGCTATTAAATTAAGGTTCTAAATAGTATTTCCGACTTAAAAATGATAAGCAAATTTGGTTTTAGAAAGCAAATAAACTCAGGGGACATCTTATTGCAACATTTTGAAAAACGACCCATCTACAAACATTTTTTTCATTTCAACAAAATCTTTACAATATTGATAATCTGTAATTTGTTTGGCTAACAAACAATTTGCGTCAACTTCACAAACATTTACAAAAGTGATTTTTCGTTCGTTTGTATAGATATAACAAAAACTTTGTGAACTCAACAATAAAATTGTTGAATTGATACAATATCGATCTTTTGAACTGAAAATTGGGTTTTGTTATTTTGAAAAAGTAGTTTTGTAGTAAATGTTTTATCCGTTTAACAAAATATCGTTCAAATTGATAAAACCTAAGTTGTATTGACAGATTTCAGTTATCATTGCAACATTTTTTTTTTCAGTTCTAGAAAACTATTTTTGTTGAAATTTTACAATAGATTTTTTGTCAATATGACAAATATTATTTCTAAAAAGTGGAAGACGTAAACTGTTTCTGTTGTGCACGTTACTAACGTATATTATGGACAAAACATTTGGGATCCACTTAACTTCTATTTGCAACAAAACATTTGGGATCCACTTAACTTCTATTTGCGTGTGTGTATTTTGTACTTGCTTTTAGCCCGGCAAGCAAATAAACATCAAGCCTCTTCGATTCTTTAAATATTGCGTAAGGATATAAATCAGGCATGTGTTTGGTTTTTTGGACATTTAAACCTACACCGTACCTACTCACTGATTATAATATACAAAACGGTTTTCTAACGCCTTTAACTTGTATGAAGAAAGTGATGGGTTTCGGTTTCCACATGTGTGAGTTCTCGCACGGGTACGCTAGTAGTAATATGTATTTTAGTAATAAACATATTTCAAGATAATTATAACTTTTACTTACATTTTTCTTTAATTTGTATGATATCTAATTTGTTTTTAAGCTTAAGTCTTCTTCTATACAACTCAAATCCTATATTATCCTTGACATCAAACTATCATGGAACGAGCAGATTGAACGTACCGTAAACAGAGCCATCAGGTCTTTATGGATCTGTTGTCGGGTCTGCGGTAAGAACTGGGGTCTTAGACCTCGGATGATATACTGGATTTATTCGCTCGTAATAAGACCAGCGGTTACCTATGTGGTGGACAAAGACTAACGAAGTCACCACAGTCAAAAAGCTAGAACGAGTTCAACGTATAGCCGGAAACTGCATGACAGACTGTTTACGCTTCACTCCGACTATGGCACTCAACGTCATCCTAGGTCTAACACCTCTTCAAACGCATATTCAAATGGAGGCTAGACTCAGTATTCATCGCCTGTTTCATTCGAATAACTTGGACCCCTATTGCTATATCATTGAGGTCATCTGTCGTTTCTAGACACCATGGAACCTCCAAGCCCATTCAGCATGCCTCTAGACGACATGACACCGGAATATGGCTTCAACAAAAACTTTTCCATAATTATCTCCCCTAGGGAAAAATGGGAAAAACACAAACCCCATCCATCACGGCTCGATATCATCTGGTACACAGACGGTTCTAAGATGGAGTCAGGGACTGGCTCTGAAATCTACGGTTAGTCGATATAGGTGAACTTGTCATATTTCAGGCTGAAGTTCTTGCAATCTACCATTGCGATAGAATTAATCTAAGTTGTAAAACCCTGGGAAAAACCAAATTTATCTTTTCAGATAGCCAAGCAGCTCTCAAAACTATTGACTCATTTGTAGTAGTAGTAACATTTATTACTAGCTCTTTCTGAGCTATTTGTCATCAGAAGTCATCCTCCACTGGATTCCAGCCCACAGATAATTTGAGGGTAGCGAATCAGCTGACTCACTGGCTAAAATCGGAGTAACCAATTCACTTATCGGGTCTGAATCCTTCTGGCGGAGTCGGTAAAAACCATTTCTAGAACTATATTAGGAACCTTTCCCTCATTGAGTCTAACGAGATGTGGCAAAGCACAGCAGGGCAGAACTGCATCAGAATTTTTTTTCCATAAATCTCCCCCAGAAAATCGCTCTTCCTGATTAATCTGCGGACAAAAACAAATTTGAGAATCCTGAAAGGCATGATAAGTGGCCATGGTCATGTGAAAAAAACATCTCCACCTCATAGGCGTCTCGCCAGACCCTATCTGCAGACTCTGTCTTGAGTGTGACGAATTCTCTTTTCACATACTCACATCCTGTCCAACTTTATGTCGCCTTAGAATAAATATCCTTGGGGATAAAATCGTCAATTTAACAACACTTGCTGATATACACCCAGAGAAGATCCTTGTATTCCTGACTTGGTCTGGAGTGAAAAGATGGCTCTTGGAACATACCAGGGTAGACACAATAGGCTCCTTTAAGAAGCCGCAGTGCCTGAGCCCCCTCTTGGCTCTACCGCTTCCTAATCAATCTATCTATCTATACAACTCAAAACTAAATATGTATGTTAATAAATTGAAATTGAAAATTTAGGATTGTTTAATTGTTTAGGAATAAAAAACAACTCGAAACATGTTTTTCTTTATAAAGGACTAAACTTATATAACAAGCTCCCTAATGTTATTCAAAATGAGCGCAACTTTTTAGAATTTAAAAGAGAAATAACAATTTATATTAAAACGAATTGTTAATGAGCATTCTGTAATACAAAACTTTACCCGTTACCAAATGTAACGTGAAACACAAAAGTTGTTCAAATAGCTTAAATTATAATGCTAAATAAATATTTAACTAACTAAAACTTCCCTAGCGGTTTGCAACAAAAAAACAGACTTGCATCACTTATGGACAACTAGACGCTAGAGCACCTGCAACATTCACCAACAATAGGAAGTTCCATTGTGAAACTCTATAGAAGAACGGACTCAAGTACAAATCTCAATTCTGTCACTCTATACCTGCCTTCGGAAGGGAAATCTAAGTCTTCCATTCGCATGTGGTATGACAGAAACCTTGTTGAAAGCTCGAAACCTCCCATTTCCCCCCGCGATGAGCAAACATTCATTCCTCTTTCAAATAAACACCTTATAATAATTTATAAATTTGAAGAGGAAGACTCATAATGATACGAATCATGTGAAGAAGAGCCCACCAGAAAGAAAGAAATTCTCCGACGCAATGCATGATAGAACACTGGGGGAGAAAACGAAATAGAAAACAAAAGCACTTAAAATTCAGCAGTCGGCCAATTTAATTACTGGGGCAAGAGGGCAACCGTGTTAGTAAGCAACCGACCAAACTACCGTTCACATTGGCGGTATACACCGACCGCTAGATATACCGTCTTTGTGCTGCTATACATGTATGTAGCGAGAAAAACAAAGCAGAATGTGAACACGGAGCTCATAAGCATAAGCATTGTGGTGAATAGATGACATGTGCTTAGCTCCTCAGCGGGCCTACGTAAATCACACAAACACTTGAGCCTCTAAGCCAACTTCCAACTGCACAAAGCCGCAGCACTGTCATTTCAGATATTGTGTCATTGACCGTTGTCACCTGGGACTTTTGAGTCACAAGCCAGGGAAATGTACTATTTCTCTCTTGTTGGGCGCTTAAAATGTATCCAGAGGTATACTCTCGAGCAGTTACACATTTCTGTGCAGGGTTTTACGTTGCGCTTCAAATTACCAACATCATTCAGATATGATGGAAATTATGTAGTGCTTATGAAGCATGTACTAGTACAGCTCTGAGGTTTTCCCATCCCAGTGCGGCTGAAAAGACATACCCGTAACTGGGTCTGTGTAAAAGTATCTGCGGGACATGTATTCCGTTACTGGTGGAATCCGAAAAGTGCTATGCGGCTTGGATTTTTTTAATGTCTGCCGAGAGAAGCAGCAGATGATCATGATGGGACCTAGTGTGTGGCGCTTGAGGAATTAAACGAAATTGCTGGTAATTTGCATGGGAAACTATACGATTCGCATAGTTACGATATGCGAACCGGTGAATAAAGGCCTGCCCTGCTGGTTGTCAGTGTTGTCGCTGTCGTTGGCCGCCAAACGAATAATAGACTACAAATTAAAGACGACTTGACGAGAGTGTAAATCGTTTGTCCAGCACTTTGATAGTGTTTTGCTGTTTGCATATGCATATGTGGGGGGTTACCTACAGAGTAATCGAGTTAATAAAATGAAGCTGCGGCTCATGATACTTGATATATGACGCATTGTGTCTAAATTAGCATTGACACATGAACTTCATCATGTGTTTAGTTGGACAAACACGTTTTGTGTATTGTATATACGTACTTTCTGTGGTATATGGGTTTGAGTAGACTGTAGAGAATATTAGAACTAACAGGGGAAATTGTCCTAAGACGTTTGGTTGATTACACACTTTATGTGGGTACGGTGACCATATTTATCGAAAGAAAATTAAGGACAATGTTATTGTGCTTCCTAACTTTTTGTATTTATTATGTAGACTAGCAGACCCGCCCGGCTTCGTCCGAGTATTTTACTCATACAAAAAATAATCAAAAACGAATTACTTAACATTATTTGTTTAATTTGAGGTTGTGTTCCTCTGGAGAAAGTCATATCCTTTTAGGTGACCCTAGAAGTAATGTACCTCAAAACCTTTTCCTGAAATATAAGTAGTTTTGGAAAGAGATGAGACATTTTTAACTAAACACAAAATTTGTATTCTTCAATAGATAAAGCACATTTTGTCAGTAGCGTTAACTACAACATAATTAAATATGCAGGGTTGTAGGTATACAATAAATAAGAAAGGAAAATATTGAAAACTTATTATAACAAAATAGGAGTAAGTAATTCATGCAAATGTTAAAGGCGAATTCAAACATCATCACATCATTGCTTTTCTGTATTTTATGTTTAATGTTCGTTTGTTTTCGGGTAGAAAAATGTAATGGTTTTCGGGGAGAGCGTATGGGAATTCCGCTTTTCAAAAATCCCGAAAAAAAGTTTTAAAATCCCGTCTGCTAAAATACTGTTTCTTTTTTTTAAATGGTATATATAATGCACATTAGATTAAAGGCGGGAGAGCCTACGAGGGGCTATGGCACTGCGGCTACTTAGAGGAGCCTATTGTGCCTTCCCTTATAGTTCCTAGAGCCATCTTTTTACTCCAGAGGCAGTCGGGAAGACAAGTATCTTCTCTGGGCGTATGTCAGCAAGGGATGTGGATTAACGAATTTATCCCCTAGGATGTCTTTCCTAAGACGATGAAGAGCCGAACAGTCAGTGAGTATGTGGAGAGAGGACTCGTCACTCTCAAGACAGAGTCTGCAGATTGGATCCGGTGAGACACCAATGCGGTGAAGGTGTTTTTTCACTAGACCGTGGCCACTTATTATTCCTGTTAGGATTCTCAGGTTGTTTTTGTCCAGATTAATTAGAAACTGTGATTTACTGCTTGTTTGTTGCAATTCTGCCCAACTGTGTTTTGCCAGTTCTCGTTTGATTCGGTATGAGCTAGGATCCTAATATAGTTCCTGAAGAGGTTTTTGCTGACTCCTCAGAAGAGTTCAGGTCCGATAAGTAGAGAGGATGCTCCTATTTTAGCCAGTGAGTCGGCTGATTCGTTGCCCTCAAATCCTCTATGGGCTGGGATCCAGTGGAGGATGACTAGGTTTTTCTTAGAAAGTTCATAGATGATAGTGAATGTGTCTAGGATTAATTTGGATTTTATGACCGATGAGTCAAGAGCTTTGAGAGCTGCTTGGCTATGAGAAAATATAAATATGGTTTTACCTCTAGTTCTAGTACTTCTTTAATCACTTAGAGGAGGTTGGTTCCTCAAACAATATTGGGACCATTATTAAATTCTACAGGGAAATTGATTGTTTGGGCAATTTGGTTTAGGTTTTTAACCGTAACGGTTCCCTAGGGTAGGCGATGGGCCCACTATGGTGCCTGGTGTTTTTGTGATGAACTCACAACCCCACTCAACCTAACCTAACCTAACCTACCTGTAGTTCTAGAACTTAGATTTATTCTAGCGCAGTGGTAGATTGCAAGGTGTTAGACCTGTTATTCTAGCGCAGTGGTAGATTGCAAGGTCTTAGACCTGGATGACATTGAGTGCCATTACCGGGGTGGAGCGTAGGCAGCCCGTCATGCAGTTCCCAGCTATACGTTGAACTCGCTCTAGCTCTTTGACTGTGGTGACTTCGCTAAACTTCGTCCACCAGACCACGACAGCATAGGTCATCGCTGGTCTTACAACAAGCGAATAAAGCCAGTAGATCATCCGAGGTCTTACACCCAGTTATTACCGCAGACTCGATGACAGATCCATAGAGATCTTGTGGCTCTGTTTATGGTGCGTTCAATTTGCTAGTTCCATGATAGTTTACTGTCAAGGATAATTCCCAGGTATTTGGCTTCCCGAGAGAATTCAATGGTTTCGCCAAACATATAGTAGGACGAATAAGGAGATCCAATTTTCTCCGTTTTGTAAAAGGGACAATGGTTGTCTTTATTGGATTAACAGAAACCCCTTCTTTGATGCACCATCTCTGAACAACAGATAAGGCGAATTGCACATAAAAACCTTGCTCGTTTTAACGGTTTTACCCTTATTATTTAAAGCTGTAAATGGTTTGAAGTTTTTTTTTTTCCCTTTTGCAGAATATCATTTATAACATTAGTTTATATAAAGGGTTTTTCAATAAGAGCGCTACAAAAGTTTGTTTTTAAATAAAACAAAAACGGTTTTGGATATCAATGAAATTCTTTATTCCTGTGAAAGTACGTTCGATGCCATTATGTATGGAACTCGATTTCTTTTGCATGCGGGCCACCACGGGCACGCTTGCAGAAGTCCAGACGCTGAACCCAATTTTCGGCCGATACTGCTGCAATTTCACGTTCGATATTCGTTCGAAGTTCATCAATCGTCGCTGGCTTGTTGGCATAGACCATAGACTTGACGTAGCCCCACAGGAAATAGTCTAACGGCGTCAAATCGCACGACCGAGGAGGTCAAGCGACTGGACCATTTCGTGAGATAACACGTTCTCCAAACTTGGTTTCCAATAAATTTATTGTGACATTCGCTGTGTGGCTTGTGACGCCGTCCTGTTGGAACCAAATGTCCTCCAAGTCCATATCATCCGATTGGGACCAAAAATATTCGGTTATCATTGATAATCACGGAAGAAGTACGGCCCAATGACGCCACCGGCCCATAAACCACACCAAACCGTCATTTTTTCGGGATGCAATGATGACTCATGGAGTACGTGTGGATTGCTGCCTGACCAATACCGCATATTTTGTTTATTGACGAAGCCATTCAGCCAGAAATAAGCCTCATCGCCGAAGATGATTTTTTAGACGTAGTGCTCTTAACCTTGAGGCCACTGACTCCGAATTTCGGTAGTAAATTTTAATAATTTCGACTCGTTGTTGGCTCATATATCTTTCCATCATGAAATGGCAAACCTTACTGAAGAGAAATGTCGAAAGAGTGGCAAGAAATTCGGCGTCGTTTGCTGTCCCTGTCGCTCTACTTTTGTAGCGTCCCTGTTAAAAAACCCATATATATATATTTTTTTTTTAAATATTGAATATTGTCATATTTATTATTTAAAAAAATTATTTTGATATTATTTATTTCTTATTTTGTTACTTCCTCCAAAAATGATAACGATTTTTCAAAACAAAACAACTATTCGACCAATAAACATCTTGTTTGTGATCCAAAAATAATTACAAATATTAAGTTTACGGGTTAAGCCATTATTAACTGGCTTTGTTATGTTGAAAGAATTTTTTGCCTTTTAAACGAAAAAGATAGCCCGTCTGTGAAAGGATGTGCTTCGCGAAATACTCCATACAAAACGGGTTGTTTGCAAGGCACATACAAAATTGGCCATGGGAATTAAAGATTCAAGACGCACGGGAAATTTAAGGCCCTCGTACGGAATAACCAAATCTTTTAAATTTTATGAAGTTTAACTTAACGCCGTTCCTTAACTCGAAAAGTTCTTAAAAGATAGCGTAATGGAGGGAGCATGATTCCACTGAGAATCTTACTCCACAAACTCCTTGGTGTACGAATTAGAAAAGCTCTCAGTCAGCTGACAATTAACACATTATTTTAAATTTTTCGTCCTATTTGACATACCTACGTGTGCATATCCTTCATCATTTTCCATTCGTACTATACTATAAAAGTAAAGAAAAAAACCTAACATCTTCGCCTTCGAATTTTCCCTTACAAAGTTTCGGTGGATTAACGTTGCGCAACAAAATTATAACTGAAATTGTGTGGCAAATTACCCAAATAAAATTGTACAGAAAACTCTTCACAATTCAGTTTCGATAGATATCTGACCAGACACAATAGCAAGTCCGCCCAATTCAATTGGAATGGGGAAACGAAAAGGACACCTGTCATGTTGCGCAATGGCAAGTGGATTCACCATACGTAGTGCATTACGACTGCGACTTGAAAGGTTTGACCTTTTCACTGACGGCATACGACCTGAAAGCACCGAAATCAATCAATAATATTATTTAAAAAAATTGAAGTAATTGTTGTAGGTGCAGGGAAATAAGTCCACGGGAACTAAGTCCACCGAGGGACTAGGTTCCCACCTAATGGGAAATAAAACCACTTTCGTGAAGTGGACTAAGTTCCCATGTAGGATGGGAACTATGTCCACTTTCTGATGGGAACTTAGTACACACTCAAAAATAAGAAGGGGGAACTTATGTCCAAACTAAATTGGACAACAAACTCACGATCTTTTATTGGAGTAACTCCGACAAAGCGTAATAACGCCAACAAAATTTGAGTAATAAGACCAACCTTGCACCCACCCCGTAATCCAACAGTAATAGTTGAAACAGATTTCATAGTTTGAGAGCGCAATAACACCAACTTGACGTTAAAAGGGAAATAAAACCACTCTGAGTTTTCGGAATTTATTTCCCACCTTATGTGGGAACTAAGTCCACTTCACGAAAATGGTTTTATTTCCCCCTTGGTGGGTACTAAGTCCCTCAGTGGACTTAGTTCCCGTGGACTTATTTCCCTGCACCATTGTTGTATCTGAACACACTCCTTGTTTTTCTATTCAGTTCATTTTTTTCAAAGTGGTTTTCCCCATAGAAACTTGCATCTCCTTAAAGTTTCGTTTTCGCGACAAAAAGCATCAAGCCCAAAATCGTTAAAATCGAAAGATCCATTCATTCGTTCTCGTTTATAGTTATAGATTTATTAAAAAATATTCTTTGCTAGTCTTTAAGGCAATTTTGTTACTAATTCCTGCATGTATAGGTCCAGATTAGTCAGATTGAGAATTAGGTACCTCTAACCAAGCTGTGGGTGTAGTTCTCATTACGCTGGTTGTTCCTATGCATGATAATCTTTGTCGTTGCCTTGAGATTTGTCGCCTTGCCCGCGGTTTGCTACCAGACTGCCATATGTGAGTATATTGGCCGCACGATTGCCGTGTACATCCACAATATTATTTTGGGGTTTGGTCCCCACCTCCTGCCAAAGAGGCGGTTATACATGCGTAGAAAGGCTTTTCTTGCTATGAAAAAAGGCTAGACTTGTACAGAACATTTTCTGGCATTTTTTCCACATAAAAAAATCTAGCGTTTTTTTCTGGCGTCATTAATCAGTGTGAACTGTGATTTTCGTCAAAAGTCATCAGCGTCACACTTTAAAAGTGACAGTACAAAAATCGAATAACTGATAAAAAGGACTTTGCTTACGTAAACCAACTAACGAAGCTTCTAAATCCCAAAATAAAAATAAGAGAAAGTCGGATGTTCTAGGCTTTTTTCAAAACCTGTAACTGTTTCTGAAGAAAATGAAGTATGGGCAAAAAAAGTCCGTCTTAAATGAATTCAGATCTTTTAATAAATATCCTTTAAGTTTTAATTGCGAAATAAATTAATCATTACCTACAAATATTGTCTACGTGTCACTTTTTTTTTTTTACATTTTGGTCACACTGATAGATATTGACAAAAGATTATTTCAAGGTATTTGGTATTGTCACTGAATTATATCAGAAGTTCCATTTGATATACCAACAATTTCATAAACTTTAAAAACTCTAAAGCTGATGTGAACCCCGTGTAACTAATGAGCACGACATTTGCCAACACAGCCGCCCCACTTGAAATTCCACCAACAAATAGACTCCCTGGCACTCTCGCTGTCATTCATAGGATTCAAATTTTGCAGTTTTATATTTTCTTTATTTTCCCAAAGAGGTGCCTCCCGCCTCCTAATTTGAAAGCGGCCCGTGGACTAATACGTAGAAATAAATCTGATAAGGAAATCACTGCTAGTTATATTTAGGTAACCGCAACAACAAACCTACTTAACTATAAATAAGCTAAAAATCGCAAGTGCTGTAACAAAATAATCGTCTATAGACACAGTGTTCGCACACTGGGCCAACAATCATTACAATTGAGTAATTTTAACTCACAGGTTTTGCGTAATTTACTACTAAATAAGGCGTGAATTCAAAACATGATTTCTTTTTCACATAACTAGTGAATTCCTGTAATCACGCATCATTAAGAAACTTGTTCAACACATTGGTACACGCAGATAGCTTTGCACTCAAAAGAGCAAATTGTAGGCAAACACGCGTGCGGTTTCACTTGTCTTGTCTTCTGCCGCCTCACACAAAAGTGACTAATTTTGCAGACTCGCTTTGCTTTATTCTTTAAATGTGTTGGGACTTGGGAGCTTGCCAATAAAAACTAACTATATCGTCTGCCATGTGCCAGTGTTTTCGGGATCATGATTTTCATTTTCATGACATTGACAATGTTCGTTTGATGGATCTGAAAGTGTTGTGTAAACACTTAAAGTTTAAAGCACATTAATGTACAAAAAATTTAACCCATTTGATAAAATTAATTTACTCTAGATTTTGAAGAAGCTGAGCTATACAAACTTTTTTTTTTAAAGAAGGGATCTAAATATTTTACTTTATTTGTATTGAATAATAATTACATATATCATAGTCAAGTAGTAAAACAATAATTTTTGTCAAATATGTCCCCCAAAAAGGAGGCGTTGAAATAAACGACATAGCCTAAAGCCTTTTGGGAGTTTTGGGAAACATTTAAAATCCAAGTTTTATCAAAACCCGTTCAATAGTTTTTGACGCCAACCGCTAAGAGACTCCTGTTTAAGCCAATGTATAAAAGTTGTATAAAATTTAAGTAAGTGGCCGATTTTAAGCGGACACAACTTATGTGACTTTCTTGTTCGTTTTTGACACAAGCTTAAGCCAACATAAAGCAATAATTGTGGTTTCGCCATTAAAGCAGAGATCAGCTTGCGCAATAAACTTCAGGACGTATTTTGTTGATTAACCGAATCAAAATGTGTGCATGAGGTAATCCCCGCTTTTGTCATTTAAACGAATATATCCAGCAACGTGTAGGACCAAATACATTCAATTTCGTAATGAAACTTATTAAAGACTTTAACTTTTGTCTGAATACACGTGCTGTAATGGCATGACGATGTATTGCATTTTGGCCGGGCAATAGCTAAGAAAGACCATTACAATGCTGGCATTCCTTGTCCATAGCACCAATTATGACTTGTGAATGAGCTCATACTCGAATGTTAGATGGAGAAATGACGGAGAGGTAAATGATCGATGCGCATGTTGACTTGTTGTTCGTTTACTCTCAGTTTGTTAAATGTGAGTCGGCTTGATCATCTTTGTTCCAATCTACTTTCTGCATTTCTTTCGGCTCTAACATTCTGCATGTTTTACGTGTTTTATTTTCTTAAAAAAATATAACGTCTAACGCATATGTATATACATAAGTACACACAATTTTTGTTTATTTAACATACCATTCACGATACTTCCATTTTGGAATAATAGAGTAGTTGCCCTTTCAATTGAGATTAAAGAAATAATAGAATAAAATAATAATAAAAAATAATTTGGAAAACATATCGCCACATTTGATACTATAAAAAACTACAGTAGGGTGGTGAGCCACCCATAACACTAAGGGGAATACAAATTAGTTTTAAACCTATTCTCAGACCTACTGAATACATATACAATACATACACATAAAATTTCATCAGAATCGGCGGAGTATATATAAACACTTAAACTGTGACACGAGATTTTTATATCTTAGAAAATATTGAATGTTTTGTTTTTGTTTTATATTTTTAGTTTTAAGTTATCTATATAAATAAAACAAAGCTGCATAAGTAAGAGCGCCTATAACTCGAGAACGGATCGTCGGATATGAGTTACCTATCGTTTATTTATGTTGTGTTTGTCTCCGCGCAAGGAAAATTTAAAAATTTTAAAACTTCGTACTGGGAATTTTCCTTTTTTGTTTTGTTTTTAATTTTCATCGTAATATACGTAGTAGTAGGTGTATTGGACTACTAAGCGAGGGGTCCCAGATCCCAGGTCCCAGGATCGAATCCCGCGAAAACCCAAATTCCAATTCAGGCTTTTTTTTTCACTGAGCCACCTCTTGCGAACGTCTGACAAACATCCGAGAGTATTTAGGCCCATTTTAGTCACTCGAAGTTGAACACAACTTGGGAAGTTTCCCATATAAAAATCCCCAAGTTGTGCTCAACTTCGAGTGAATAAAAAGGGCCTTAACTGTCTTGAAAGACCTTCTCAAATCAGCCGTTTGGAATCGGCCTAAAATTGTAGATCCCTTCCATTTGTTCCAAAAATGAAATCTCACAAAAAACGAATGGTTGTGAGAAGCTGGGCCCAGGGTCCCTACAGACTTGTTGCGCCAACTATTTATTTTGCTTTATTTTATCTTAATGTAGGTACACTATTATACACTTACACATTTGAATAGAATCCCCTGATACCCAATGCCAATGACTGTTTTTTTTTTTCTTCTAATTCAAAGTTATTAAAATCTGCAAATAAAACAGAAGGTATGGAGTCCATATTTACAGTGCTAGTTTTTTTTTTTATAAATTTTGAAGCGATATGATTCAAAATATGTATACTCAATGTTGGTTCACTTGAAGCGATTAGAATAATAATAAAAAAAAAAACAGCGCTTAGTCCATACCGTAAAAGGATTAAGGAATTGCAACGTGCTGCTGACGGTTTTACAATAAAAACAACTAGGTTCCAATATAGAAAAAGAGTATCTTCCATTAAATATGCCATAATTGTAAAAAAAAAGTATTTCCATTTTTTTTTTACTCTAGAAAATATTTAACCAACTTTTACAAGCTTTATAAACCCAACGAGTTATCAAAGAATGAATTCGTTTGCTTTTTTTGAAGCTCTCTACCTATTTCAAATTATAAACAAAGCAATAAAAACCAATTGATTTTTGATTTTGGTCACGACTTTCTGCATTTTGGACCACAGTGAGACGATTCGACATCCGATTAGAGCTGATATTTTGGCCGATGTCTTTAAAATAAAATTAAGTTCAGTTCCCCATGATTTTTATGCAGTTGCATGAGTTTTCGTTGTTCATGTTGCGATGCTAAATATTTCTAAAGAACTCCTCCATGTCACACATGCATTTTCATTATGGCGTCATAAGGCCAGAGTAAATGTGCCTCCATTAGCTAATGAGTCCAAATACCCATACCCAAAATGAAAAAGAACGACACTCTTCCCAAGTCTGGTGTCAAATTTTGTCCGTGGATTTTCCTAGTACCTACCAATAATTACGCATTACTGTGCCTTTCAAATTAGTTGACTCTATAATAAAACGCATTTCAGGGAGATAATCTTTATTCACCAAAAAGGCACATTTGTCTGACACACACATTAACGTTTAGGTACACTTAACTGATGTCTGTCTGTCTGATAAGATAAGATTTGAAACAGTTTCTGCACCACTTTACGATCAGTTGCTTGGTGTTTCTTTCACTTTATTCTTGGAATACTCATTCGCCTTGGTACGCAGAAATCGATAACTCGTTTATGCGCACACAAAATAATTACACACTTCGAAAATACTGCGACTATGCAATGCACGCATTACATTTAAAAAACAATGACCACTCGTAGTTCGTAGATTGAAAATATAGACATCACTTATTATCTTCTATGCGCCACCGTTTTAATAAATATCGCTTGACGAGTATAAAGTATATGTAATCAAGATGAATAGCGGGAGCTATACGTCAGAAAGGTTAAAGGCGAGTAAACACATGACAGAACTGTCAATTGGGCAATTAAAAGCGTCAAGTTGTGGACAAATTTTTTGTCTTACATTAAGTGATTGTTGGTGCTGACAGAAACAATAGACAAGCTGCTTGACATTTATAGCGAAATGTAATTTGATTGAGTCCTTGACTTTGGATTTGTTTATTGCCAGCACAGGGAAGGGGTGTAGCAATATGCATTTTCATATAGTTGATGTCAGGAAATGAAGGCCAATTTGAGATCAGATCATTTTCATAAAGCTTCTTTGCTATCAGTCACATTTGAAATTACAGTCAGGTGAATATGGTAACAGATGTATTAATTTTATCCAAACAGGAATCGCCCTGGGCATCGTTTACCACTATGGTGAGTTTTTAAAGAGTCAACAAATTTGGTGAGTGATCGTTTTTTTATTTTTGCGAATGCGATTCTAACACTCAACGATAACTGAAAGGGGAGTGTGACGCATTCGTTGCGGTCGTTAATTGTATTCGCTAAATGTTGCTATGGTAATTATATGTTCTCATTTTAGGATTATAATTTTTGTTTAATTATAAAGTCTGCCTTTGAACATGAGGGACCTTGATAATAATGTTTAATCTTCAGAATAAATATTTTGTTGGACACAATCGGCCTTGCTAATAATCAATCACTAATGTCGACAATTAGTTGGATGGTCAGCTTTAGTGAAAATGTATACAGCATTTGTAAAACGGTACCATTAAACAATTAGACCTTCACATGTACTAGTGCGACAACTTTCTAAGAATCTATTACATTTGTTGTCATTGCAGTATTCAAATTTCAAAATTTATTTTCGTGAAAAACAAGGTCAATGGTTTATTTTGCAACGGGGATTTTATTCTAAAAGAAGGAATACATAAATTGTAACTAAATTTTTGAAGCTAATTATAAGCAAACAAAAAACACAAAATGGGAAATGCACAAAATATTCGCAGATCTGTCAAATATCATATGGAAATCAGTGATGCCCTATCGTTCGATCGGGTACAATTTTCAGTACTTTTTATAGTACACTTTCAATTGTTTTTTAATACTACTTCACGATTGTTTTATGAGTGCATTTGTGTTGTAATCAAACGAACATTGTCAAGTAATTCAATAAACGAAACACAGCTTATTCATAATGCTTTCATTTATTCGTAAGCTGACGTTGCAAATCAAAACATATTAGCGGGATAAACATCACAATTGCATCGTTATCAAGTGAATATTTTTGAATAATAGCCGGCTCATTCATTTCAGAATAAATTAAAATCTCACGTAGGAAGCTAGGAAACGAGTTAAGAAATTATCGCTTCCGACTTTAAAAATAAATAGAATTTTACATATACAAAATTTTATGGCTTATATAAAGGGTTTTCCAATGAGAGGTGTTATTGTGAATGACCCGCTATTTCGGTAGCTGTCACTTTTGAAGCTTTTATTCTTTGACATTTGACAAGTAGAAAATACGCCACTTCTAAAAATGGAACGATACACTCTTCAATTCAAAAATGGTGAAAATCTTGCAGTCACAGTTCGCATTTTTTGGTCGTCGTGAAGCACCTTGTCGGACCGCAATACAGAAACTGGTGGAAAAATTCGAGCTGTTGGGACAAGTTAGTGATGTGAAGAATAAAACCCGTGCACGTCGCTCAAGAACAATTGAGAATATTGCTGCTGTAGCCCAAAGTGTTGAAGAAAACCCACGTTTGCCCATTCCTCGTTGGAATTGGGCATTCCAAAAACGTCGTTACACCGTATTTTGTATAAATACTTGGGTCTTAAGGCTTATAAAGTTCAGTTCAGTCAACAACACGGCGCTACGTGCCACACAAAGCAACGAAACCATTGATCTTTTACGGGAAAAGTTTCCGGACCGTGTTATCTCTCGAAGAGGTGATCACAATTGGCCACCGAGATCTTGTGATTTAACACCTTGCGACTTCTTCCTTTGGGGCCGCGTGAAAGATAAGGTCTTCGCCAACAGCCCAGCGTCGATTCAAGACCTCAAAGATAAAAATTCGTGAGGCTATCGAGGACATAGGGCGATTTGGTTATGGAAAATTTGATGAAAAGGATATGGTCCTGCATGCGTGCTCGTGGTGGCCATTTGGCTGATGTTGTTTTTCGTTATTAACGACATACCTTCCTCTTTATTATGAAAAAAAAACATCCGATCATTTGTCTAAAAAAATGACATTTTTCCTTGAATACCAAAATAAAAACTCTTATTGAAAAACCCTTTATATTCCTTAAATCGGGAAACTTAGAAACCGACAAAAGTTGAAATTCGAACTAAAAAATTTAAAGCTCACATTTTTATTCACGAAAGCTGTCATGTTTCCTCTTCTATGAATTCACACATCTTCTCGTACTACTACAGCATTTAATAAACTTGTTATTTCGCGTGTATTTTACTGAGTGCTGATAATTCTATTCTTATAACTATATTTTCCGCGAAGTGAACCTTTTCACACCAACCATTGTTTCATTAGAGATCCTCATACTCGGCAAGCAAACTGCTTTTGCAAAGAGTTTGAAAAGAGTTTGGTTGCAACATAGTATCTACCTGAGTCGCCTAAGGTACTGAAAATTTTTGAAAAAAGGTATGAGTCTTCTAAACTTAAGTAAGAAAATATTTTTCTCTGTTTGCGACGACTGTTTAAAAACAAAACAAAACTTCAATATTTTTATATGTTTTGTATACATTTCTACAAATTTGTGTTTGTTGGACTTAAAAACCATTTGCATTGTTGTATTGCAACGAATAAAATTAGAAAACATTCACAATTTACTAAAATTAATTTATAATTCTAAACGGTCAGTCTAAACAACAGCGTACTAAATTCACTCCTATTACGAAATTTATTACCGTGATTTTGAACGGTTGGGCAACACTTGTCTTCAAAATAAATAACATTAAGAGATGATTTATTTACCTAATGCCCGAGATAAACATGGCTTTCTCAACATTAATATTTAACCCTACAGTTAGCGATATTATGGCAACTATATTTGTGTAAGTATGGAGTCTTTTCGTAAACTGCCAAACTAAAGTTGATTATTGATAAGGCCGAATGGGTAAAAATAAAATAGTGAGTCCCCAAAATCTAGCCTGGACACTAAATATGATTTATTAGTAGTAGGTATCGCGAGAGGGTTTTATATACTGGACTCAACCTTTTTTCTGATAGAAACTAGGGCGTTAGATATGTATGGATTTAAGAACTTTTTCTTGTTGCGGTCTTCCTCCTTAGTTATACTAAGATTTCTAAACCAAAAAGCCAAGCTAGTTGAAGTTCGCTTTTGTGTTTATCAATCACCTAAGTCGAACTTTTCCTCTGTACTGCGTTGTCCCTCTGGGTTGGGTTGGAGTCAAAGACTCATCGGTGCAGAGCGCGCATTGATGTTCGCTATAGTAAATCGTTTCAACCTAAACGGGTCCGAAAATCACAAAAATAATTTTGCGCTCACAGGACCGTGAATATCTTTTTCCGCCTTCAAAGATATATAATTATATATATATGCTTCTGCGGTATACTGGGATGACGAGGGTCTTATGTACATAGAATCTTTCAAGTGCTTCTTGAAAGTATCTTACTATTCAATTACTTTTTAGACCAAAGAAATAACTACCGGTACGTATAGCTCTTCGCTTGAATTCTGATGATGTCGTTGTTGGAGTTTGAAGCATAGCCAGGCTCAGACTGTATTTTATGACTTTCCGTCATATTGAAACATAGTCCTTACTGTAGCATTTAGAGTTCTCCATTATTACTCTGTAAAACCTGACGAGTTTACAAGGATGTCAAAAGTAGGTATGGCTCTATATTCATCGTCTCTATAAATGCTGTCATATGCAGCCCTAAAATCGACAAACAACTGGCGGGTGTCAATGTAGACATTTATATTTTTTTATAGCATAGAATCTACCGTATTTGTAGTGTGAATATCTGCAATTTAGATGAGTTTCCAATTTTTATATTTTATTTCATGTTTCAAGTTCTTACAAAAATTTGTTTTTTACTTAGTCTAGATACGGTTTGGCCATAGGCCGTCTACCAGATTGACATTTAAATGAAAAGAATTAAGTAATATTGTACGTTGACTGTGAAATTGTAGAGCAAGTTCCAATCTCTACCACCTTTCAATATATGGATTGCTTCCTCCAACCCAAGTGTGGGAGCTCCGAAAAAGTTTATGCGGATTTCTTGAAGTATTGGACATTTTGCGATGAAGTGCACTATACCCTTCCGCTCCTTGAGATTCGAAGATCGCATAGAATTGGTGGCTCTGGGCGGTGTGGAATAAAATTTAGTTTTACAAGTTCGTCTCTTACTTTGAAAATAGTTCTTATCATTGTCTAACACTAACGAATATAATAATAATATAATATAATTTTTGGCGCAACAGGTCCGTAGGGACCCTAGGCCTAGCTTCTCGCAACCATTCGTTTTGTGTGAGTTTTCTTTTTTTGGAACGAATGGAAGGGATCTACAATTTTATGGCGATTCCAAACGGCTAATTGAGAAGCTCTTTCATGACAGTTGTACTCTCGGAACTCGGATGTTTGTCAGACGTTCGCGAGAGGTGGCGCAGTGAAAAAACCCTGAGTTGGAAATTGGGTTTTTTTTTTTTGCGGGATTCGAACCTGAACCCCTCGCTTAGTAGTCCAACACACTAACCACTAAGCCACTGCGCCTGGTCTAACGAATAACTGCTCAAAAAATAAGTCTTGTCCTTTAGGTAGTAGTTAAGCTTGCTGTAGTAAGCTCTGTGTTGGATCGACTGGGCTTCATTTGAAATTTCGTCATAAACTCTTTGACCATCTTCCGTCAAAAACTTTTTTGCTTTCTGCCTTAAAGAAGCCTGTATCATTCCGCATAAAAGTTAGGTTATAACCGCATTTCAGTCCTAGCAAATCCCACTCTTGAAAACATTTGACCTTGTAGCGTAGCAATTAAGCAAGCACCAACCTTGGAACTCTTTCCTGACTCATCTCAACGACCTTTACAATCTAAATGCAGTTTGAGGGTATCTATGAGCAGGGTTGCTATACTCAAGCCTCCCAAGTGTGACATGTTGGGGACACTACTTAGAAGTTTAAAAAGCCTCCTAAGGAAATATCGGATAAACTTTTCCACAGCTTCCAACGAGCAATAATCCCAAACTTGTGCTGCATAAAGCAAGATTGAAGGCCCTTTGTTTTCATATAATGCTCTTAAAACGTTGATGACCTGAGACGCGAATCCATACTTATACAGCTTATAAAAAAAAACATTTCTCTCGGAGTAGAATCAAATGTTTTTGGCTGTACTTTTATATATTTAACCAGGTTCTTTTGAAGTTGTGTTTCTTGTCAATCCATTATTTGGTTTTGTTTCTAAAGTTGAGTGCTTTAAGCTGGGAATAGGGCAAACCTATTACACCACGTTGATATCTGCCAACGCTCATCAATCCAGTTGAAATTAAAAACAAATATTGTCTTGTTCTTCATTTAAAGTTGCATAGCTTTGCTAACCTAAGAAACTGTTTGCTTATTTAAGTAACAAACTAAGCACGCGAATTATGTGCATTTTTAGTCTACTCTACTTACTTAACTCGAAATAATTCCCCGATCAGTATTTCCCATGCTTAGTCAATGATACTGTCAATTAAAACGTCCGTATCTAATCAAAAATAATTGTTGCAAATAGCCAAGCGACAAATATAATTAAAAAGGAATGTAGCTAGGAATCAATAAGAGGTTGCTAAAGCTGTTGGAATTTTTATTAGAGGTCAATTTTCTACTCCACAATAAATGCATTCGTTGTTGCTATATGTTTTTTTATATAACATCAATTCCAACAGAAAATCATCAGCCATATTTTCCAGTCTTTCACACTAAATGTCATTTTGTGTGCATATTATGCTGAGGAAATAATCTCCCCCCCAGGAAGATAGACATCATAAAAACGAATATGAAAGACAATTCTCTTTCAACTGTTCACATCTGCGGATACAACTTCAATGCAACAATTAATTTGCATAAAGTAAAAGTGCAGGAAGTGCACTCGGTATATGTATCTTCGTCTGAAAAGATGCATTGAATATGAGAAAATAAAACAAAACCTCTATTCTTCTGAAGTGTCTTCATTCTTGAATACATTCAGACTTGCATTTCTCAAGATTTGTATTTTGTGTACGAGTAGATGTGTCTATGTAAAAGCTGTACGTTTCTCCTGAGCACATGTTTTGTAATTATTCTTGTTACACAATGTCTCAGAAGAAGTAAAACCAAGTATACGAGGTCTCGAAAGTGGCACCAGGAGCCGAATAATGACTAAAGCCGCCTTCGGAGTGTAGTGGTTATACCTTTGGATAATGAAATTCGTCTTGTCAATAATAAAAGATTTTCGTCTTTTGTATCCGCATTCTCTGGATGTATGGTTGGCGCAGAAGCTTTATGTACGCGTAGCCGTTCCTGCTTTGATGACAGTATGGGCATTTGCGGTATTATCTCTCATATTGAATAGGGATATATGCGTGTAGTACAGTGCATGGTTTGGCGGCATTGTGTGGCACTAGAAACAGGTATTGCAGAAGCATGTGAAGAGGAATGAATTTGTTTACAAATAGCAAATACGACTATAAATGTGCGAGTTGAATATGCACCATCTTTCTATGCAAGAATGTCTTATACACTGAGAAAAAAGACGTCGTCATATTGACGAACGGCGTTCATCAACATGATATTCATTAATATGACGCACTTTTCATCAATTTGATGAACAAGTTCATTTTGACAATTGATGAACTGTTTTTCAATATGAAGAAAGTGCATTCTTAAATTTTTTTTGCCTGGATTATGATAAGAATTTGACGTATTTTCTTATAGTCTTATGACGAGAACACTTATTTTGATGAATTTAGTTATTTGTTCATCCAGTTGATTTTTTCGTCTTTTTGATGAATGGAATCATCATATACAAGGTGGGCCAAAAGAAGTCATCCGATGTTGTTTGGTTCTCATATTTTTTTCTAAATGAAATTCTGTTTTTTGAATATGTTTATTTGAACCTTTAGAATTTTATTGGTCAAGTCGAGAAGATGATATCGGCCAAATGGGCGCCGTCACAATTGATTGCCATACGGGCTCGTTTTATGGCATTTTTCATCACTCGTGTCGAATGTTGTCCTTGAGGGATTCTAGGGTCTGGGCTTGTTCACGTAAACACGGGACTTAAAAAAACCCATGTCCTCCAGTCCTAAGTCGTCCAATTGTGGCAGAAAAAAACTTGGTTATCATGGCCCTAAAGCGCGCACCGTCCGCTGTTGTCGTTTGACCAGCGGCGTTCTCGAAAAAAATGGCCCGATGACTCCTCCAGTGTGAACAGCGTACCTACCATGCAGTAACTTTGAGCGGGTGTAATGGCTCCTCGTGCATTACTCGTGGATTTTCGGTGCCCCAGAAGCGATAGTTTTGCTTGTTCACGTACCCGCTAAGGTGGAAATGAGCCTCATCGCTCATTATGATTCTGGTCGAAAAATCGTCCACTTCGTCCTCGAGATTGAGGATGGCTTGGGCGTAGGTAACACGCGTTTGGCGGTCGACAGGCAGCAGCTGATGCACGGACAGGACTTTGTACGGGAACTTGCGCAAGTCTTTGACACGAGGCACGGCGTCTGGTCGATGTTTCCGACGACAGCTCGACATGCTCGTCAACAGCGGCGATATTCTCCGCACAACGGGCGCTCCGGGACCGGCCACTCTTGGCAACGTCTCGTGTCGCAGTGTTTGCGACGGATTCGCGCTGCTCCAACACTACAGACGAATTGTTACGCAAAAAAATAGACACGTTCCGAGTTCTTGGGGAGTGTATCGCTCCATGGCTTGTTCACTTGTATTCTACATATGTCTAGTCTACAAATGTCAAATTTTAAGCATACCATTTAGTTTGTCGTATTAGAAAGCAATTTTCCTCATTTATCGATAAAAAGTTTTAATGTTTTAGTCTTAAACGAACTGTAGGAAACATCCCATAAAAAGATTCCAGAAATGTGCGGATGAAAGACTCAGAGAGTTCAATTAACAATAAAAAATAAATTGCACTACTGGGTCGCACGAAACTTTCTCGTTTAGTGCGAGTTTGACTGACTTTCAGAGTCTTCAGCAAATCGAAAATCGAGGACACAATTGTTTTGAAAACATCCATTTGACTCTTAGTTTGCATTTTGGTCAAAATCGTTGTCGCCGTTTCCCGGTAAACTGAAAAAAAAAACAAAATTTTAAAAAGATTACCTTTTTCAAAAATCCATTGTACGATAACTTAGAGAAAAACTGAGATTGCTATTAAGTTATAAATGACCACATTACCTTAGAAATTAATTTTTGCTACAATCATATAGACAGTTTTCGAGATTGTACATATATGAAGGTTTGAACGTAATCCGGGGAGCCGTTCAGGCTGTAGGCCTGTGGAAGACCGGACAGAATTTTGCGACCCACTTTTTTGAGTTCCTCTATCATCGTAATATAAGAATTGATTAATATCTCGAGTTCAAAATTTTGTACGAAAACAATATCTTTCTCTTACTACGTAATGTGTGTCTACTGTGTCGACTTCTTGCACAAAATAAAGTTATGAAATATGTATTTCACTTTGATCTATATACCTACCTAATTTAGCTTAGCACTCTTATATTCCAAAGTACCACAATCTAAAAATATTATATTATTTACTCACCTTTATAATCCACGCAAATATGAAATAATAAAATATAAAATTTTAATAACATCCAAATGACGAATGTGTTTTCGAACACCAACTAGTTTTCGGTTGACGTTTCAATCAGGTGAGATATTAGTGATGAAACTTCTGTGTAAACTATTTTGGTGTCAAATAAAATGAATTCAGAACATATAAAAATATAATAAGGCCATCAATTAAGAGTTTTTAGTTGTGAGTTGTGACATTTGTTCGGTCAGCTGTTCTGCTGAATTTGCCGAATATTGCAAAAGTTGTGTTTGTTTTGACAATCCAACGATTTCAAGTCGTTTTAAAAACTGAAATATGTGTGGGAAAAATTTTTCGATGAAGTTTTTGATTGTTTTCGTGAAAACCCGGTTTTCGGCTCGGTTTGAATAGGGTAGGTATTATATCCGAATTGATTTTAATAAGTATACTAAAAAATAAATTCTACGGTATTTCCACATGCGTTCTTTATAAGCGATTTCTTCTTTGAGTAGGTATTTCTTATGTAATTGTCGTGGACTGTAGTAACACTGTAGTAACACTGTAGTAACATTTATGCGATACACCGTATCGGGTGTCAGACATTCCGATGTGGCCTAAAACTTTGCCCTTCTATTCGTCCCTAAAAATATGGAACTGTAACAATTAATTTTAAAGACCATTGGTTAAGTGCTTAGTTTGCAAACCGCACCATGAGGTTTCGATCCACTTGTAGTTGTTTTTTTTTTTTGCCCGCACCATTAGGCGTCTTTTTTTTCACTATTTCCAACTGTGCGTTACGTCACATTGACATGCCACTGTACCAACAAACATTTGATTGGAAAAGAAAATTCTTCGCACGCATGCACTTCCATTTAAAAAATGCTTTTATAACACTTCATTCTAAAAAAAAAAGCGCGTAAAGTGCTTACACATGAGCTGCCTGTTTCCCTAAGTATTCGTAACAAACAAAAAAAAAAACTCTCAATGCCTTTGCTCTCCTCCATCGACAATGAACTTGAGAATTCGCCTGCACACAGCACACAAAATGCACAAAGTAACATTCCTTTGTTTCAATGAATACATTCCGACAAATGCTCTTTTCATGGCTCCTCCATTTCAGCAAACATCGGCATCGACTCGACATCGACATCGATTCTAAAGTGGGATGGATCCCGTAAAATTCCCAGATAACGAAAGCAAAACAACAAAAACAGCTCACACACAAACAGAACAGTTATTGAGGATAGACGAACATGCGCCATCTGTGGTCGATGCGGCGATGATTCCCCTCTTCCTGTAGTGGGTCTGGTCTGGCATGGCAATGGCTTCCACTTTTGAGAAAGGGGAACAGTGCGGTGCATTCAAATTTCCACTCCAACGCCACCACCCATTGATGTTGTTTATGTTTTGTTCTTCGTTTTTTCTTTTCATGGTCTCACGTCGTTAATTGGACTTGTGGATGTGTCTGTTTGTGTATT